>BFEA01000343.1:812740-828981 GCA_003427395.1 Chara braunii
AAAAAAAAAAAAAAAAAAGCCCTTGACACACTCCTTTTCTTCGTCCGTTATGGACTAGGAAGGAGAAGACGAAGCCATTCTACCCTACTATCCCGCTTCTACTCAATTGGTCCTGCAAGTGTAACACCTAATAACCTATACCTAGGCATCCATGAACCTGGCAAAGTCTGGTTTCAATTCCCGACCCCGGGTGAGAGGCTTCACAATACCTGCGGGAGGGGGAGAATCGCCCCTGCGCTGCGCGTTCAGACGTCTTCCACTCGGTCGTCGTCTCGTCGAAGTCAACCCTCCCGTCGGTTCACTGACTGTTCCCACCAGCTCGTTAGAAGTTTCCACCATTCGGTTCTATGCCAACGAGGTAACGTACCGGAGAGTTGACCTTCATCGGCCCCCGATATTCCACGGGGACCACTCACCACGGTACGCCGCCGATGTGTGAAGGTGTGCGGTGCTTTGGCCTCGGAACTACCGAAGACGAAGCGTCGCATCAGCGAACCGCCATGTGCTGTGCTCAGCACCAGCGAACCCTCCGTTTCCAGAGCGGTCTACTGGTGTTAGCGCAAAACCTAGCGGAGCGCCGAAATCTCCTGATGGGCGGTCTCTTGTCCTTTTTTTAACGGTATGCTACATAGTTTTTTTACTCTTCTGGAAGTTCTTGTCCTTTTTTTAACTTTACTTTCTGTAACTTTAGCTAGGCTGCTCATCATATATAACTTGACATGATAGCGCATGTATAACACATCACCTGGCTCCTTGTTATGATGTAAAGGGACGCTGGACCCATTTTCCAGCAGGTGCAGCTCCCCACCAATGGAACGGAGCCATCCAACGAGCGGGGATAGTAGAGGGGTGTCTGCTCTTATCAGCACCTCCCCTACACCACGTCATTCGATATTCGATAAAAAAAAAAAAAAAAAAAAAACACCACCACGTCATTCGACGATAAAAAAAAAGAAAAAAAAAGGAAAAAAAAAGAAAAAAGAAAAGAGAGATTGTTTTCTAGTGCGGCTACCAGCAGTCTCACACCAAAGCACTGCCGGTTCGACCCAGGGCTGGATCTCGTCGACGAGGCCGGATGAATTGGTGCATTACGTAGGTGGTGGTGGAATGCCCCTGGTAGACAGTGGTTATGGGTTCAAAAAAGTCTGTTTTCTGGTGGGTACACCACCTTGCAGCAGATGTTATGGGTTCAAAAGTCTCTTTTCCGGTAGGCACACCACCTTGCAGCAGATGTTTGGCCAAGTGTCCACCAGTCCTGTCAAGCGGAAAGGGAACCAAACCATAACCGAGGGAAATACGTGAACTTCTGGAAACAGCAGGCAGCGGCAAGGGAACCAAACCATAAGCAGAAGAAGTTCAGAAGGGGGAACAGCAACTACATAAGTCCAGTTGCGCTTGGCTTGGACACAGGTACTGTGCACCTAATGCGGAAGCACTGCTTCTTTTTTTTTTTTTTTTTTTTTTAATTTTTAACCACACCCGGTGGTAAGAACAGACATGACTACCGGTAGCACCGGGGGGAAGGCTCCACCTACCGGTAGCACCGGGGGGGATGCTCCATCTACCGGTAGCACCGTGGGGGAGGCTCCATCTACCGGTAACACCGGGGGGAGGCTCCATCTATTGGTGGGGAGCATCACCTGGTGGAAAGCGGGTCCAGCGTCCTGTATACAGAATGATACAGATAATGCCAGGAGAGTATCTGAGAAATGCCTGGCAGCATTGATTACTCTGGACTCCAGAGGATTGACTGAGCAGGCTTCATGAAAGGGGAAACCTCTTCGCCCTGTGCCAGGGGCAAGATAACTGCTAATGAAAGCTGGTTCCGCGCCTTTTTCCACTCCGACCGAACCCACCATCCCTGTCCCAGGCATACCAAATCAGAAGCCCTCAGCCACTGCTCTCCTAACCCCAACCATCAACAGTGTGCACTGCTGTCGTCTTGGGTCTTGCAGTGGCTACACAGTGAGTGAGGGAGAGTAAACAGGGCACACCAACGAGGGAACCAACCCATAACCAGCAGAAGTCCAGAAGGGGTAACAACAACTACAAAAGTTCAGCAGCACTTGGGCCTGGACACAGCTGCTGTGCACGCACTGGCAATGAGGAGACGTTGCTGCAGTCTTGTGGGTCGGCGCGGCAACATAGTGGGTGAGGGAGAGTGTGGGGCAGAGTATGGCGCTGGGCGCTATAGCTGTAGTATGAATGATTTGGTCATGTTGGGTTCCGCTCGGTAGCAGGGAGATATGAACTCCTAAGAAACTCTCTGAGTCCGGTCCTTTCAATCGTTTCATACCCCATTCCACTGCTGGCTCGAGTGTGCTTGGAAGAAAGAAGGATGACTTCAACCAATCAATGGCGGCTTCGAAGAGTTGCTCATATTGTCTGAGGCAATAATGGAGAGCCCCAGTTGATTCCTTCGTGTTCTGGAAAGACAGCAAAAGATCGTTTGCAAGTGCTTTCACCGTGCACGTCGAGTTGTCAAGTGGGAGTCCTTGAATATCTGCATGGGCCCAGATATTGTTTAGTGGCACCACGAGATGAACCGCAGATATCAGTGGTGCCAAAGGGCATCCTTGTCTAAGGGAACAATCCAATGCAAATGGCTTCGACAAATGTCCGTTTACATCATCGATGCTGTAAATAAGGAGTACAGTGCGATCACCCAGGGTAGATGACGTCACCAAATCCTATCCATCGCAAGGTGGTCAAAACATACAACCAATTGATCCGGTCGTACGTCGCCATATCAAGGTCTTCCTTCCCAACCACCTCCAGTACCTCGATCGTTGTTGCTATGTACTCAAAAATTGATATGCCTCTGACGAAGGCCGCCTAGTCATTTTGCACTTGCGTCGGTAAGTATCTTCCAAGTCTTTTGGCCAACACTTTGCCCAGAATCTTATAGGATATATTTAACAACAAGATATGACGCCAGTTTCTCATCTCATTCATGCCTCCTTTCTTGAACAGAATGAAAATGATGCCTTTACATGTGCTGGTCGGGAGTCTCCCCCCGGTGAGTATCTCGTTACACATCCCCACTAGGTCTTTGCTAAACACATTCCAGTGCTTTCGGTGGAACTCCGCCGGGAGACCATCATTGCCTGGTGTTTTCCTGTTTGTCATTGCTCTTAACGCCTACAGTGTCTCTTGCGTGATCAGTTTGTCTAAGTCTAGCTTCGCGTGGATAGGTAGCCTATACTTTGTGTTTACCCAGTGATCCGTGTCCCGGGACAGGTCTGTGTCTGCTCCCTCCTCAGGCGTGCGCGATGTTAGAATATCTATGAAGTAATTTGATGCATATTCACACATCATCCTTGGTTCCACTGCCGCAGGTTCCCTTGGCTCAAATGGGTGCTTGAGTTCCTTCATCGCATGAGTTGTCTTCGGCGACACTAGTTTTAAAAGGCTTCCTTCGACATGTGGTCGTAGACTTCTATCCCCCATACCTTGAGTCTTTCTGCCCACTGGTCTCCTTTTCCTGTTGTTAATGGTCCCAGTCCACCAACCTGCGTGTTCGTTCGTTCCCTCAGGTAAGCTTGGATAGAGGATGCTCTTTCATCTTCCTCTCCGCCTCTTCCACTCTTCTCCAACATCTTCTTTCTTCTTTGTTGCGTTGTAGTTCCAGTATTTTGGAGCAGACCTTCAGTAGGTTCGACAGAATGCGAGAGCCTCTTTCCCACCATTCTGTAGTATTGGGAAAATCCCCCTTCTGTCCAATCCATCTTAACGAGAATTGTTGTATCCACTCATCCAATTTGTCGTTCTTCAAGTTTTGGACATTGGGACGAAAAAAACCCTTTCCTCTCAACAGTTTTGGGTCAGTTGAAAAATTGCGATCACCGGCTTATGATTCAACACCGGGTTGTTTGTCTGACCTATTTCAATCACCGCCTCTTGTGACAAGCCAGTCGTCAGAAAATAGTATAACCTTCTGCCATTGCCTTTTGCTGAAAACCAGGTATAGTCTTCGTCTGCCGGATGTAGGTCTCAAAATGAGTGCCTCAAATCCCAGTTAGTCATGAGGTCCAACAGCTCCAATACGTCTCTCGTACATCCCCCTTCGCTGGATGGGATCACATCCAAGGATGTGTTCCAATCCCTTGTAATAATTATGTTACCTGCATCTAGAAGGACCACCTGTAGTTCCTCGAAGAAGTGGACTCTCGACTGTCCATCCACTGGCACTTACACTGACACTATTGTCAACGAAATACTCTCTATTTTCAACACTATCCATGCCCATCTCCCCCATAGATCAGCAAAGAAGTCCATTATCCCAACTTCTAGGTCCCGGTGCATTAGGATCCCGACTCCCCTTTTTGTTCCTTGTGCTGCTGCCCATATATGAGCGTCATCCCACCATAATCCCACTTGACCGATCTTCTCGCAATTTAACTTAGTTTCTTGCATGCACGCAATCGACACCCTATTCTCGTGCATCCATGACTTGAACCTGCTACGTTTGTGTCTACCACCAACATCTCCAAATCCCTGTAGGTTCCACGAGGCTCACTTTAACCATTCAAGCGTCTGCTCCCCTGCTGTGCTTGGATTTGGGACGATGACATGGCTTGTTGTGGCCTATTATGAGTTAACATATTCTTGAGGAATTGAGAGTATAATTTCTTGTTTTTCAGGTATCTTATCTTCAATTTCATCAGACAGTTTGCTATTACCATGAAAGGGGAGATCGTTAATCTGCATAGGTCTTGTCTTTTGGTAATATCGCCAGCGGTACCAGGCGTAGCCCAAGGGGCTCCATCTCTGCCAGTTTTGCTTCCGATAGCAGAGCATCGATTATCGGAATAAATAATTTTACCTTGTTCCCGCTTGGACCTTGGATAATCCTGGCCATCGGAATATCCGGGATCACCCCCGTGGGGAAGTATTCCAGATACAGCGTTCTCACCGCTTCATCCACTGACGCTAGATTCGACATGTTTATCACCTGTTGACCGAACGGAAGTTGTGGCCCAGCCCCACATTGCCATGTAACCATCCACAAGTTGTTCCTTACTGCGATGCACAGTAGCGGAACTAGGTACTGAGGCATGTCCATTGTGACTCCTCTCGCTGATGATGCCAGTCTTCTATCTCGGGTCGTTTTGTTGCCTGGAGTGACTATGCCCACTTCGTGGTTGATAAATCGATCCGAGTCACTTATTGAGAGCCTCGATTGTTCTGGCTGGAGTTCCTGCCCCGAAAAGCTTAGTCGACGTTGCTTTCCTGCGAGCAACCCCCTCGAGCGGCCCATGGTAATCTTTTGTTCTTGATCCGGTCTTGCCCTTGTGTTGCTTGGATCACCTTCCATAGTGTCTGTCGGGAGAGGGCGTAACGAAGTAGATGTAGTAGTGTTTGTTCGTCCTTCTTCTTCTCGACCGTCCTGCCTAATCTCTTGTTTGACTTCCTCTTGCATTCCTCCGCCTTGTTGTCCGAACAGGGGTACTCCTCTTCCTTGCATATAGTTGGGTTGACCTCCGGGTACTTGTCCATGTTGGAGCAGGATCCCCTGAAGATCCATGAAGCTCCTATTTGCAATCGCCATCATGATAGCTTCCCAGCAGTAGTAGTTTTTCGGGGCTCCAAAGTCCTGGGGAGGCAGCATGCCTTGTCCCATACCAAGCTGGCCTCCCACACCCTGTGGGGGCATCCCCAACAGTCCCACCCCTGGGCCGAAGCCTAGGTGGATGGTATTTTGGCCCATCGCTCCTAGAGGGGAGAATGTCGGATTATTCCTTATCGATGATGCATGGCTTGCTGCTGGCTGCATTCCTTGTGCTGAAGGTCTTGGGCCCAATGACCCTTGATACCCCTGTCGTGATTGTTCTTGTCTGGATTATTTCGATGGTTGTTGACGACTCGCAGTTCTTCCTCCCTGGTTCTCGTTTGACGAAGCTTGATTTTGATGTCTCCGACCTCGTCGGCACTCTTCCGTGTGAAAGAACTGACTACATTTGATACATTTCACTGTGCCGAACGTGGCTAGTCCGATCTCCATTTTATCACCAGACGCGGTCTCGATCCAGATTTTATTCTTCATGTTCGGTCGCGCAACCGGATCTACTAGATCAAATTTTGCGTTGACCAACACCGGTTGTTGAGGGTCAGCATCAGCTGGGTGAGCTCTTATACTAGTTGGTCCAATCGCCTTCTCAATTTGTGCGTGAATAAACGCCATGTCTTCTAGAGGGACTTGCACCACCATAACCCAGAAGGTGTTCTCGTCCTCCTGGCCCCTCATCTCCCAGAATTTAACTCACGTCATCCAAGGTTTGCAAAGAACCTTGTATTCATTAGTCCCCAGGGGTATCGTCACACTTCCTTCATTAGTCATATACTGTGCCACCTCCGGAGATTTCGCCGCATGATAGGACACCAACCTCGGTCCCTCTACTTTAACCCTCCCTCTCCTTGTATTTTCGGAGAATTGCTCATTTTCGAAAATCCATCCATAAGGACCTGACTAGGTCGTCCTTTATGTTCTTCGGCAGAAAACGGGCGGCATCCTTGTAAACCACTGTTACTGTTCGTTCTTTTAACCACTTCTCATTTATATCGTCCAATGAAGTATTTAATTTAAAGTGCACTTCCCTCCCTTCGATCGTCATTTCCCCGGATCAATATTAATAGCCGTAGGATAGATCCCATCATCAAAACAGAGTGCCAATAGGTCCCTGATTGGATCCTCATCCTCCCAATAGTTTATCTCCTCTTGTGGCCCTGGAGGTGGGGACTTGCTTGTCCCTTCTTGTCTTACCTCACCTTCCTTGACTTAAAAACTCAAAATATCCACAATGTAACTTAGAGGATTACATCTCACAGTGTAAACCACATTGTACTCGTGCAGCGTGACTGCTCGCACACCAGACCCTCTACCTCTACACTGCTCAGTATGAGTAGGAGCGTCCGCTCCCTCCTAGTTATATCCCATCCTTGTGTGAGCACACAACGCGCCGACCAATACTCCTCCTTTCAGGTCGGGTACTTAATGCATGCCTTACAACAGACCCTTCCTATTACCCTGAATATCTCCCGAGATTCAAGTCAGGTTCATATCTCGTTCCTTTACCATTAAATCGGACCAAATACCGTCCGGTATCCTTATTTTTTTTTAACCTAGATCCTTGGGGAACCCATCCAGGTGCGGCGAATGTTTTTATGCCCTCTGTCTAGGTCCCCCGCAGTAGAAAAATAGTTATATCGAAAACAATTTTTTTTCGTCCCTGTACCTGGTCGTAGGACCCGGTCACGTGATTTGCATCCATCTTCCAAAACCTTAGGTCTGCCGTGACAAACCCAAGATTTCTCCCGCTCGCTGAAGTAACGTCGAGTATCCCCAAGAATTGGCAGGAACAAAAAATGCTTTCTTAGCATGAACATGGTCTTAGGACCTGGAGACGTGGTCTGCAGCAAGCTTGCAAGCCTTGGAGCCTGGCGAGATCCTCCCTTGATTTCACAGGAGGTTTCTCGTCACGTTTCTGCGTCGTTCGCCGTCATGGCCTTTGTTTCGTTTCCCAGTCCTTGTAAAAGTCTTTGATTCTTGTCGTTATTTCGGGTCAGACTCCTCCCAATTTTTTTGTCACTCTTTCCATTGCTTCGAAAAATATGCATCCGAAAAATCCATACCCCCTAGTTCCCGGTGTAACATCACAATACATAGAGGGAGTAGAGCAACCGAACTAGTGTTCGCATTAATTTTGTATAGCGTGCCCATAATAGTTGCAATTTTCTGTTCTTTCGGTGCAAAAGAAGCAAAGTGTCGTGTGATATGGTATCTTGGATTCCGGGGCTTTCGGCGTTCTTAAACTTGTGCATTGAAATGATTTCTGCAAGATTCTCCAAAACAAAAATCTTAGTTTCCAAAAATTCAGCAACGTTCACACCAAAGTCGGTTCTTTCCAGAACAAAATTCTTATGATAACACGAGTTTATCTATCCATGATTTTTTCAGTATGTTTCTTATGCCCTTCTCTGAAAAAACCCACCAAAAAGAGGTCATCCACGTACCTTTTTCCGAAAATCATCTTGGTGTCATTTTCCAGATTTTTCAAAAATCGGTTTTCTGCGGGCATGCAGACCAAACATGTTAATGGTGGGCTTGCTTGCCCCCCCATTGCTATGCCCCTGTTTTGTTTTAAAATTTCACCTGTGGATTTAAAAAATATATTCCTTAGTAGGAAGTCAACCATCCTTATTAGAGTATTTATTCGAATAGACTTCCATCCATTTTCCCTTTCTCTCATCTCATAAAAGATCCAATCCACAACTTTTCTTACTTCATCGTAGGGTATTTTAGAAAACATCTATTTTATGTGATATGTTCGAATGAGGATCCTCATGCCATCTCTTCCCACCTTCCAGTTCAAGTTCTGCAGTGCTTGTTTCATATACCCCTCAACCATCAAATTGAAATGTTTATCATTTTTTGATCAAATCAAAAGATTAAGAACTTTTACCAGGTTGTTACATGCCAGCCTTACAGGATTCAAGAACGATGGACAAATATGCCATTTTTTATCAATGTCTTTGTCCTTACTCAAGATAAAGGCATTTTGTAAGTGCCCTTTCCCGTCCTATCTCCCAACTTTTTCGAGTTTGTTTTTTAACTTTTTTTATAAAATCATTCCTCATTTTCCGCAAAATTTCTTCTCCTTTCCGTACTTTTTCAAAATCATTATTGTCATTGAAGGTTTTTCTCATGCCTTCTAAATATAATGTTGGACATTCAACCAGGGTAGTCCCTGGGTTTCTGTCTAGTGGAGACAACACCAAACCATCAAGAGCTTATTTGACCCCATATACGTACTCGCTTAGGGTTGCCTCTACAGGGGCAGTACACGCCCCAGTCAGTCTTAATGGGGAAATACGAAAATCCTCTTTCACACATGCCTTCTTTAGCAAGGCAAGTCCTTCTCTGCAACTCTTATTTATTTCGTTAATACATGCAACTCTTCCCGGGTGTGGTATGTTTCTTGAGTTGTGTAGGAAAGGGTGGATGTCAGAGATTTCATCCAGTCTGACCTGATCATGTCTGTTTTCTTTGGGCAGTTGAAATAGATCACATTTGCATACCGGAATGTTGTCCGCAGCAAAAACTCTGTGGGTATGCCAAATGCCCGCAACAGTTTTGGATCTTGTCCAGACCGTGCGTAGTTATTTCTGCATCAGGTTAGAAAGCCCCCCGTTAGCAACCTTCTCCTTAATCCAATCACACACCTCGGACCGCACACATTTTTTATCAATAGAATGAAAAAAAAGGATCTTAACAACCATCCTTTGTCTGGGATTAAAACCCAGTTTCCTTTTCAATTCTCCAACAATCAAGCAACAAATTATTTGCCTTCCCCTTCTGGTGTTAACAACTTTTAGTATTTTGAGCATCTTTAACAATTCTTCGACAGTTCTTTCAAGCAGTATAGTTCTGCGTTTCCATGAGGCTCGCAGTAAGGAGATCAGTTCAGCCTTTCTACGATCCGCTTCAGATCTTGTCCTGACCAGGCAAATGAGTTCTCATTTCCCCCCATGTTCGAAATCGTCTTTTCATGTCTTTTAGCAAAAAACAAGAATCATTACTTTTCAGTTTCGATTCCCCATACATAAGTTTGACTAGGTGTCACAAGAAGAGTCAGGTTGTCCCACCTGCATAACATATTAGTACTGGTCGTTCTTTCCTTTTTTTCGCAAGATTTAATATGTTCATTAAATTGGCAGTGTTTCCTGTTAAATCAGATGCGAAAATCAAAGGTTGCCAAATTTGTTTATTTTGTGTATGCTGGTTCTTTGCTCTAGATCGACGAGGTCATTTTTTCTCATTCGGCTTCCTGGTATTTAGGCCCGGGTTCTCATGCTGAATAATTTTCATTTCAACATTATTTAAATCATTTCGAGGGCATATGCATAGTGGAATAGCAGTGTAGGCGTATGCGCTTTTTTTCCCAATCCACCTGCGCGCTCTACATTCCGGTTGCGTGGCCGAGCAAACGTGTTCCGACCATCTGACGGACAAGGCCCTACTTGTCTGGCCTATGTAAGTCTGACTGTAGAAAGGTGAAATGAGCAGGTAAACGCAGGATTCTACACAGTCCAGGTCTATGGGCCCTTTCCCTACCTATATACCCATTCACACATGCCAACATTGTACCAAGTCTGAAAACTCGTTCGAAATCTCTCCTAAGCACCCCATCGGATACTGCAGCACAACTGCTAATTCGTCGGAGAAGGCAAATCAGGCTCCGCTTGGAGAGTTTCAGTTCCCCGCCATATCATCACTCTCATCGTCCCCTTCGGTGCCAGATTGTTCATCCTCCTCTTCTTCTGGGCCCGACTTTGCAGCTCCTTCCCCATTCATGAGTTAAGTAAATTCGTCTGTGTCCTGCTTGGCAAGCTCCCAAGCCCCTTTATCCTTCCTCTCTCATTTCAGTCCTCTCTTCAGACACAGGTTCTCAATATTTTTTCCATTCATGTCCATATAATGGTCTAAACGCTGCCTCATATACTCAACGATTCCCACCTCCGTCTTATCCTTCTTGCTACAGTTGCCTCGGTTGAGCTGCAGCTTGTCCTTCTCAGAACCCGACTCTTCGCTCTCTTCCTCATCCACGTCTGTCTCATTGATGACCAGATTAACTTTCCCTGCTCCTTGTTGGGGGCCAGTATCTTCGTTGTTGCCTTGCACCTTCCCCACTATCAGCGATAGCATCTTCATTATATCGTCAAGCTGAATTTCATTCACCTGCGCAATTATCGGCTCAACCTTCGTTTGCACGCTCCCCGTTTCATTCATCGCCACTTTCTTCGCCTCCTCCACGTCAATTCGTGGTTGGTGAATCTTCACCTCACCACTCCTTGATCTTGATCTTGATTTTGGTCTTTCGGCAGTAGGCGAGTTCACGGCCAATATTCGTTTCCTCTTCTCGTTGTTGCTGGATTCGCCCTTCTTGGCCGCCTCTAGTTCCAGAACGAGTTTCGCCAATCTATCCCTTTCTGTTTCAACCTCCTTCAATTTTTCCACACTGTCTAGCTTATCCAAAATCCGCTTGAGTGACGACCCGAAGTTGTTGGCAAGCCAGTTTTTTAGATTCTGTTCGCCATCTTCGGTGCTGCCTCCCGACTTCCCTTTGCCTTTCCTTCCACCTTGTTTGTATTCCCGCTCGCTGCCTTCACTCGATTCCGACATACTCTTCTTGGACTCTTTAGTCTCCTTCTGCTTCCAGCGCTCTATCAACTCCAGATGTTCCTGTGTGAACCACTCGCGGTTACCCGGTGCTGGAAAAGAATTTGCCGCCGGAGTCTTTTGTTGTTGTTGCTAGTAGCCCTGATTCGTGTAGTTCCATGATGGCGGTAGTGGTGGCGCCACCCACCCATATGGAGGGTACGGTGGATATCCTGGCGGTCCTTGTGCAGCAGTGGCAACAGGGGGTGGGTTCGGTGGTTGCATGTTAGCTGGGATGGTCGCAGGCGGTGTAACCATCTGGTAATCCATTCAGTAATGCCTGTCGCCTGACCACCTCCCCCTACCTCGTTCTTGTCCTCTTCCCCTCGCGTACATGCAACTCCTGTTGCTGCCCTACCAACACGCTTGCGAAAAGTATAGGAATACGAGGAATAATAAGTGAATAAATGACTAGAAGATGATGAAGCAGACAATTAAGGATTATAATGAATTAACATGAACTCATATAGATGAATAAATATCATGACATATGAAGTAATACTTAGAGGAAAAACACTCGCAGGGTGCGTGTTTCTTTCAGCGCACGACGCAAAATGTCGACATCGAGAATCTTGGGAGCCACACGGCATCAGGTGAGCGTTCCCAGGCACAACTGCTAAGTCGTTCCCTTGACTCATTAGAGACTTGAAAACTCAAAATATCCACAATGTAGCTTAGAGGATTACATCTTACAGTGTAAAATACATTGCACTCGTACAACGTTGTCGAGCGCATCGGCTCCTGCCTTTTTCGCAAAGGCGAGAACCCTCCTGGCCATGTCACGCAGAAGATAAAACATAAAAAAACAGAGACAACTCAGGGACGACTCATAACTAATCCCGCGAGCCGTCGAGACGGTAGAGGTTGCATCGTCCCTTCGCCACTCTGGCAGGGTGCACCAGCTGTACATCTCGCGGTCCCCTACGACAGGATAGGTTCCCGCGGGGCATAAGCTTTCCTTCCCTAAGGGGCTGTCACCACCCTTAGGGGCATATCCCTACCGAGTTACTGACCCACGTGCGAAATATTTTAGATGCAATTGTAGAGGTAGGTCAGCCGAGGGCGTTTGCTCATTCGCTGTAGTATAGATACGCTTGGTTAACGTCAAGCGGACCCGAGCGTCGTCCGTTCCTAGGGCGCTGATCTCCTAAGTACAAAGCAGACGTCGGTTGACTATGACGGTCTCAACCAAGTGTGAAACCCAACTCGATTCTAGTCCCTTAGACACACAGTCAAACAAAATTTATAACAACTATACATAATTACAACAAAAAGAGTTGACCACAACTGATAACAATGTACATCAGATCCAAAGTAATAACTGAGAGAATTCATATTATCATTTGATACATTCAACAACATAAGATAAAAAACAATCCGACCGCCCCAGGTCGAATATCACAAAACAATCATACATCCGCCAACGAGGAGTTGGCTACCGACAATAACATTAATGCAGCTGACAAGGTAGTTGGCTGCCTTAGTTTTGACTTGATGAGACGCGTTGCCAATGTCATTCATTCCAACCTACCGCCAACCTAAGATTATACACGCTCGCATTTGTCTCCATACTTTCTAAATCTTATTGGATGACAGGCTGCGTTGCGAATGATTCTTGATCAGGGGCATTGCTTGAAGTGTTGCATGCCTCTCCCTCTAAGAAGTGGTCTAGAGTATTCCTCCTCCTCGTCCGAGCACAGGACTCGAATCTCAGAAGTCGGACCGTTTCCACCGAATCGGCAAAATATTCCCCCGTGGAACGGTCCACTATGGGTCGATAACAAGACCGGCTCCCAAAGCAACGAACCCCCGCCCCAGATGCTTCCTGAAGATAGAGGATGTGTCCACTGCAAGTAGCTCTCATATATTCTCAATTCTCCTATGATCGGGGTAACTTGGACGAAAAAAATCAAAAGGAGATAGAGAATGAAAATCAATTGGACAGGTATAGACAGATGAGGTCATTCGGAACAGAAAGGGTCATTCCTTAGGAGAAGACTAAGTCCGTTTGACCTTATTCTGCTTAATTTCAATCGGATTCTTTCTACGACACATACTGATTTTTTTTATTTTTTTTCCAATTTATCCGTGTCATCTTTGCGCAGGGCCATGCTAATTTTCGCGCGGCCGATCTCGGCCATGCGATCTTCGCGATCGACGACCGAAATCGACTGCGCTGATAGAAAGGTAGCTAGCTCCAAAAGGAGCTAGTCCAGTGGCGCAGTATGTCGGATTCGATCCCGAAACCCGCTGAGCACGAGTCATCTGATGTGACCCACTTAGCTAACTCCTATCACGACAGGGATAGGAGCAACTCTTCGATAAGAAGAGCTGGCCCAGTCGCTATCCCCCATGCCGGGGCTTTGCAGGCCCCGCCTGCCTATGGCCTCGCAGGCCCTGCCTGCCTGCGGCCCTGCAGGCCCTGCCTGCCTGCTTGTGGCCCTGCAGGCCCTGCCTGCCTGCGTGTGGCCCTGCAGGCCTTGCTTGCCCGTGACCTTGTAGGCCCTGCCAGCAGGCCTTACCCCATCGGTTGACCGTGCAATCTCGACATCAGCCTATCAACCCCCTGGCTCAATGTCAACCTTCGCGGCCCAGAAAAGTAAAAAACTTCATATTCCCCACGCCTGGCGCGATCATTCTTCTTAGCCTATGTAAACCCTGAATCGCGCGGCTTGACATTATTTTAGGTATGATAGGTCAAGCCGTAGCATTCCCACATCCGCACGCCTCTACAGCCTTGACAGAAACGAAGCACTGCCAAGTACATCCATTACTCTCGGACGTTGCTGACGTTCGAACTAGGGTTTAATTTTTCTTAGTCTCTCGCTCATAGGTCACGTTTGAATAAACTTTTGACAAACGCCAGTTTCATCAAGTCCTTCAATTCAACGAAAGAGTCGGACAACATCCGACGTTGAAAAATCCTGGCACAGGGTATTTGCCGCGACAACGTGACCGCTCGCACATCAGACCTTCTACCTCTACACTGCTCAGTCTGAGTAGGAGCGTCCACTCCCTCCTAGTTATATCCCATCCTTGTGTGAGCGCACAACGCGCCGACCAATACTCCTCCCTTCAGGTCGGGTACTGAATGCGTGCCTTACAACAGACCTTTCCTATTACCCTGAATGTCTCCCGAGATTCAGGTCGGGTTCATATCTCGTTCCTTTACCTTTAAATCGGATCAAATACCGTTCGGTATCCTTTTTTTTTTTTTTACCTAAATCAATGGGGAACCCATCGAGGCGTGACAAACGTTTTCACGCCCTCTGTCTAGGTCCCCCTCAGTAGAAAAATAGTTATATGGAGAAAAAAAAAAATTCCGTCCCTGTGCCTGGTCGTAGGACCCCGTCACATTCCATTGCTTCACCTTCCATCTACTCCTCGCTGCTGTGCTGTTCTTACTCCCTCTTCTAACCCTAAGTTATCTCTACCTTCCTTCACCCTATTCAGTGCACTCTATCTTACCTTCTCTGAGCCCGCGAGAGGAGGAGGGTGTCCCCCACCTGTCCTTGCAGCCTGTGGTTGGACCATTCCACCATATCCACCCCTCGATGGGGACGATGGTGCAAGGAGCCAGGGAGCTATGGTAGCTTCCTGGGTGGTGGGTTGGACTCTGCCGAATCCGGGAACGCAGCGCCGGGTTGAATTGTGAGGTCCCCGGGGGCTAGGTCCCACTTACACAAATTAAGCTATATTGACCGTAGATAGCAAAGATCAACGGCCAGAATCTCTTAATCCGTGCAAGTGGGACCTTGCCCCGGGGCGTGGTCCCACTAGCAAAGAGGATAGGATCGATGCCTGAATCTCTGGACGTGTTTGTCGAGAGGTGCAGGAAATGGAGATTGAACTGCTTTTTTCTGCATCTCTGCATAAAACACGTCCACATTCTGGCATTCGATGAGATCCTCTTTGCTAAAAGGGACCTCGGCCCCGGCCTCGATTGTAATAATTGTCTTATGAATGAAAAAGGATCATCTTTGTTAGAAATAGAAAAAAAAAACCCAAAAACATCACTGTCTCTAGTTATTGTACTTGTCATCCGCTGCGTGTCGTTTCAATTTTAACTGAAAAGTGTCCCGAAGGACGTCTTTGGGACTCGGCCACACTGCTTTCGAAATGTGCAGAGGACAAAAATGTGGCGGGCGCATCTGGCCGTGTTCTAGCGTCAAGTTCATTCACATTTTGCACATTTCGAGAGTGGGGTGGCGATGCCGTTTGTTTGTCTTTCTTTTGGCTGTGGCCTGTGCTGCTTGCCTGCGGGTGACGTCGAGTCTCCAGCCGTTGCGTCGGGGCCATGGGTTCGCCCAGTCGGTCGCGTGGCTACTAGATTTGATACGCGTCCTGTCGCCCAGCCCAGTCAATCTGCTCCGTCACTCTGTTCGCCGATCCACTGTGGCTCTCGCACCTTTGCTTCTGGCACGCGGCTGCTGGTAATCAGCGATCAGCGTAGCTGAGGTAATCCCTCCCTTCTCTCCTCCCCCGCATGCTCTCCCCTCCCTCCTCACACCGCTCTCTCGCTGACCTCCCCCTCCCCCTCGTCGTCATCCGCCCGCGTTCTCGTTTGCGTCCGTTCTTTCTCCTTCGTCCCTTTTTCCACTCGCCCCTCCTCCGGTTGCCTTTCCTTCCCTTTGCGACCCCTTCTCAGGGCATACTCACACTACAGTGGGAGTTTTTTCACTTCTCTGTGGACGTCATAGCGGCTAGGTGCATCCTGGCCAGGTGGGAAACGGGATCACATGCATCGGCGAAAGTGCTAGTGTGAGTACGCCCTCAATGATCCTCTCGTACGGGATCGTAGCTTTTTTTTCTGATGGCGGAGAGGAGGGAAGGGAACGCGATGACAATGATGAAGGTACAATGGAGCAATGACGACGTGGGGAAGTAGGCGCAGGAGACGAGGAGAGGAGGAGGATGAGAACACACGAAGGAGGGAGAACACACAGACACACACACACACACACACGCACACACACACACACACACACACACACACACACACACACACACACACACACACACA
>BFEA01000343.1:846737-869008 GCA_003427395.1 Chara braunii
TTTTTTTTTTTTTTTTTTTTTTTTGTTGGCTCTTTCTTCATTCGTAGAATCTGATTTTTTTATCATCATCTTTTGACAATTATTGTTATTATTGATTTATTAATTAATTATTGACAGTCATTAATTTCAAGTCCAAGGAAGGGAATGAAGATTTGTCTGGCTTTTGCAGGATAGTAGATGTAGAATCTGTAGATCCATCTCATTAGTTACAATCTCATTATCACATTTTCACGAAATCACTCTAACGTCACCGAGAATAGGCGGTCCAAGGGGGAGGGTGAGAGATAGTTCTGTTAAGGGAGATGATGTTAGCTCAAGATTGAGTCCAGAAAACAGAAAACTACAATTGTGTTTTTTTTTTTTTTTTCCATTGCCCAAGTTTGCATAGGCAGTGTCCAGGTAGGGGAGAGTTCAACCTTGAGAACATTTTTAGTTTTGTTGATGATGAATTCTGTTCTGTAGCGAAGTTTAGGCAGTGGGGAATCGAATGCAGGCTAACCACTCGCTCGTTAGTGAGTTTTGGGGCAAGATACAGTTTGCAACTGCACTTCGGGCACCCTACCTGGCCAGAAAGCTGCGTTGTATACATTGCCCAAACTGCAATTCGAAACTGTATCTTGGCCCATAGTGCAATAATTATAACTCATTTTTGTGACTCCCGCGTAGTTTCCCCTACCCCTATTTTGGAATTCTGACAGCACGACGATTGATATACAGTATTAACATGAGAATGAATTTCAAGAGGGCAAGAAGGCAGGACTCCCTCTGCTTTTTTATCAGAAAGCAATGCATCATAACCTATTCTATTCCGTCAATTGGGGCCATCACCATACGCCAGACCAGGCCTCAATCAGGCAGAAAAAGGTGAATAGT
Organism: Chara braunii; assembly: GCA_003427395.1. NCBI lineage: Eukaryota > Viridiplantae > Streptophyta > Charophyceae > Charales > Characeae > Chara > Chara braunii. Next base: position 847,611 of record BFEA01000343.1, read on the forward strand.
CTGGCAACAAGGAAGGGGGACAGACCATGGCCAACTGGAATGAGGCAGAGAGTTGGAGGGTTGGCGGAGAACAGACCAGGGGAGAGGAGGACTACTTCTGAACAGTGTGGGACCGAGCAACCCCATTCCCAGGGTGGGTCTCTTCCCACGTTGGGTCATACAAAGGAAGTGTTAACCCCATTGAAATCCTCCTCTCAGAATGGTCAGAACGGTCAGAATGGTCAGAACGGTCAGAATGGCTAGAATGGTCAGAACGGTCAAAATGGCTATGTTCAGAAAGACGGAGGCGTAGAAAATGAGAGGATGATTCAGGACTTAGAGATGGGAGAAGAGGAGGAGGAGATTCTGACAGAAGAGGAACCAGCTGCAGAAAGTCAAAAGGCAAACAAACACAAGGGAACTTCTAAAGAGTCTCAGCCGTCTTCTTCACCCCCTCCCTCTGCTTCCTCGTCTGTCCAAAAATTGGGCCAACCATTGTGGGCACACAAAATTAGAGAATCACTATTTGATAAGTCACTTACCATCAAGCGTTCGGCGTTAGGAGAACTTAAGACCGCCAGGTACCCCGGCGGAAGAGTTGAAAGTGCCACTGCACAGTATATATCATCAGCCAGCGCGTTTTTTTCTCTCCCCTTTTCTGCTCCCATCTGAACAGTTGGTTTCTGAGCAGGGGGGGAGAAAAACCCTGATGAGGGCATATCCTACAGACAAATTACCTCACAGGGACACAGTGTATACAAAGCATGCAAGCAACTGGATATTTTACGAAGACAGCGCAATGCGCCCACAGGTCAATTATCGACAAGATTATATTGATGTGTATCATTGTGTAAATGGCTGGAGACAATGAAGGACGGACCAGCAGCTGTTTCTGAGCTGTTTCTGATCCAACCAGTGTCTCCAACTGTTTTTACAATTCTCTGCTTACTTGATCAGGACAAAAAAAGCAGATGGATGGGTTGAGAAAGTTGTTATGGAATGGATCTGAGGTCAGAATTTACCCGTGGCTTCCGAAAAAGGTAGGCCCTGAAGAACGGAGGGAACAGTTAATGAAAGATTCAAACTCCATGACATATTTGAGACTACCAAGGACTGTGTTCCCGCATGATCGCTATCAACTGCTTATAAACCTGCTCCCATACTCCATCCGGCAGACCGCTAATGTCGAGTGTCATATTGACCAGCAGCCAATGAGCTATCTTCAACAGTTCTGTTTGCAGACCCGTTGACAGGTCAGCCTCTTCGTTGGCAATAACCAGCACGGGGGGGGGGGAGCAGCAGTCATCAGGATCTGTTCCACTTCCATTGGAGCTACGGTAACCCCAAAAGCATCTCTAAAAGGGTCAGTATCCATAGAATCTTGAACCGAGTCCCTTGTTGTTTGTGAAGTTTTCCAATGACACTTCTTCCCTCCTTTCTTGTTGTTGTTGTTGTTGCTTCACCCTTGTGATTCCATAGTCTGTTCTGTCAGTCCCACCTGTTCACTTTGCTCAATTTGACTTGTCCCTTCCATCTGTTCATTATCCTTTGGTTGTTGTTGCTCCACTACTTCACCTTTTTTTATCTTTAAAGATTCCTTTGCGCCTAACTTCCTTCCATTCCTTACCTGAGCCCCCACTCAAAGTCGAAGCATTTAATGGTAAATACGCACATGCTGATGGTCCAAGTCCAGCCACAGATTGTACACCTGGTTGTGCGCCCATCCCATTCTTCCCCCCCCACTGATGCTGGATTGTTTGCTGGATTGTTTGCATCTGCAAGGGACATTGAGATTGGTGCTGAGGGGGAGACTGCGAAGAGGACTGAGATCCTCTGATCCTTTTTGACACACCAGCATTTTGGGGAGCCTGCTGTGGTGGAAGAGTAGGATGTTGTGCCTGTTGAGGCGGGAACCAATCTGCTGGTGGGCGGGGGAGTCTTATGAAAATCGCCTCTCTCATCCCAGAACCAGCCAATGGTTTGCCCCATCTGATTAAATTTTGTGTCTTCACTATACAGTGTATACACCCAGCCATCATATGCCGGTATTGTTGGGACCCATCTGTTTGATCTTTGTGGGTCTCGTTTCAATCTTGAACCCTACAGAAAAGCATGCTGGGGATGCATTGGGCATGCATACTCCGTGCTCAAATGGTTGTATGCTTTACATTTAAAGCACCATGGGCTGAACTTGTGAGCAGTGTGGATCTGATAGACCCCTCCCCCCATCTTGAACGGAACAATATCATCCAGGGAAAAAAACTAATCTTTAGGTAAGTTTAGAGCCAGCATCAAATAGGTGTCCCGTTTGGCGACATATGTGGGCATCGGGTCTATAAAGTCCACAATCTTGTATTGCTGTCCAAAATCATGGATAAAGGCCGCCTGTACTTCGATGGGGATATGACAAGAATGTTGATTGGGGCAGTATATGTAACCGGCTTTTGCATATTGCTTTAACGAGGTTCAATTTGCCTGGTGGTAAGGATGGCCTGTTAGGTCCTCATGCGGGGAATCTTATGCTGATTCTGCATGTCCTAGATGACATTGTAAATGTAGATAATGCATGGAAAAAAAAAATGAACAGGAATGAAAAGCGGAACGACAAACAAGAATTGATGAAAGAGGGAATGAAATTGGAATGCAGCAAAGGGGTTCAGGTGATTTATCAACCAATGGTCAAGATACCTGAGACTAGATCTCAGACAGTACCTGTCTTAGAGTCATGTAAGTTGGTTTCTGAGCAAAGGATGAGAAGAGAGGAAGAGGATATGAGACAGTGGTCTCGAACAGCGAAGCTGCAAACTGGCAGCCTACCGAGACTCCTCTATGAGCCGAAAAGACCAAAGTCTAAATCTAAGTCTGGGGACGACGATACAAATGATATTAAACCTATTAAATTCAAAGTTGTAACCTCGGAGGTCACTGGGGAGAAGTTCCTAATTATAAAAATGAAGGAGCTATAATGAATGATAGGGTGAGTACTAGTCAGGAAGAGGGAAAGGAAAAGCTAGATAGTTCTAATAAGGATAAGTCTAGCAAGTTTTTTCTGGTGCATTTATTGTAATAGCTTTTGTGAACATAGTAGCTAAATAATCCCACCGTGTTACATAATGCAAATATTGTATAATAGTTCGATTTTCAGCAATTTTTTTCATTCCTCGGTGAAGATGTCCTAATACTGGTTCACAATCTATTACATTTTCACCATCTAAAGTTATTATAAGTCGAAGTACTCCATGCATAGATGGATGATGAGGTCGTACTCCTATTTCTGTATGTTTCGTATATTATATATATACATATATATATTGGTTTGTATTTTATATATTGTATATTGTTGATTATTATATGCAAATATAATACAAATAATAAATATAATATAAATATAAGATCATTCTATAAATTCTATCAATTCAATAAATATTATATTCTATTAAGATAGTTTTTTCCTAGTATTAGGCACTAAAACATGTGGATACTTTTTTTCTTTTTTTTTAAACACCCCCCCACCAGTGTTAGTGTTGCTGGTAAGAGCAGACACCACTAACACCTGGGAAGAGACTTCATCTATTGGTGGGGAGCGTCACCTGCTGGAAAATGGGTCCAGTGTCCCATATACAGAAAAAAGGGGTATCCTGAGAAAATGAGAATAGTGACTGTGGGGTCTGCCAGCATTGATTGTCCTGCAAACCAGGGGATTGACTGAGCAGACCCTGTGTTTTGTCTAGTGGTGTAGTCCGGGTCCAGCGTTCGACATATAGAAGAATGAAAACAGCGACTGTGGAGTCTGCCAGCATTGATTACCCTTAGAACCAGGGGATTGACTGAGCAGGCTCTGTGTAACCTCCAGCGGTGTAGTCTTGTGTAGTCTTGTATGAGCATACAGAGCAACCAATGTCCTTTGTATCTCTTCACCCTTATGAGAAGGGCGTCAGATAGACAACTAAGGACTGATACTATTCAGATGAACTACTCACTCCAAACCATGCTCAATTACTTTAGAATACTCAAAATAACAACTTTGACTACCCCAACAGATTGTAAAAACGGGAGAAAGCATAGGCGGGGTCCTCCTCAGGGGGCTCCAGGGAGGCGTTCCGCTTATGAGAGGCTATGAGGATGTAGAGGAGGATGTAAAGGAGAGTGTCACATTTAGAACAGAATCTCTGTCAGAGACAGGGCGTGAGGAGCGAAGGGATCTGGAAAATCCGAGGGAGGGCGTAACGGGAAGGAGGGCTCTATGTTAGTCTACTCCTTAAAAATTAGACTGTAGTCTCTCATTTCTTCCAAATTGTGCGTCCCAACTCCCCTGTCTCGACTCCATTCTACTTTTGCAATCCATCCTTCTTTTTCCCCACCCACCCAGTCCGTGCAAAACGCTGTGATCCGTCTCCTAACGTCTCCAATTTGACTAAAAAGGTCAAATTGTGATCTTGTGTCCAACCATCTCGCGTAAGCTCAAGGTGAACCTGCTGCTGTATCTGTTCTAAAATTTTCGAACCTTCCACCCGTATGGTCGTACCCTCTCCATGGTCAGGGTGCATCTCGGCCACCAAAGAGCCCAAATCACTCCCCTCCTTCCCAGTCTATACATATTCCCTACGAAAGTCGAGGTTGTTTCTGCCAGTGGCCAATGCCCAGCCAATATGGTCTGGCATGACCAGGGCCAGGGAATGTCTGATTCCATCTTCCGCCATATGCGGTCCCACCATCTCTATATGAATTGAGCAATCGGGCATTGCATGAAGATATGTTCAATGGTCTCCGCCTTCTTGTGGGGGGGAAAGAGACTTTAGCACCACTGACACCAGGGGAATAGCAGTCCTCTCTGTTTGAGAGTTGTGCGGTCAGCTAGCCAGTCATTGGTTGGTAGACAGCAGTGGGCTATTTGCCATTGAAGGGAGGTGATCTTTATGGGCTTAGACTTTTGTTCCTTGAACCACTGGATTGTGATAAGAGGGCACGGTCCACATTCAGTTGTCTGGCCCATCTATCGTTAATCAAATCTCTCAGATACCGTTTAGGTCTTAGCATTTTTTAGGCGGACTTGACCATTAACTGGTGCAGGCTAATATGATTTACCTTGGGGGTTCCCCTCTTTTGGGGAGGCTGCCAAGTCCATTCCACGGGGTCTAGAGCCAGATCCTGGATTGGTTTGTCAGGCTGGAACCACCCTTTGTCCCTTCTCTCCTAAGACCCTCACACGGTGCACTGCTTCTTTATTTTTCCATTTGAAAGGTGCTTTACTCCCTTGGAGGGTACCCATTTTGGTAATGGTGTGGTGTTCAACCAGGACTAATTGGGATGAGACCATATGTATTTGGCCAATCCTTAGCGGGGTCCCTCTGCATGTCACCCAATCTCTTATTCTCAAGGTAGGGTCATGTTTGATGATCCGGTACCATTCCAATGGGATGACTGCGATGAGATTATCAAAAAGCTCTTCCACACGGTGGCAGTACTTTAAGGTTGGTCGTAGCTGGTCCTTTGTTTTCCAGTCGTGCCTCTCATGGTCCCAAAGATCCCTTACCCTAAGAATGTCATGTTTAACTCAACTTTTTCAGGGCAAGGTTGAGCTCTTCATGACGCGGCCCCTCGTTTCTATTATCCATCTGTTCCCCAAGAGAGGTTGACGGTGGACCTCCTCCCAACAGTCAGGGTGATTCTTGTCTGGGAGCAAGAGGTTACGCCAGGTTTGCAGCAAGGATGACATGAATGTATCCTTCGTTTGGGCCCCACCTTCCGGCCTATCCCTACTGTGTGGGAGTTTGCGTGGGATTGTCCAGAACCGATCCTCCAACCATGTCAGCGGATGGATCGTATGGGGGGGTTCCGAGGCCAATCGAGCCAAATGTTCCAGAGCTAAGACACACCACGGGCTTTGGGGAGCAAAGATAAACTTTTTAATCCATTTTATACGTAGGGTTTGTACTTGTGTGGCTGGATCAATTATTTACAATCCTCCCCTTGCTTTAGGTTGGATAAGTGAGTCCCAGGCCACGTGGCTTACTTCATTGGTTTGCTACCCACCCCCTCTCCATAGGAAAGCTGCTGCCTTTTTCCTTAGGCTCCTCGGGGTCGCTTTGCTCAATGGCCACAGCAAGGATTTGTACCATAAGAACGCAAAAATCACGTTATTAAGTATCAGCACTCGACTGAAAAACGAAGTGTGTTTGTTCCTCCAATTTCTTAGTTTATGCTGGGCCGGGTTGCTAATCCATTCATCATTGATTGGTGGTCGTCCCTCAGTGGTTATGGGGCCTCTAATGGCCTCCATGTGACCCGTTGTGACTCTGGCGGGCGCCCCCCTTGGTAGTGGATCCACCAGCCTTGTGTTTTAGATCCTCAATTAACTACCATATCGGACAGCTTGGCAAATTTTTCCATCATCCGCTGGATTTCCTCCATATTATGGTGTGTGGCCTCTGTCATTATTGTGAGATCGTCCACGAACAGAGAGCATACCGGGATTGCGTCCTCTGGGATGCGTGTGACACGTATTTTTGTAATATTCTTATTAGCCTGGAAATTGGCGGCTATGCCTCCATAATGACCAAGAAAAGGAAGGGGGTTATTGGATCCCCCTGGCGGACTGATCTCTCCAAACGTAGAGGTGGCGCGAGACTTCCATTAATGGACACATGTAGTAACGTTTTGGTGTAGGATTCGTATCCAATGTCGGAAATTCGACCCGAAGCTCATTTTTTCTAGACATTTGTCCAAAAACAACCAGTCCACATGAAGTCGATGAAAATTTGGGCCGCATTTTGTCGGGAGTGGGTCGTAAGCTGGAGGATCTCATGGATCAACAAGATGTTTTCTTGTATGTTCCTGTTTTCCATGAAACCAGTTTGAGCGGGATGAATGATGTCTTCCATTACCGGGATCATTCTATTTGTCAGGGCCTTAGACAATATTTTGTACACTACTGTGAGTAACATTATTGGCCTGTAGTTTCTGATATTCATCCTGTCTCTTTTTTTTTATATATGAGAGTAAGAATCCTTTGCCCCACTCTTTCTCCCATCTCTCTTGTGAGCCACACTTCATTGTAGAAATCCATGACGTCTTGACACATGAAGTCTCATGTGGTTTCCCATAATTCTTTGGGGAATCCGTCGATGCCTTGGGCTTTTTCCTCCATTTGCAGAAGGGCGGTCCATATCTCATGTTTGGAGAGCGGGGTCTCTAAATAATCGCGTTGTTAGGGAGTCAAAATTTTATTAACAAATTCCAGAAATTCATTCAAAAGACGCTCGTGATATGGCATGTCCGATTTGTCTGTGTGCGAAGAAAAAAGATCTTTATAAAAATTATATCTTATTTTTATGCAACGAGTTGTGGTAACTACTGGTTTTAAATTCATGGCGTTTGGTTCATGAAGTGTTTCGATAGTGGTTCTTTGAATTCGTGTTCTTGCCAGCCTAAAAAAGTGAGAGTCCATTGTTCCTTCGATGGAGAACTTGGATAACCTTGCTTTTGTTTGGGCTTCATGCCATCGATATTGTGCGTGTTTCAAGAGTTGATCCTTCAATTCTAGTATACGTGTTTGTAATTCAGCAATCCTTTGTTCCTGCCTTTGCTAGTTTTGCTCCTGTTTTGCTTCCACCAGGTTTTGCATGATTGTGACTTCTTGCTAGTATCTCTGGCGGCCACATACTTAGAACATTCGTTGTTTTTTTTGGCCAAAAAGAACAAACCGTTGTAACGGCGTTGTTAAACCAAGCAATTTATGAATCATGTCGAGTGTGATAATCTCTCCAGAAGATCAAAGTTTGTTGTAGGTACTTGTGAAAGGATTGAGTTCTAAGTAAGCAAGTGTTTAGCTTATAATAGTTTGTCCCCTGGTCAGACCATTTACGAAAAGTCCAGACTGCCATACACATCCTATGGTCTAAACCAGGATCTGGGCTGGTCGACAATATTGTCGTCGCCGAAAGTCCCCCCTCCAACTCCTCTGAGTCATTGTTTTGGATACAGATAAAAGTTATTTCAGTAGGGTAGGTACGCCTAAACGTGTCAAAAAGCGAGAGGGGGGCACACAAATCCCTCAGCATCCCCTCATCCTCCTCTGTGTTGTGTGTGGTGGTGGGGGAGACCTTCCATCGGTCCAGCCACCTGTCCGGAGCAACATTGAAGTCTCCTGCTAGTATAAGAGGAACATCTGGAGTAGGTATTGATTCAAGTTTTTCAAAAAAAAAACTTATTTCATGAGTTGTGTTTGGGGCATATATAGAGACTATACATAGTATTTCTAGTTCCAACATGCCCAGCACTTTAACCCATATTCCCTCAACCTCATTCTTTTCCCAGCAGAGTGGATATTTTTTGCAAAATGCACTTGAAGTTATAATTTTTGCAGAACCAAGGTATGCAATGGCGGAATTGGAAGAATGAGATATCTATGTGCAATTAAATGACTACGAAGAATTAAAGAGACTTTGCATCCAAATAAAAAAGAACTATCGATTGACATTGTTATATTTCTATTTTATTGTCAATAATAAAAATTATTGAATTCTATTAATTGAATAATTAAATTAAATCACTGAATTAATCATTTGATTGATTTTATCATATTTTAAGTATTAATATATTTATTGAATATATTAAATTTTATATTCTTCATAAAAAAATATAGAATTCAATTAATAAACTAATTAAGATTTTTTTTTTAGGTGTGGAAGAAGGTTCACATCTTGACATATCTGAACAGATGGTAAAACTAGTTGAACAGTTACAACAGTCTCAATAAATGATTTTCTTGCGGCCTGCTTATGACCATACCAACAAATTGTTACTCCAGGAACATCAATTCTCGAAGTCCAATAATGGCATTTCCTGTCAAGAGGTAGTCTCAAAGCTGCTACAACAGCAGAGTACACTGGGATTGCAGATACATTCTAGGCAATTTGAGCTCAGTTTGACAGTCCCTCCCTTTTGTCCCAGTCTCAGTTTAGACCACTTACTCCACTTTCTACACACATAGACAGGCAGGTGGTCAACTTGACGGAACATTTACACACACTTGAGCCTAGAGAAGTGATGGAAAAGAAGGTGGAGGAGGAGAAGATGTAAATAATCAGAAAAGTTTTCATACTGTTATAGTGACGGAGTTCACAAGCAAAAGACAGAAATTACGCCACAAATTGATTATAGGTCAAGATGACTTGATCCGCACTCAATCTGGTACTTTAATTTTGTCAGTGAGAAGGAAAGAAGAGTATTGGGAGATTGGACTATCTGAATCTCCGGGGGTTGTGTATGGCAATGTGATATTTTTAGGTTTGTCCTCATTGGTCCTTGCCTTAACAACGGAAACAGGGAAACAAGCACGGGAACCACTGATACAGCGTGGGATCGCTAGATTCATCATCAGGGATCACCTTCAGGCAGAGGGGATTTTTACACTCCCGCTTACCATTAAAAAAACGAAGATAGCGGAAAGGGATGTCCATCTCATATTTGACCAATCCAAACAGATTGATCTAAGGTGGTTCCAAAGTGAGTCTCTCAAGGAATTGCGGTTGTTAAAAGTAAAAGTTATTACTTTTTGCTCAGAGACTGATGTGGGTACTATTCTGGTGAGGCTCTTTGGATAGGGCATACTAGATGCAGTTAGTCTCCTTGACCGTAAGGAATGACAATCTTTGTGAAGGCTCTCTTTAGCTACCTTGACTACCTTGGTGATTAAATTTTTACTGATCTCATTGAATCTTGAGTGGCGGGGCTCGTTCTTTGATGAGAGAAGATGGAAGGTGTCAAATTAATTGATGCATTGTATAACAAAGATAAAGAAATGAAGGCTACTCAGAAGAAACGCAGATTTGGACCTAAGAAGTTAGTAAGAACACTTAACGTAAATTGACTGACCACAATTAAGCACTAAAAAAAACAGACAATCTATGGTCAATTGAAATGTATAAATGGTAAAAATTTGCCTGACGTTATCTGTATCTAGGAAATCCACCTAATGGATACAAATCATCATCATCATAGGCACGAGTAAATATGGCCTCATCAAGCTTTCAGGGCACATGCCCCAAAACTAGGTATTGGGGGTGTAGCCATTTGAATCTCTTCAAGCTCAGCGTAGATCCCATATATTGGGAGGTTGACAAGGTGAATGGAAGGTGGACTTTTGTACTAGCAATGTTGAAATTAGAAGTGGTTAGTATCCTATGTGTTTATGGTCCTAATGAAATTGGAGATAAACAAGTTTTTATTTTATCTATGCAAACTCACATTCTGCCAAGAATCCCGGTGATTATTGCAGGGGTTTTTAATGTCGTCCCGAATTGATATTTGGACCGTAGACACATTCCTAGTCCAATCGAAACTGGTGATATAATAGTGACTAATCTTTGTCTGTTGCTTAACCTCTTTTGATTCACCAAAATGACTTTACCTGTTTCAAAAAAAGTCAGTCTGGGCTGGGTTCTAAGTCACGTATTGATCTCATCTTAATATCTGAAAAATTGCACCAGTCTTTACAATTTGATGAAATCTTCCCGTATAGCCTTTTTCCAAGGCAAAATCACACCATATGTGTTGGTGTGCTATTACTCCGAAAAAAAAAAATGATCAAGGTAAAAATTATTATAAATTAAACACTTCTCATCTAAAGATTGACAAATTTATTTTTTTCTCAAAGATGTGTGGTCCTTTTGGCATGACCAGAAGACCCACATCCAAAATGACGTAAAATGGTTCAATAACGGTCTAACTTTTCTATGTCGTAAATGTAAACTTATGGCCCAACAAAAACATTAAGGTCGTAAATGTAAACTTCAGGCCCAACAAAAACATTATAAAAAAACATTACTGATGCAAAAAATTCAAAAAAATAAACAACAAGAAAATGACTATGAGAATAAGGAAGTCATAGAAACTTTATTTCAAGAACTTAAAGACTTGGAAGACGAACTGCTGTCCCAAATGGAGTATTGTTGGCAGGATATCAAGATCAGGGATAAACTGAGGAAAAATTGCATGGAAGAGGCGATGAATGCGATATTATTTTCAATGGCTAGGGTTCGCTTTGAAACAACGGTTATTGAAGCCCTAAAGGACCCCTTACAAAAAGACGGTTCCTTAGTTTCCTCCATAGTCTCATGTACTCAAATAGCCAAAGATTTTTTTAAGATCTCTTTAAATCACAAATAAGGAATATTCCAGAGAATCAATGGGTCCAAGAAATTGCGGACTTTCTTAGTCCTCTCATTAAATCGTTATTTATTGAACGAAAGGAGAGGTTAAAAATATTTATCTCTAAAGAAGAGGTATAAACCTCTCTTATGCTCGTGGAAGAAAATGAGTCCCTACGTATAGATGGAATCCCCAAGGAATTTTGGAGAGACCCTTAGATTTCCTCTTGCAGAACCTAATGAATTTTTATGATGCGGTAGGGATATTGGGCCAATGACAGAATTTGTAAGTTATGAAGTATTAACCTTTCTCTATAAAAAATGACTTAAACTAATATTTGTAACTACCATCCTGTTACACTCTTAACTGTGGTCAATAAGTTAATAGCAAAAGTTATAGCTAATAGACGCCCTAAGGTTATTGCAGATATTGTCCATCCATCTCAGACAGGGTTTATAATAGGAAGGAATATTCAGGACAATATTTTTCTTGTTAATTAATTTATTAAACTATCAGGGCAATCAAAACATAATGAAACTTTCATATTTATCAATTTTGAGAAAACTTATGACCATATGGATTGACTATTTATAGACATTTTCCTAGAGAAATTCAACTTCGACCCAGACTTCGAGAAATGGTTAACGGAGGTCTCAATTTTTAGACCACTTGTCAGGCCATTTATAAAAAAACCCAAGGGTCATTTTAACCAAACTTGCCACCAATCCATAGAGTGGGGATTATACTAACTACTTTAAAAACAAAATTGAAAAAAAAAGTTAAAAAACCTATAAAACAGAAGGCAAAAGTGTGTTTTCATGCAAATTTTTTTTTTTTTTGTTTCAGGATTTTCATGATTTTTCAGCCAAAACACTCCAAGACCCCAACAAACACCAAACTTGGCACACACAGACCTTGACCAAAAATAAAACAGGGCAAAAGAAAAAAAATAGAAAAAACTAAAAAAATGTTCTCCAATACAATTTTCAGTGTTTAGGGGGTTAGTGAGGGTTGAAAAGTGGGGGTCCCTGTTAACCGCTTATGCAGCCTTAATGAGATGGGTTGGTATACTGCATAGGAATGTCACTACAAGAATTATGGTGAATGAAAATGTGCTCCCCCCCATCTCACTTCAAAGCTCGGTGAGACAGGGGGACACAATTGCCCTCTTTTTATTCGTCATTAACATAGAACCCTTAGCAGTTAACTTTAAACATAATATGGACATTAAAATAATCAAGATCTCTGCCATCCTGGAGGAGTTTATCCCGATATGTTATCTTTTTGTTGATGATATTTCCATAATGGTGGATGCGTCGAAAAATAATTTAGAGGAAATCCAAAGACTGATGGATACGTTCTGTCGTCTGTTTGATATAAATATGAACTGGGGTAATAAAACGATAGGATGGTAGATTCATCATCAAGGGGTGAAGCCTCCCGAAAGACCGCATGTTAAGTGTTTGCTCCTGAATACTCCAATTAGATTGTTGGTCATCTCTCTATCAGCTATGGGTAAGTCTACCACCCATAACGAAACTACAATTCAACAGGTGAATTCTAAATTAAAACTCTGGAAAGGAAAACTGACTTTTCTTCAGGACCGCTCTTTTGTAATTAATAATGTGGTCCTTGCCTCTACTTAATATAAATCAGCGATATGGGTCTTGGAAAAAAAAACACTCAAAGCATTACAGCGCCAACTAGTTGTCTTCTTATGGAGAGGAAATCATGAGTTTGATCATGTTATTAGTAGGGTGGTGTGGTAGTCAATAATACAACTTAAGTCCAAAGGGGGGTTGGGGATTATTGATCCTTCCTTACAAACTTTGGCATTATCAATGCAATGGATCAAGTGTTTTTTATCTCACCCACGTACTATGTGGAGTGTGTTGGTTTGGAAACAGATTAGACGACTAGCCCCGATCTCACATGAAAGCATTGATCGTCTAATGTGGTTAGAAAATAAATTCTGGCCTCTTCCGAAGGGATCGTCGAATGAACTGACTGATCAAGGAACTACTGATAGACAGACGACGATATTAGATCTACGTAAGGACCCTTTTTTGACCACTATCATAAGATCATGGCGCAAACTATCAATGACAGATAAAAATTCTCCTGAAAAATGAGAGGAAGTTTGTCAACAACCTCTCTTTGACAATCCTCTAATTAGAGATTTTCAGGTAGGCAGTACTAGGCACCCTTCACTTTATAGACTCCAAGTTTAAAGGGCAGGTTAAAAATTGTATAATTTGGTGTTGTAAGGGTTCAGAATATATGGAATTGTGAGACAAATATGCGGGTATCCCCATCGGATTTACGGTCATGACTCATATATTGCCATTATTCTTAGGAGGTTTTAGAGAGACTGATTGAGCTCTTACCTTTGGATTGGCTCTGTATTAAAAAAAAAAAAAGTCTAAACTTCTAATGAGCGATTATGTTGCTATTATACATGTCCCAAACAATGTAGGTAATGTCGTAGAGGTTTACGAGAATTGTGAAGTTATCCTCTCCATATATGAGTTAGCTCATAATTACTGTGTAATAATTAATGAACAAGATAGTAATAGATGAGTAAATAAGAATCAGGTTTTCAGAATACGAGTGTTAAAGCACAATAATAAATGAGTGGCCTTTAAATCGAGCATACCCATTAGTCATCTGACCTTTGATCTGGCTGACTGAAAATGGTCCTATGATTAATTTAAGCGATAAAGTGGAAGAAAGATGGATGAAGCATTTTAATGTCAGTAAAGAGTCATTAGGAAGGTTAAATGGCTTAGAGTGATCAAGGACAAATCAACTAATGTTGCTTCTCTGCAGTGGCAAACAGAACAAAAATGCCTTCCTACTAATGATTGACTTATAGGTATGACTTCGTTGAAACAGAGAGGGGTGGCGTGTTCCCATGGTATAAATATTGTTTTCCGTCTAAGGCTAATCCCAAAGACTATTGAGCATATTTACCTACAGTGCCCGGGGGTAATTTGGTTTTGAAGATGGTAGGATCGTATTTGGTCTAACCTTGGAACTGCAATTCAGTGGCCATGGGACTGGAAGTCTCGTATTTTGGAATCTTGGATTCCATAGGACACTGATGAGTTCTCACAAAATTTGTTCGTTATAGGAAGAAAAGTTGTTATACATGAGATATCTGGGTAAGAAGGTGTACTGATGAGATGGAAGGAACTAGGATAGACGATCCAGATTTCACTCATTCTATTAAGCAACAAATACAAATTGCCACTAAATGAGAGCTGGTTAAAAAAAAAATACAATTTTTATCCTCCAAAAAAGAAATACTTCAACATATACAACAATTCAATCAATGTTGGTTGGGGGGAACCCAAGGGGGAAAGTTAGGGCAGATTAAGTGGGAAGGGGCAGGGAGACTGGATTAGGACGAAGGGTTCAGGGACTATCGACTAAATTTTAATAAGTCGACATTGATTGACAATACATCACCTTTATGTCCCCTAGCTAAATTCCCAGATCCCTTTCCTCCTGAGCATGGTTCCAAGAGCATGGTTTGATTATGAGTAACAGTAAGTAAAAAGAATGTTAATTTCAGTGTAATAGGTTTGCGGGATGTAGGATACCACAACTTCATTATTTGATATGACGTCCACTTAATAAGTGAAGAGGTAGCACTTGCAGTCCTTTGCAACATTGTATAGACTCAATCATTCCTTGTTCTTGGTCTGAGGTTATACTACTCAATGCGGATCCAATGTTGTTTGATGGGACACTGGACCCTGTTTCCAACAGGTGATAATCCCCACCAATAGATGGAGCAGTGATTTCTGGAGAGAAAAAAAAAAAGTCCTTCTCATGCAACAACTACCCCGCCCCCTATAATTATCTGCCCAACAATTTAACCACCCTTCCAATGACCATTGGGCCCGTACGTACAATAGTTATAACGAAACGAAAATGAAAATAACTCAGGTGTATAAATGCAACCCTATGGGCTGCGAACATGCCCGAATGCCCATGAACCCCAAGAAAGGTTCTGGGTTGCACCAGCGCCAAAAACAAATAAATAAAAATCCAGAAAAAAAAATACGTTGTGTAGAATTGCAATACAAACAACTTTTGGTTGAGGGTCATGCCAGAAGTCGTCGTGGTATTGAAGGGAAAAAAAACAACAACATAATCAGACTAAGGCACCCTTCTTTAAACCCCTTTAGGCCGTTAAAATTCAATTTATACCCCCGGTCGCCCCCCTTGGCAACCAACGCTCAAAACAAATTAAAAAGAGCCCAGATTTGGGCTCCTCTGGCCACTTGCAGAAAACCTCTACCCAAAAAAAAGAAAACAAAAAAAGAACAAACGTAGGGCTGATTTTTACCTGCACTGGCTGCCCTATGCAGGTGACACCTTGCCCGGGTTGCATTGTCATGTTGCATAGCCGGGCTAAAACCTTTTTGTTATAGTGTATGTTGTATCTGAAACCCCCCAATCCTAGTGACTCTGGTATGATGAAATCGCTGGGTTTTAAACCACCAGTACACCTGGCCTGGAGGCGCCCTACTACGCGCCAAACTTTTTCGAGCCACCATCGGCGCACTTTCTTCTTTTTGGCTGGTGCCGCCAGCCATTGTGGTCCGGTAGGCCAAGCTTCCAGAATTTTCATAGGGGACGAGCTGCAATTTCAGCTAGGTTGGGGCTGGGTACTGGCGCTAACCACCACCCCATTGCAAGGGTTTGAGTATCTGAACCCCCCAAATCCTAGTGGCTCTGGTGTGAGTAAAATCATCCGGTTTTAACCATTCACGTGTGGTGCACTAACCACCACCCCATCGCAGTGGCTTGAGTGTGGTGAGCACCACTAGTACCGTTGCTGCGTGGGAAAATAGTGGGCCTCGGGTGGGCCTCCGACCTTTTCGGAGGCGGAAACGAAACGACGGCCGCCGATCAGATTTATCAATGGCAGCCGTCGTAGGGCCCGGCCTCCGACATTTTAGGGGTTTGGGAAAACGTCCACTTTTCCCTATTTTCCCAACACTGGCAGAGGTACTAGTGCTTTAAGGATTATAACCCGCACCACTTAGCCCTAGTGTTTCTTTATTGAGAAAACTAGGGTGTGGTCATGGTTTGAGTTTCAAAATGCATTCCAAACAAGGTTTCTGCAGTCTAGTGAGGGCCCGAGTTCCAAATGCAGTTGAAACTCCGCTTTGCAAAAACGTTGCACCACGGAGTTTGTAACTGTCGTTCAATCAGGCACGTGGTCATTTTCTTTTTCTTTTTTTTCCTTTTTTCTGAACGTGGCCGAGGCATTTCGGTCATGGCTGCACACAATGAGATGCACTTTTTTTTTTTATCTCTTTGCATGGAGACATGCCTCGGTCACACCCGAGGGGGGGGGGGGGGGGGGNTCTCTTTGCATGGAGACATGCCTCGGTCACACCCGGGGGGGGGGGGGGGGGGGGGAAAGCATCTCGTCCCGCCCTCGGCCACACCCGAGATTTGAAAAAAAAAAAAGAAACAAAAAACCTGCTTTTGAAACTCGGGCCCTAACTAGACTGCTAAAACCCGGTCCGAAATGCATTTAGATTGGCCAGCATCTCCCCTGGAATCTTCCCCTCATACTGGTGGGTGAACATACCCCTCAGTCCCACCAATGGGACGCCTTCGCAACTAACCTCTTCTCTTACATGAGACTTACGTTACTGCTGCTGGCCTGGAGAATGCGCTGCTCCCACGAAAGAGATAAATGTTTCTTCGGCTACCTACAAGCAAGGGAGTCGGCGATTGCAACAATCACCAACCATACTCAAGTAGCCTGGAAGCAACTTAAAAAGGACCTAGGGGATGTGGGTATGGCTTAAGGCCTCACTTGGAACAGAAACAATCAGACGGCGGAACGTTGCGCTAGTGCTAGCACCCTGATGTTGGCAGACCGGTAAGACCCTGTTCCCCCGGCGAGGCTAGCGCCTGGGGAGGGGAGCCCCCCGGCTGCTAGGCTTGCGCACGCCTGGCTGACGTGCGTGGCTGCTTGATTGGCCACGTGGCATCTGTTGTTGGTGACGTAGATCATCGTGACGCGCGGGCAGGGGTAGCGCCAGTTGTGAAAATTGATGTGGATATATTTAGTGGTGCAGCCAATTGGGAACGTGATGGAGTTGGCGGGGGAGCTACAATATAGAGATACTCTTTTGGACGTGGAAGACAACTTCTCGTATGCAGATGAGGAAGACGTGGTCAATTACTATGCTAACATTTGTGCAGGGTGTGTGGATTGGGAAGCAGAGAGTGAGATGAGCCGCGATACGGCTGGGTGGGACAGGGATTCGCATAAAGGGGGGGGTGGGCGGGGGTTGGGATAACCTGATGGCGCTCTCCTATCAGGTCGCGGATGAGAGTACCATCACTGACGGTGAAACTCATCCTCATCAGGATAACGGAGAGCAGGCAGGAGCTAAGGCTCATGCCAGCAGCGGCAACTGTGGTGGAGGAGCGGCAAGGAATGGGTGAGATGGCCGCGAAGGGAGAGAAGGATGTCGTCAACAACAATAACAATAACAACAACGACAACGACAACGACGAAGGCGAGCAGGAAAGGGGCGAAATGGTGAGAAGGGTGAGAAGGAGGATAACAGTGACAACAGTATCAATAATGACGACAACGAGCTGGGAACGGAGCAGGGCAAGAAGGATGATGACAACAACAACAACAATGATGGCGACAACAACAACAGCGACAACAACGATGGTGACATCAACATTAGCAACAATAACAACAACAACAACAACAATAACAACACCAATGACGACGAAGACGGAGGTGACGGCAACGGCAGGAGTTGGGCAGGGAGTGGTGGTTGCGCACCCATGATTGCTATCAGCACGGTGGGAGTGATGCCTCCACCGGACGATAAGGGGATTGGGGGTCACAACAACAGCAACAACAACAACAACAACAAAAACAACAACGACAACGATGCAGATGGTGGAGGCGACCATGGCAGTAGCGGGGCAGGGAGAGGTGCTTGCGCATCCCTGATCATTATCTGCACGATGGGACAACGGCCTCTACTGGACGGTGAGGGGATTGGGGGTCGTAACAACAGCTACGGCTGCAACACAACGAGAGCTGATGTGGAGGGGCGTGGGGGTGAAAAAAATTGGTCTACTATCCTCCCCCCTTCCAAACTTTATATGGAGTTGATCCTTGTTGTCTGGCAGAGCGGTGGAGTAGGATAGTCATTGGTGGTTGGTGCTGCCTATACAGATCAGCTGGATGAAGAAGCCTCTCACGAGGATATCAATTCTTTTGCAGGAGGTTAATCCTTCCCTTCTCTAGAGAAGTAATTAATGCCCTTGCTCTTTTCATATAAAGCCTAGTAGGATAATTTCACATTCGATTGCATAAGGGATGTTGATAGGGTTTCACGCTTATGGTTGATTGATTCTGAGCATACATATCACAACATGGGTAGGGTTTGGTGTTCTGATTCATTGTTTCAGAGCACATACATCTTTGTTTGGTGTTTCACATATAAACACACCACTGTTTAGGGACGTTGGGCCCGATTCCCAGCCAATATACAATACATCCTTGATTACAAACGCTGGACCCAATTGTTTTGATCTCCGGCTTACACACATCATATCAAAGCTCGGGTTTTGTCTCCTTGTCTGGTAGAAAACACATCTCTGTATAGGGATGCTGGTCCCGATTTCGAGATGATACATCAAATCATATCAAAGTTAAGGTCTCACCTCCTGGTCTGATAGTTAGGATTGGGATTGATGTCTTAGTTCGTTTTTGAGAATTTGTAGATTTGATGGATAGGGTATTACTATCACCTGATATATATTGATTCATGAACATACATAGGAAGTAGGAGATATTAACACATCTCTGTATAGGGACGCTGAACACGATTTCCAGCTGATACATTCACATCATTGTACAGGGACGCTGGACCCGATGTCCAGCAGGTGCAGCTCCCCACCAATAGATGGAGCCTTCGACGTTGGAGCCTACTTAACGGGGATGCTCTTATCACCTCGTTAAGTAGGTTTCCTGTATACTGTAATAACCCATTGCTGATGACCTGACCCTCATGGTCGACGCATCAAGAGAGGCGATGGCCGGGATCATGTACATGAAGGATCTTTTTTGTAGACTATCGGACATAAAGGTAAACTGGGGAAACAAGACCTAAGGATGGTGGATACACCACCAAGGAGTGAGACCCCCGGAGCAACCCAAGATTAAATGGCTCCCCCAGGAAACCCCCATCAGGGTGTTGGGGGTTATAATGTCGGCAAACCATCTGCAAACAATGAATGGATCTCCAAGCCCCCTTTGGAAAAAATAGCACAATGGCAAGATAAACACACGTCCCTATTTGGTCGCTCGCTAATAATCAGCAATGTCGTTTTGGCCACTCTGTGGTATAAATCAGCCATTTGGGCTTTAGATAAGAGTGCCC
This sequence comes from Chara braunii, assembly GCA_003427395.1. NCBI lineage: Eukaryota > Viridiplantae > Streptophyta > Charophyceae > Charales > Characeae > Chara > Chara braunii. The sequence goes on from BFEA01000343.1 coordinate 867,191, forward strand.
TCCATCCTTTGCAACGCCAGATTGCCGCCTTTCTGTGGCGAGAAAACCACGAGTATCAAGGTGTCATTAGGAGGGTAGCATGACAATCTATAATCCAACAAAAATCGAGAGGAGGGTTGGGCATTATAGACCCCCCAATCCAAACCAAAGCATTGGCAATGCAGTGGCTCAAAAGGCTTCTTTTCAGCCCAGCAACCCCATGGAAGGGGTTGACCCTGGAACAGATTGCCCGCCTGGCACCACAAACAGCCGCAGAATGTGACCCATTGATGTGGCTAGAGAACAGAGGATGGCCCATCCCCAAAAAAAATCACATCAAGATTCCCTCCTCCCCGGCTCTCCTAGACAGGCAGCAAGGGAGGACCTGCGGAACGACCCTTTTTGGCATGCCCTGCTGAACACATTTTGGGCTTTAGATAAGAGTGCCCTCCATCCCTTGCAACTCCAGATTGCCGCCTTTCTGTGGCGAGGAAACCATGAGTATCAAGGTGTCATTAGGAGGGTAGCATGGCAATCTACAATCCAACCGAAATCGAGAGGAGGGTTGGGCATTATAGACCCCTCAATCCAAACCATACTTGTGGCGCACGTCATGCGTGACACTTGCACACGTGCGGCGCAGGCCGCAGCGCGCAAGTGGCGCCCGCATGACGCGCGACGCATGGTCGAAATTGCAAGGTACCAAAAAAAAAAAAAAATGTCGGTTCGGTTTTCGGGGTTCGGGGGGGTCCTAGGAAAATTATGAAAACGGGCGCGAAATTTTTTTTGGAGGCCGCACGAAGGCCCGTACTTTTTTTTTTTTTTTAACAGTCTGAACCTGATTCGAAGTCTGGGGGGGGGGAAGTCGGTTCTTTAATTTTGTTGTTGGACTGTCCCCCCAGCCCGCCGTTTTTCCTCGAATTTATTTTTTAATAAAAAGAAAAAAATGTAAGGGAAGAAAATCAGAATTTTTTTGCATGAGTGTCGCCCGGCACGTCCAACCTGTCAGAACCTCAACGGTAAGTGCAGTATGTATAGTAGGGTTCTTGCAGGCCAGATTCATTCATGATGAGGGTCGCGATCTTTCAAAACGATCTCTTCTTATTACTTCTCATCTTTCAAAACGATCTCTTCTTATTACTTCTGAAGTATAAAATGACGGAACTGACAGCCGTTTTTCCTGGAATTTGTTTTTTTAATAAAAAGAAAAAAACGTAAAGGACGAACATCAGAAATTCTTTGCACGAGTGAAGCCCGAAACCTCAACGGTAATGTTCACCAACGGGCTCGCTGCACAACTCTCGACATGCACAACAAGACAAAAATATTGGCGGTATATCTTTCCATATTCTAGCGCAAGATTCACTCTCGTTTTGCACATTTCCAGAGTAGTGCAGCGAGGCCCATATATGGCAATGTATCTTTCCATGTTCAAGCGGAAGATTCGGTCTCATTTGTTCAGAGATTCTAAAAAAAAAAAAAAAAAAGGTTCCAGAGATACGTTACGTGCTTACCTGATTCATCGGCCCTTCGCTCTCCACCACCCAACGTATGAATGAATCTTCCACCAGAACATGGAAAGATACACCGCCATATTTTTCGTCCTTTGTGCATGTCGCCCCGCTTCCGGATTCATGTTGCCCATTGATAAGGGCGGTTTCTTCGGTCCGATAGTGTCAGCACACGGTTTCTTCTCTCTCTCTCTCTCTCTCTCTCTCTCTCTCTCTCTCTCTCTCTCTCTCTCTCTCTCTCTCTCTCTCTCTCTCTCTCACACACACACACACACACACACACACACACACACACACACACACACACACACACACAYRCSSMRAARAG
>BFEA01000343.1:906864-921875 GCA_003427395.1 Chara braunii
TCAGGTGTTGCGGCACTGGCTCTTCCTCTTCCCAGAGCTCCTCCTGGCCAGCCTCCTCTATCACTGGCTCTTTTCCTTTTACTTTGACAGCCGTCACCACCCTTTTTTGCACCACTGACTCTGTCGCATACCCTAGCTGTGCCAATACGTCTGTTACAATCCTTGTTACTCCCGGAGTCCCAGAAGCGGTCGCATCTCTTTCCTTTCTCTTCTGCCTTTGCACGCGTACCTGACATTGTTCCACCTGGTCCAAACACCCAACTTACACCCCTCTGTCAATGGTGGCCCAGGTGAGCTTAGTGCTACCTCCTCCATGTCTCATCAATTTGACGGTCTCCGATGCTGTGAGTAGCCCCAGGAAGATGGCGCACTGTGCTTCCTCCGAAATCCCGTGGACCTTCCGCGCCCTCTTCTTAAATTCTTGAACAAAGGTCCCTATAGTCGTGCAGCCGCCGAGGCACCTCAGGCTCTCGACCTGAGTGTCACGGTAGGCAAATCAAATAGGCTCTTCGCGAGGGAAAACCCTTCCCCTGCAGAGCCTAGGGCTTGGGATGTCCTGTACAAGGACCTCGAATCCCAGCCCAGGATCAAACGTCCGACTAAGAAAATCATCAAAAAGCAGGAGACAAGAATAAAAGGAGAGACCTCCCCTAAGTCCCTCAGTCTCAGTTTCTGAGTGGGCTCCAATGTGGGGGCTCTTCAACCCACGCAAACATTCATCCCAAGTATACCCATGCATACATATATAAGAGTTAAATATGTGACGATAATTTTTTATGGTCTCACTGGGGTCTCTCACGATAATACGTATATGTGTGATCGCAGGCAACCAAATCCAGAATCTGATTCACAGCACATACCTGTCATCACATCAACAAACCAAATCAACAGCCCACACACTACACGGAGTCAACCCCAACCACCTTCGACATTCATACCCCTTTGCTTTAGCCATGCAAGCCCCAAAACCTCCTGTCCAACCAACCTTAATTGAATACTCAGCACCTTTCTCAAATGACCATTCAATAAAACTCCGGGTGAAACATTAATAAAACAACGAAATCACCAGGGCTAAAGCCTTTTAGGTTGAGTGTAGAGGGAGAGTTGAAATTGAGTCGTAGACCTACGAATCGGCAACCGACCTGTTATCAGTGATAACAGTAAGTGATCCTCAAGGGATCAAGCTGGATCTAGCCCTGAACTTGGATCAAAAGATCAAAAGGACCTGTAACACATGGCAGACCAATCCCCAAGCTAAGATCATAAGTGTATGGAGAATACAACTCCATAATACATCCTCACTCAAAACTTCCTTATAAGCTAAACCTAAGTCTACTTTTAAGTCAGTGCTTAAGCTGAAGGTAGACCAACTACAAAGTCTCCCATATTCTGGGTGGATCGCCTGAATCATCAGTCAAAATATAATCTATCTCCTCTAAACTAAGAAAATTTTGGCAGCGCTTCCCGTAGGAAAAATGCATTTTCATAATTTATATAAGCCCTGATATGGGAGCAGAAATAATCTCCAAATTTTGTCTAACTTTCTGAATTAGCAGAAATTTTGGCAGCACTCCCTCTAGAAAGGGAGACTTCTCATATTTATACTAAGTCAGATATGAAAGCAGGATTAATCTCTAATTCTTGGAAGTCAAATTCTGTCTAACTCTCTGAATTAATAGAAATTTGGGCAGCACTCCCTTTAGAAAGGAAGACTTCCCAGATTTATACTAAGTCAGATATGAAAGCAGAATTAATCTCTAACTCTGGAAAATCAAATTCTGTCTAACTCTCTGAATTAGTAGAAATTTGGGCAGCACTCCCTTTAGAAAGGGAGACTTCCCAGATTTATACTAAGTCAGATATGAAAGCAGAATTAATCTCTAATTGTCTAACTCTCTGAATTAGTAGAAATTTGGGCAGCACTCCCTTTAGAAAGGGAGACTTCCCAGATTTATACTAAGTCAGATACGAACTCGAACAACAGCTCGAGCTCAACTTTTAGACTGAATTTAACCAACTCCTTAATTTTGCAGAAATTTCGGCAACACTCCCTCTAGAAAAGTGTTATTCCAAAATTTATACAAGGCTAAGTTCAAAATTTTGAGAATAACTTTGACTTCTCAAAGTCCAATTTTGTCTAACTCCCTGAATTAGTAAAAATTTAGGCAGCACTCCCTCTAGAAAAGGAGACTTTCCAGATTTATACTAATCCATATATGAAAAAGACAAGCTGAACTCTGACAAGTCAAAAGTTGATTAACTTCTTGGATTTTTAGAAATTTCGGCAGCGCTTCCCGTAGGAAAAGTAGCTTGCCAAGATTTATACAAAGCCAATAATAAGAAAAGATCTCAGAAAATGCAAGAATTGACCTAAGTAAAAAAACGTTATTACAGAAAAATGTAAGAATTGACACTAACTTCTATGACTCTAGCACGTGGCGAGCAACTACAGCAACTACCTATAGTAATGAAACTCAAACAAACTAACCATCCTATCCAGTCACATGCAAACCAAACCATCGATGTAAGTACTCTCACTACCCCAAGTTTATTCCATATAGATAGTTCATGAATCTTCAAGTTCTTGAATCCTTATACCCATCTTACATAAGACATAGAGCTGGACCATTCGCCATGGAAACAATGCCCATCTTGTCTTTATGATATACACGAACAGGTTGCACAACTACTTCTTTCTTCTTTTGGGCAGATGACTAGGCCATTCGCCATGGAAACAATGCCTAGCCGCCCTGAGCTGTTTAATATCCAAGGATTTGGTATTTCTCTGACTTTGTTTTCAAAAGAAAAAGCAAATATGGGCAGGGGACTGAACCATTCACAGTAGAAACAATGTTCAGCTTGCCCAAACTATTTCCATTTATACTTTGTATTTYCCTTTTTCCCTTCTTAATGATATGGCTTAACGTTGGACCATTCATAGTAGAAACAATGCCCAGCTGCCAGTTTACATGCAAATATACATAAAATACTTTCCYTTTAYACTTAGTTTAACTTATGTGTGTGGTTTTCAGGCTAAACCATTCACCATGGAAACAATGCTTAGCCTTAGACCAGAAATCCTCCCTCAAAATAAACAAGAACTTAAACTTCTTCAATCAAGCAAACCCCCAGAGTTAACTAGAGCAACCAGGCCATTCACCATGGAAACAATGCCTGGTTCCCCAGAAAACAACTAAATAAACACAGCAATCAGGTCATTCACCTTGGAAACAATGTCTGGTCCTTCAGAAAACAGTCCAAATAAACATAGCCCTGAGCCATTCACAGTAAAAATAACGTTCAGGCTTTGGTTGACCCGGTCAAACGCATGCAGTCTACCTTCCTTCCACCTTCCCCCAATTCATCCTTAGTCTGCTTTCAATCAGAACAAAATAGAAACTTAGGCTTCACTCTCACACATTCTTTCCAGTTAGTCTAATTAGGTCCTGAAGAGAAAGCAAAAACCATAGGGACAAACGCATGCATACAACAATCATACTGCAGGTAGATAGGCAAACATAGGTAGTAGTGGGGTTTATACAGACAAAGATGATTTACCTGAAGGTTCCCTGCCTCCAGAACTCCTCCTGAGTTCCGGCAGAGCTCCCGCAATCGGTGGGTGGACTCCCCACAGAGTCTTGACGCGGACTTACGGGTTGCAATCCCGCCTGCCGCCTTCCCCTTAAAACCAACAGACTAGACTTAGAGTGAGAAGGGAAGAAGGAGGAAGTTTTAGACTCTCAGATCCTGGAGAGGTGCACTCAGACTCGCGCGAGAGGGCCTTGAATCCTCGATGCGCCTGAAGGCCCCGCAATGGTAGCCAGTGTCACAGCTTGGTCAGCCCCTGAAGTCAAACTGTCACGGTCAACCCTCTGTCGTCCTCCTAAATCGCAGCACTAACCTCCCTTCCTATCCAGTCTGATCCCCTCCCCAAGCCTTGCCTGATCGCAGTCGCACGGTAACCCTTGATAGTCCTTATACCCAGCCCGRGTACAGTCGTCTGTACCCTGCCCGCAGCGGTAGCTCAYGCACAATTCGTGAATGCTGCAGCAGACCCGTGRCACAGAACGATGCCGCAACAGCCCCGCGGCATACAACAACCTAGAACAACRGGCCCCTATCAGTCAGCCGCAACTCACATTCCTCCRAATACAGTTCACAGCGAAGATCCGTGCTCAGTCCGTAATAAACACAGTAGAGTGTGYYCATCCTGCTGYAACAGTTTGAGCCTCAATCTACACCGGCCCGAAGTCAACAGCCACAGTAGGCGCTTGGATCAGTGCTGGCCCGGTGGTACCACAAACAGTGACATGGYCGGGGGTAACGCTTCGACGAGCGCTTCCGCGAGAGGGTACGGGCGGCTAACAGGTAAGCCTCCAACCCAACATCTGTCTGCTCCACAGTTTGATCTCAGGTAAGTGCTCGSTTACCTTCGGCGACCCCGCTCTTCACCCCATCATCCTACTCAACGTCTTTCTCTACCCTCTTTTTTTCTCTCTCCATTGTCCATCGTTTCGAACACCTAGTCTTACCTTCGGCCARGCTCAGCCCACAGAAGCGAAGGAGCACTGCACCAACACGGGGAGCATGGCAACTCGCTGACTACCCGRAGTAGAATGGTYWCGCTTACTGCTGCAGTCGAACGGTGGGCCGAGGGTAGTACTCCCGGACAGCCGTGCRAGAACTACGAAGAACATCTCTTCGGCGCTCATAAAAGACCACGGGCAAAGCAAAAAAAATCGAAAAAAAAAGGAAAAGTAACGCAAAGGATATCCGTAATGAATCTTCCGCAAAAACGCGGATAGATTCATTCGCTTTCACCATGCTATTTTTCCTCCCCCCCGCTACTCTCCGCGCACCGTCTGTTTGTCTGTCAATCCTAACACCTCCATCTGTTTCGCTCGGGGCAAAGCCCCCCCTTTCGTTTAAATGCGGTAAAAAACGAGGGAGCCAAAGCGTCCCCTCACCCTTCCTCTCTCGTCCGCCATCTTGATTCTTCCTTCCTCAACTGTACCCAGCCTCATGTCGCGCCCGGATCCATTCCCCTACACCCTCACTCTACACTCCACCATTCGCCGTTTCGTCTTCACCACTGCATTCGCCCTGTCCAAAAATGTTAATAGACCATCTCCACATGTCAGGATTGGCTAGGAAACGGCCGAATCCAACRTTTTTCCCTTCTCGTTCTTTTCTCTATCTACCATAGCTTCGCGCAATCATCGCCTTACTAACCTCCTAATCTACTAACCTTCAGCTAAAACTAACCTCACCATCGCGCTCGCCCCGTACCAAAACGTCCGAAACCACCTTTTCGACCTCAGCATCACCCGATTCCATCACTAATCAAGCGACATCCCGATTCTCCATTCCCGACACCTCTCCCTTCGCCATAGCCCGGGGCACAGTCTTCCTCACTAACCGCCTAAACTACTAACCCCTCTCTAAAACTAACTTCATAAACGGCTTCGCCCGATCCTGAAACCCCTACCCATCATCTTTCCCCGCTCGTTTCCGTTAGGAAACGAGCATACTAAGCTTTTTTTTTTTATCCCCGCCACAACTTCTCCCTTCTTCGAATGAATCCGGCGCCGAAACGCGCCCGGATCCGTTCCTTCTTCTACTCCTTCGCTGCCTACGTCCGCCAGCTTAGTTCGCCGTAGCTCGGAATGCCCCTGGCGCAACTYGYCGCCCACCTGCGCTATCACCTACTCCAACCTCCGTCGCAGTCCGGTCGGGCTATTCCGGCGATACTCGAGAGTGGCCGACTACCCGACGGCCCGAGTAGTTCCTTTTCCTTCTACCTTGCCCGACAGGCGGTGTGCCCGGCAGGTACCGCTGCCGATTTCCCCCCCCCACCGCTGCACTCTTTTGCGCTGTGGCCCCGCCCGCTGCTGCCTGTTGCGTGCATCCGCTCCTATGCCCGAGCCCCTACGGACATGCTCACACTCAAAATTGTCACAGCGGACAGCACGACTAGGCCGGTATGCCCGTCAGTTGGSCYCCGCCAGCGTCGTAGGYCAARCRCACACCCGTTGGYCTTTCACGTTGACTCCTCGRCCCCTTTTTCCAAGACAGGCGGGACGAAAGACTWCCCGCCAGCGCCCTAAACATGCAGGAACCCGCCGRGACCGTTAAAGGGGGCGCGTGCTCAAGGTCCTYAATTACCGTGGCAGCCATCCGGGGCCGGTGTCATTCCCTACTTGCGAAAAGTCAAATCATAAAATTAAACACTAATGGCAGTAAATAATAATTAGAAGAAACTCAGAAAAATAACCGCTGGCCCCGTCCCGACGCAGCCGATGGCAAAACCGTGAAGGGGGGGGGGGATGGCCCCGCCGGCCTTTTATTTACCTTGATACTCCCGCACCGTCGCCGAGGTCGTATGCGCGCAGGTCTCGATCAAACATACCACTAACCGAAAATACCCTCAATTCTCGCTTAATCAAATATAAATAAGTATTAATATCACTAAGCAAAACGACCGAGGTCCGGGCCGGCTTTACGATCAACAACAGAAAAGAATCACGCGCGCCTTAARCCCTGCGCGCCCACGCACTCGCTATTYTAGYCAACCTTCCCRTCAACGTAACTCACAGACGMGGCCGCGCTTAGCGCGGTATACTTAAACTTTAAGCCAAACAATTTTCTGTTACTTGCAAAAACCAGGGCGGATACCCTTGTAAGGGTATTCGCACCGACAACTTGGCATGCTGATGTGGCGCTGCCTCTGGTCTACGTGGCATGCTGGTGTGGCGCTGCCTCTGGTCTATGTGGCATGCTGATGTGGCGCTGCCTCTGATATATGTGGCGCTGCCTATGGTCTACGTGGCATACTGATGTAGCGCTGCTACTGGTCTACATTGTTGACGTGGAATTATCCACGCTGTCTACATGAAGTGATTGGTTGCGAGGAGGAGGAAGATCGGGATCTGTGGTTGAGGGATAACGGGTACTCACCTGGGTTTGAAGTCGATAATGGAATCTGCAATGTCTTCATGGTCTTCATGAGATTGAGTGTCACGTGGCACTTCCGTGTGTTATCAGGAATATACTTATAATCATTGTCGATGTGAAGAGGGGAGAAGCCCGGAGGAGGAGAGGGTCATCAGGGATTATTGTCTGATTCTTCATCTTCTCCTTTGTCTGTTCCCCCTTCCCTCTCTTCTATTGATGATAATGAGATACTGTTTGATATATTTCTTCACGAATTGGAGACTTTGATGCAGATACTGACTCTACAGGTATTGGACGACTTCTGAGTATCTGTCAGACTGGGTTCATTACAATACGAAGTAAAAAAAAAAAAAAAAAAACCCTTAAAAAGGACCTCACTGATGCAAAAGATCAGAACGATAGGCAACAGTGTAATAGTCCTCAGTACTCAATAATACTGAGGTAGGATATAGTAGTCTCCGCTGCTTTCACAAATAGCAGCGCTAGCGCTAGCACCCTAACGCCGGCAGACTGGCAAGGCCCGGTCCTCCCGGCTAGACTGGCGCCTGGGGAGGACCTCCTCGGCCGCTAGGCCTGTGCTTGTGCCCGACAGACATGCGTGGCTTCTTGATTGGCCACGTGGCAGCTGCTGTTGGTGATGCACGACCGTGATGAGCGGGCAGGGGCAGCGCCAGCCGTGAGATTGATGACGAAACGCATAGGGGCGCAACTATCTGGGTTAGTGATGGAGGTGGTGGGGAACTACAACATGGAGACACACCTTTTGACACTGATGACGCCGTCTGGCATGGAGAGGACGGTGAGATAGATGAGGAGGACGTGGTCAGTTACTATGCAAATATCTGCGCAGTCTGCGTGGATGGGGAAATCAAATTGGAGAGGAGCCGGGAAACTGCCGCGACACTGTGGAACAGAGATGAGCTTAGGGGGGAGGCCGGCGGGTGGTGGGGAGACCTGAGGAGTGATCATGAGAGTGCTGACGCCGGCAGGTGGTGAAAAGACCTGATGATTGATGATGAGAGTGCTGGTGCTGACGTCGACTCTCATCTGCTTCAGGGTATCGGAGACCAAGCAGAAGTGTGGGAGGACAAGTTGAAGCAAATGCCAATGGTGACCGCAGTGGGGAAAACAACAGCAACAACAGGTACAGCTACAGCGAGGACAGCGACAACAACAACAACAACAGAAAAAACAACACCAATAATACTAGCGTTCAATGTTGATGAAGACTCTCACCCTCATCAGCTTGATGAGGCAGGCGAGGCAGGTGAGAAGGATGTGGCGACCGACGCTGACGAAGACTCTCATCCTCATCAGCTTGATGAGGTAGGCAAGATAGGTGAGAGGGACGTGGAACTGGGGAAGATGGCAACTGCGGCTGCTGTGATGATGACAACCGAAGAAACAGAAGCATCTGAAGTGACCACATCAACGACGGCAATAACAACTGGCTCAACAACAACAACAACAATAACAACACCAAGACCAAGCGAAACAGTAACAACAACAACAACAACAACAGCGACAGCTAAAACGACAACAACAAAGAGGGCAGAGACAAGGGCCGCCATAACGATAGCTGCGAATCTAAAGATAAGTGCAACGCCCACATCATTGCTGTGGGGGAGGATTGGCGGATTGTTTGGGATGGTGAGGTGGGGTGAGGGAGTGAAGGAGAGAGTTATTACTATTCCCCCTCCCCCTTACCCGGTTGTTTTGCATGATTTGTGTTGTTTTGATCGGCTTGGTGTGGGATAGTTGACGTTCCTCGCGAGAATTAGGGTTCATCAATTCTTGTGAATGAAGGGGTGCTCCACCTCATGTGGAGTTATGGTGGTTAGGGTTTGAAGTTTGAACGTTGGTTGATACCTTGATTCTGCGCCTCTACATAGTCGTTTGGTTAGATGTTGCCTCATGGGCAGGAGGTCAATCCTTCTCTTGTGTAGAGAAGTAATCAATGCCTCTGCCCTTTTTGGAGATATAGGCTGAGCCGTGATTGACTGCAGAATGGATTGTTCGTGAGGTACAGCTATTCTGCACTGTGACATCAAGAATATAGACCGGCGCCGTGATGGACTGCAGAATGGATTGTTCGTGAGGTACGGCTATTCTGCACTGTGACATCAAGAATATAGACCACATCAGGGGTAGGGCTTGGTGATCGGTTTGACTGCTGGGGGGAGGCTCGCAGTCTTCATTTGCTGGGGAGATACGGCTGCTTAGGGTATAGGTCCTCCCCTCTTGTGACGTATATGGATTGATGAAAATTTACCGACTATACCAGAATGCAGAGTATAGCTACACGACACAGTATAGGGACGCAGGACCTGATTTTTGGCTGACACACACTACAGCATTGTACAGGGCAGCTGGACCCGATTTCTAGCATATCATTCACATTATTCACACATCATGCATACAGACCACATCAGGGGTAGGGTTTGGTGTTTGGTCTGATTGTTAGGATTAGGTTCGAGGTCATAAATGGATGGATGAGCATATACAGATAGTTCTGGATGGAAGAATCATAGCTACATATCACCGTATAGGGACGCTGGGCCTGATTTCCAGCTGACACACATTACATCACACATTACATCATTGTACAGGGACGCACATACCATGCACACAGACCACATCAGGGGAAGGGTTCAGTGCTTGGTCTGACTGCTAGGATTTGGTTCGATGTCATATTTGGATTGATGACCATAAACAGATAGTTTTGGACGGTAGGACATAGCTTCACAACTCTGTATAGGGACGCTGGACCCGATTTCCAGCTGATACAAAATCACATCATTGTACAGGGATGCTGGACCCGATTTTCAGCAGGTGCAGCTCCCCACCAATAGATGGAGCCTTCGACGCTGGGTGCCTACTTATCGGGGATGCTCTTATCACCTCGTTAAGTAGATTTCCCGCATACGCAGTTCAACACACACACACACAAAAAAAAAAAAAAAAAAAAAAAAAAAAGTGTAAAGATATCTTTGAGTCCATATGGCTAGATAAAAACAGGAAGCTGGGTGCATTGGATGACCAAGACAACCTCGTTTGGCGTAGATGGGTGACGGAGGAACCGACATGGGAGCGACTCCCTCGATCTCACTTCAGGGTCCCCTACCAAGAGCAAAACTTTTTCCTGGTCCCTCCCCCCTCCAATAGATCAAACCAACACCTGCCCCCTGCCCCCATCCACGATTCCCAGCAGCCCCCCTCCTCCTCTCCTGAAACTGGCGTTCTGTCCCTCCCTCTACCCTGGCCTGCTGTTTGCCCCTCCTCCCCTGTGAGTCAAACCCCATTCAGCCATCTGGGATGTACTGAGTAAAGATTAACACACGGGGATACATAACAGGACTGCCTGGGCCAAAGGGCCAGGAGGAAATGAAGGAATCGAGGGGTTAGAGATGATAGATAGCAAGGGGACAGTAGGAACAACAAAAGCAGCATAAGAGGGAAGAGGGTCAGGGAAAGGAGACAAGGGATTGGGGGATACTGAATAGAGAGGGGTACGGAGACTTACGACATTCACGGGGTTGAGGGTTTATCAGTTCAGTGAGCTTAACAGAAACCACTGACTAGCTTAACTAAGTGTGTGCTCTTGTACATGAAACTGATAAGAACAACACGGGGTGTTAACCCTGCGAACAATGCAGTAGGAGGTTCCCAACAACGACTCTCATTGTTCAAACTCTGTAAAATGTATGAAGGGACGCTGGACCCGCTTTCCAGCAAGTGCTGCTCCCCACTAGTAGATGGAGCCATCCAGAACTAAGTCTGCTAATGGGGGATGCTCCTATCACCTCGAGTAGCATGATCCAGGACAGGGCGATGTTAAAAAAAAAAAAAAAAAAAAAAAAAAAAAAAAAGAAAAGAAAGGAAAAGAAAAGAAAAGAAAAGAAAAAGAAACTGCTTCGTGACTGCACCCTAGTTAACCCTTCTTTATTAATTGCTGGCATTGGTCCGGAGGCCTACAGACGGCACCTCATGATGTGGCGCGCTAACTGCCACCCCTTTCTATCTACTAGAAACACAGCTCATGTTATAATACTCTCGCTGAGATTTCAGTAGATGCCTCTGACCTCGATTGCGGCCAGGTTTAGTTGAAAACCTTATAATAGTGTGATTGTGCCCTAACCAAGAAGCAAGACTTTTTCCCTCTTCGGTCAGGACTCGTGAGTACGCATATGATGACTATATTCATACGATAGCTCTTTGAACACGGCACTAAGGATCCCTCATTTGGCACACCTTGTAAGCTCTATGATTGTTGGGCACACGTCACTGCACTGTGTCCTAATCTTATTGTCAATACCACGAAGGGTCCCTCTTTCTTCTTCCCGACTCCATCTTCTTCAACCTCCTGCTCCTCTTTCAAGAAACAATTAAACACAATAATAAATGAATGAATGACCAAAAAGCATGTTCGAGATATCCCCCTTTTTTTTTTTTTTTTTTTTTTTTTTNAAAAAAAAAAAAAAAAAAAAAAAAAATCAGTCCTCCTAGCCAACTGGACTAACTCCGTTGGTACACCCCCCCTGGACTGAATGGTTGAAATACAGACCAGGTCCTGAGTTCGAACTCCACTGGAAGCACATGAGTAAAACACTGCAATTCTGTAATACCTAGTGGCCAGGGCAGGTCAGTTTGATCACGATAACTCAATGCCGATGCCCTGTAGAAAGGGAAAACCAGTCCTTCACATTCAGATTCAGGCTGGAAATGTCAATTTTTTATTATTATTATTATTATTTTTTAATGTTTTGGGAAGAAATGTCAATTTACCAACTTGCAGTTGGCAGGGAAAAAAAAAAAAAAAAAAAAAAAAGAATGGGCAGGAAAGGGTCAAGGTAAAAAATAGGGGTAACTACGCGGGAGTCACAATACCGAGTTATAATTGCACTATAGGCCAAGATACAGTTTGCAATTGCACTTTGGGCACCGTACCTGGCCAGAAAGCTGGGTTGTATACATTGCCCGAACTGCAATTCGAAACTGTATCTTGCCCCCATAGTGCAATTGTCACTGTTTTTTTTTTTACAATCCCACGCAGTTTCCCCCCTCAAAAATTAAGAAGGGTTGTAGCTCTTGGATTCTAATTTCTAACACAAAAAAAGCCCATAGACTACCTCAACATGGTGCATAATCAACACGGCGCTGTTTATTCAGCCTCATAGCACAGGACCTTCAGGGATAAGCAGATTTCATAGTAATTTCATACCCATTACTTCGCATCTATAGCGGGGGGAGGCGCCATTCTCCGCACGCCATTCTCTGCACGCCATTCTCTGCACTTTGGATATGTCGTGTAGTTCTAGAAGATTGGCACCTTCAAGGACATGTACTGGTAAATCCTCTGGCAGGTTTAAACCATCAGTACATACCACGTTTTTCGTACCCCCCAGCCTCGAATGAATTTGGACCACGGTGGCAGGCCGATTCGGCTTCCGCGTGAACGGCCGCCCCAGCCCGTAGGTACGGGTGGTTAACCCGAGCAATCAATGCTGCATTGCCTTTGCAATTCAATGCTGCATTGCCTTTGCAATTATCACATCGTCTGAAATGAGATGCTGGGCCCACTTTCCATCATGTGACTCTCCTACAAATTTAATAGAAATGAGGACCTTTTTTTTTCTCTAAACAAAAAAAGGAAAAGAAAAAGGCGACCTTAACAACGTGAGACCCCGTTTCCAGCAGGGCCTGCTCCCCGCCAATACAACGGAGCCATCTACAGGCAAGGCCCCAATTTGTTGAGGTTTCTCCCGCCGCCCTCGGAAAGAGGCCTTGCAAATGATGGTTCTTTATTGGACCCCAAAAAAAAAGGGGTTAACTTCAGTAGAGTCACAAAAACGAGTTATGAATTCTAATTGCACTGTGGGCCCAAGATACACTTTGCAATTGCACTTCAGGCACCCTTCCTACTGCCCAGAAAGCGGGTTTTTTTTTTTTTTTTTTTTTTTTTTTTTTTTTAACCCCCCCCCCTCCAGTGTTAGTGGTGCTGATAAGAGCAGACACCACTAGCACCTGGGGAGAGGCTCCATCTATTGGTGGGGAGCATCACCTGCTTGAAAACGGGTCCAGCGTCCCATATACAGACTGAATTTGGAGTATATCAGGAAAATTTGTGGGAGACTCCTGCCAGCATTGATTACCCTGGAATCCAGAGGATTGACTGAGCATGATATTGGAAAGAGGGGGGAACCTCTTCACCCTGGAGCCGGCGCCAGACACCTGCTGCTACACACTTGTTCCTCCCTCCCCCCACTAGCCCCGTTTTACCACCCAGTCCCAACTGCCAATCCCTTGTGATGCCTAAGGATATAATTAGCAGACTCCCGTTTTTTGAGACACTCCCTTATTGAAAACCAGGACTCAGCAGACCCCGAACCCTAGAACCCCCTCTTCCTTTATCCCATGCCTGTTATCTGTTTCACTACTCCCCCCTTCCTCTCTAGGAGGAGAGGGGAAGGGGTCTTGGAAGTCATTAGTCGATCTCATTGGGGTTGTGGCGTCCACCTTGGTCCACTCGTGGAAAATTAGACGATAGTCTTTGCTCAGCCCTTTCTCCTCTTGATCCCTCCCTTGATCCCTGTTCTTTTTATTCCTTTCCACCTTCCCTATCTTTCCCCTTTTTTTCCCCCAAGCCATCTTGCGCTGAAGTCCTGTAATTTTTGGTCTATTTCCTGCTGTGTATGTGTATAGCGGATATGAGCTTTGACATCTTCCCAGTGTTTTGTTATCTCTATCAGCACTTTTTTTTTTTTCTTCAGTCCAGGGTGTTGTAGAGGCCAGTTACTAGGCTCACATTGATCGCCGGAAGCTGTCAGCCATGGTTGGCCTGAAGAGACGAGGCTACTTCCTGTCCCATCCTTGCGTCAATACTCCTAGTGCACCCCCTATTCCCACTATCCTACCTTAGTGTGACCAGCACTCAGGACCATTACCCTACCATCGAGTGAAACTTGGACCGAACAGTAGTGACAGGCACCAGGGCTAGTGACCCAGCCCTGGTGGAAGCACACAAAGAGTTTCCCTTTCAGCTTCACTCTTCCCTCTCTTCTCTCTTGGTTGCCAACTAGCAATGGGAAACATCCCTGCTGAAGTTCAAATGAACAATGCAACGTAGCCACACTTCCAGATGAAATCCAAGACCAACAGGTACCAGCACAGGGGCCTTCTGGATACAGTGTCAACGAAGGAAGTGGAGATGAAGGTCCGCCATAGCCTAAAGCAAGTCTCCCATGCATGTGCCCTTCTTCTTCCTCTCTCTCAACCGCTGCTCTATTCCTCCACCCTTCTTCTTTTTCTTTCCTCTTTCTTTTAAAAGAGTGGCAGTCTTGAGATATATCCACACGCGACCGGCCGCAGGTAATTTGAGATTATTATGGACGTTATTGTAGATCATGTCATGATTATTGGTTATCGAGCTTGTGTTATGACAATGGTGAGCAACGGCTGCCCACACCCACACCCAGATGCACCCACCCAACCCACAAAGTGATACCTGAGACGGGTTGGGCAGGTCATGGCCGGGTCTAGCTAATCCGGCCTGAATGGGTGATGGGCGTATGAGGCTTTGGCCTGAGTCACTCAGCGGGCCAGTGTTGTTGGGCCGGTCAGGCCTTTGTATAGGTCATCCGACCCACACAGACCCGCGGCACCCTGGCCAGCACGCCCCCTTCTCCCAAACCCACCACATACTGCCAGCAGGTCCTTCTTTGTTTTTGTTTTTTTTGTACAATGAAGGCCGAAACTGGCCTACTAGAGGGGGTGAGGTTCAGAATAGGCAAGGATTGACGAATTCGAAGAGGGGGCGCACTAGTTGATTTTCTATCTTCCTCACTGTTGATTACCTCTCCTCCTCATGGTACGACAAAGATCTACGTGGTTGATGATGAAGAGATGACAGTGGGGATACGATTTCCGATCTGATGGGCAGTTAATCCCCTCACCTCACTGTTGATTACCTCTCCTCCTCATGGTACGGCAAAGATCTACGTGGTTGATGATGAGGAGATTACAGTGGGGATACGATTTCCGATCTGATGGGCAGTTAA
>BFEA01000343.1:938201-955402 GCA_003427395.1 Chara braunii
GAGAGAGAGAGAGAGAGAGAGAGAGAGAGAGAGAGAGAGAGAGAGAGAGAGAGAGAGAGAGAGAGAGAGAGAGAGAACCAACTTGCTGCGCGCTGCTCGAAGCCCTGCTCACGTTGCCTGCCGCCGCTGCGTGCTGCTGCTGCTGGTCGACGAAGGCGATGAGGTGGGCACGTGCTGCTGCTGGTCGAAGAAGGCGATGGCGCGGCTCCACGAAGGGTCGACAGCGGGAGGGAATCCTCGACGGTGGGGTTCCACGACGACGAGAGGGAATCCTCAATGCCCGGCTGGGGGGATAGTCCAACAACAAAATTAAAGAACCGACTTCCCCCCCCCCCAGACTTCAAATCACAAAGAGTCTTCACAGAAGTTCAGACTGTTCAAAAAAAAAAAGAAGTACGGGCCTTCGCGCGGCCTCCAAATTTTTTTTCGTAATTTTCCTCGGACCCCCCCGAACCCCGAAAACCGAAACGACAAATTTTATTTTTTTTGGTACCCTGCAATTTCGACCATGCACCGCGCGTTGTGCGGGCACCACTTGCGCGCTGCGGCCTGCGCCGCACGTGCTCAAGTGCCGCGCACGACGTGCGCCGCAAGTATGCAATGAATGTTATGTCCATCTATCTTTTGGCTTGTTAGTCTGAACACAGTTCCAGCCTGAGGCTTCTACAGCCCCTTGCCATATATCTCCTGTGGGTTAATTACCCTGATGAGCAAGTCCCTATACAGTGATGTGAGGATATGTCACTCTACCAAAACACGAAACCCTAACACAGATGTGATGTGTATGAGCTGGAAATCGGGGCCAGCATCCCGATTGTGTATTCGCACTGACATCGAACCTAATCCTAGCGTTCAGCCAAAGCACCAAGCACCAAACCCTACCCCTGATGAGGTCTGTGTACATGATGAATGCAAGATGTAATACATTGTCCTGAAGCTATGCCATGTCACGGGAGGGGACATCCTTATTCAACTAATCAACTGTTTCTCCCCAGCAAACCACAGCAAACCTCATCCCATCGATCAAATGAGACACCGAACCCGACCCCTGATGTGGTCTATGTTCAAAATGTCGTGATGTCTTAGTGCAATGTATAATCGTGCTTCACCCACGATTCAATCTTAACCAAATTGCGGCTCAGCCTATATTTCCACAAAGGGCAGAGGCATTGATTACCTCTCTATACGAGAGAAGGATTGACCTACTGCCCTTGAGGCATCATCCAACCAAAAGAATATCAATATACGCAGAAACAAGGAATCTATCAGCATAGAAATCCTAAACACCCTAACTCCACGTGAAATCACACCTCTTCATGCTAAAGAGTTGATCAACCCTAAGTTTCGCGAGGAAGATCACCTATCCCACTCCAACCCGGTCAAAAGGAGTCAAATCATGCAAAAAAAACGGGGACGGGGGGGGGGTCGGGGGGAGCAGAACTAAAACTCACCTTCAATCCCTCATCCCACCTCACCATCCCAAAGATACCGCCAATTCTCCCCCGCTGCCCTGATGCAGATGTTGTACATGTCTTCCTGTTCGCAGCCGTCATTGTGGCAACCTTTGTTTCTGCCCGCGTTGTTGTTGTTGTTGTATCTGTCGCTGTTATTGTTGTTGTTGTTGTCATTGTTACCATTGCAATTTTTCTCAGTTTTGTTGTTGTTGTTGTTGTTGTTGTTGTTGTTGTTGTTGTTGTTGTTGTTGTTGTTGTTGTTGTTGTTGTTGTTTAGCAGGAAGACCACTTGACGAGGTGATAGGAGCAACCCCGTCAAGTGCGCCCCCGCAACGAAGGCCCCATCTATTAGTGGGGAGCAACACCTGCTGGAAATCAGGTCCAGCGTCCCTGTACAATAATCTTGTCAAAAACGAAAATGATATGAATGGGCCACGTGCCATCGTACATGCAGAGGCATTGATTACTCCCCCATACCAGAGGAGGATTAACCTATTGCACCTATATCCTACTGTATATCAAAGCAGGATTGAATAAAATTGAATTGACTAGCATACCGAAATCTTGTGAATAGGCCACATGGCCATTGTAGATGGATTAACCTACTATCCACTACTCATAGAGCCTACTATATCTCCTACTGTATCAAAGCAAAATCGAATTGAATTGATTAACATGACAAAATCTTGTGAATAGGCCCCATGGCCATTGTAGATGGATTATCCTATTATCCACTACTCACAGAGCCTACTATATCTAAAAACGAATTGTATGAAATTGTAGTGTGATGGGGCCCTGCCACGAGGGGGAGACAAAGGTATACTCTGGGTGGGAATTGTATACTTTTGGGAAAGGAAGCGGGACTATTGCGCTAATCGCAAGCGCCTACGAGCGTGCGCTCGCAACGACCCGTGCGCCTGGGTTGGCTTAGCCAACTGGAGTTGCGTGCGATTATGTGTCAACAACGGCGTATCGCGCGGAGCACTTGCTCCCTGGAGAGGAGGAACTGATGACGCTGGTTTACCCGGGATAATCAGTGCTTTCGAAAATAGATCGGCTCGCAGCGGCGTCTGCTGGTTTCGCCATGTCGGGTACGTGGGAGTAACAGCAGTATCTTCTTCCTAAAGTAAAGGAAGGAGGAGTTGGAGGATATCGGGGGGAGGGGAGCCGAAGAATACGAGCTTCTACTTACCGTAATCACATCCAAACGGCGTTGAGAGAAGAAATGAGAGGGGATTGGAGCGCAGTCAATGAAAAGGGTGTTGCAATGAAAGATGAAGAATTTGATGTGTAATAACTGGGGAATGAAGCATTGTGCAGAGCATTTGCTTATCTCCTTCTGCCAAGTAGGGGAAGAAGGATTTGGAGACTATCGGGGGGAAGGAAGCAGAAGATGCTTCTACTTACTGCGATTAAGTTCAAAAGGGGGTAAGTTGCACAACTTATGATATGGCATCGCAACGAAAGGATACAGTGGAATAAATAAGGAGGTACGTGACTCGAAGAGAAGATTGACAGATAAGAGGTAAGAACTCGGATATCTAGGGTGTTTTTGCCTATGATCGTTGAGAGTTAGGGGAGAGAGAGGGCTTGGGTGTAACAGAGGATGCAAGTATAGTAAACATCATCAATTGGTTGAAGGAAATACATTGTGGAAACGCGTGATCATGGTATGATTGCGTGGCATGCATTTGGAAATGGCGATGAAGGATTGACTAGTGGCCATCATTGTCATAATCGAGATCATTGAATGGTAGAAGCGGCTTCGCGAGGCATGCATAGTATGGAATCAAGAGCATTGAAAGGTTGGATGACATGCATTGTGAGCATCATCGAATGGGTAGTGCTTGGTTGTAACTGTGGATGCAAGTACAGTAAACATAATCGATTGGTTGAGGGAAATACATTGTGAAAACGCGCGATCATGATATGATTGCGTGGCATGCATTGTGAAATGGCGATGAAGGATTGACTATTGGCCATTCATTGACATAATCGAGAACATTGAATGGTCGAAGCGGTTTCACGACGCATGCATAGTATGGAATCAAGAGCATTGAAAGGTGGCATGCATTGGGAGCATCATCGAATGGGTAGTAGTATGCATTGTGCGTGATCATTAGATGATTGAGTGCCGTGTATGATTGATCACGCATTGTGTTATTGCATAAAAGGCAGAAACAGGAAGAAGTACCAAGAGAGTGGCCTACATTGATGTAAGCGGGAAGAAGAATGGCCTGCACTGATGTAATCGAGATCATCGAAGGGAAGAGTGGCTCGAATGGGTAGTGGCATGCATTGGGAGCGATCATTGGATGATTGAATTCAGTGCATGATTGAGGAGTAAGCATTGTGTAATCACAAGGAAGCACAAAATCGGGAAGAAGTGCTAAGAGACTGACCATCATTAACGTAATCGCGATCATCGAATAGAAGAGTGAATTATAATGGAGAAAAAGGGATGCAGGCATGGTGGATGGATAGTGTAAAACGAAGGACACACGAGGAGAGAAGTAAGGGAAGAAGAGAAGTGGAGGAATGAAGGACTGGAGGGAGAAAAGGGGAGGAAGGAACAAGGTACCAGATGCGAGCATTGGATGATTGAGTGCATTGCATGATTGAGTAGAATGTGTTGAGTAATCGCGATGCAGTGCAGAATGACAAGAGAGTGGCCATCATTAATGAAATTGCGATCATCGAACGGACGAGTGGTGTGCATTGTGAAATTGCGATTTAGGCATTGTGAGGAATCGCAATCATAGAAAGATTATTAGGCAAGCATTGAGAGGCCAGTGTAAAACGAAGGACGCACGAGGGAAGAAGTGGGGAAACGAAGAGACGTGGGGGAACGAAGTAAGGAAGGGAGACAAGGGGAGGATGGAAGGACAAACACAGTGGAGAGAAAAGGGAGATATTAGGCATTTTTAGATAGTCGTGGGGAAACAAAAGAAGGAGAATAGATTGGAATAGGGATTTGGTCAGACAACTCTGGGGAAGCGACAAAGTATATTAGAAAAAGGGAGGATTATAGGAAGGGAGTAGGGGCGATAAAGGAAGCGAGAAAATGGGGTGGAAAGAGAAAGAGGAGGAGGGAGTAAAAGAGAGAGGAGAGAAATTACTTCCCCACAAGCATCCTGGCCAAAAAGGAAATAATCAAAAACAAAAATAAAATAAAATGATTGAATAATCTTAAATTAAACAAAGGGGATAAATAATTTTTTCTCTTGACCCTTTTTAGTTATTTGAAAAAAGAAAATGTCGCGTATAATTCATCATCAACGCAGTCACAGATTGAGAGAATCAATGCTCTTGTTTAGGGGAGCGATGAGACAAATGGCGGCAAGACAATTACATACCCCCATCAGGGCAGTGCTGTCAGCAAAACAAAAGCAAAGGAAGGAAGACAAAGAAAATGTGTTGGATATTCAGATGATGGAGGGAGAAATTCTGACGATAGAAGAACAAAAAGAGCAAAAAGAACAAATAAAAAATGCAGTAAATGAAGAACAGCCTTCAGAAAGGGCAAGCAAGTTTGAGTCTCTAGAAGATCAGGGTGAACGGCAAGGGAAACTGATAGTTAACCCTCTATTCAATATGGATGAAATAGAAGGGACATACTCTGCACAAAAACAGTCACAGCAGACGGGGAGTCATAACACTAATTTGGCCCTGGTGCCAGAAATAGGTTCAATTATGACTTTCAAGCACCAAAGAACGTCCTCAGCTTCGCAATACGCGATGGGTAGCAGGGGAAAAATGGGGTTGCACGCGGGCGTCTCTCAAAGCCAATTGCAGATATTGAGGAAAGGAAGGAAAGGAAGGAAAAATGGGGGGGGGGGGGGGGAGGAGAGAAAGGAGGGGTAGGAAAGGATGGAGGGGTAGAGGGGAGAGGAGGAGGACAGAGTGAAGGAGTTGAAAGGGGGGGAGAGCCTAAAGGAAAGGAAGGAAAGGAGGAAAATGAGGAAGAGCAAGCAGCTGCAACCCAAAACCAAAAAAAAAAGGAGGTTACCCAGTCACAAGGCACGCAACAGCAGGAGGATGGGCATCAGCCCGGGGTGCAATGTGTGAAGGGGCAGTGTCATTTAAAAGAATTGGAGATAAGAAGGCAGGGAGGGCAGACATTGAAAATACCACTGCGTAACCTTCCAACAACCAAGGCCTTCTTTCTGTCTAAATTTATTATTTCCTCTGAAAACAGAGTGATTGAAATGGCAGGGAAGAAGTCGCAAATCAAAACATATCCGGTCCAGAAACTAGAAGAACGAGATGCAGTCTATCTACCGCATGCGAATAACTGGGTATTTCACGATGATTCCGCCTACAAGTCCACTAATGAGAAAATTAAGTGGATCTGTAAGAGATTATCGACATACAAAGGTAGTTATGAGGCGATGTGTCAAGACTTCCTCATTCTCTCATTTTCTTCTACAATTTTCACAGTATTGTGTTTACACATATCGGACAAGAAGGCAATTGACAACTGGCGTAAACTAAGATGCGAAAGGTCGAAAGTCCGAATTTATCCATGGTCACCTCCAAAACAAGATCCGAATGAAAAAAGAAAACAAATGATGGAGAAATTTTATTTGGTGGAATTTAGACATACCCCAATAGAAATCCAGGCAGCATTCATATATGACTTTGGGACCAAGTATGACATTGTTGATTTTATAGATCCCCTGCCGGCCTATGCGGCTAAAAGGGATGACTATCTAATGCTCGCTCTTAATCATCCGACCTACATTCCATTCAGCATTGATGATGTCATCCCTTACAAGGTAGGAGGGAGGGAGTATCGTATCCATACGGCACATGAGCTGAGACCTTGGTGTTTCCGATGCAGGGTTTATGGTCATCAAAGTGTGGACCAAGACTGCCCACAGAACCCGGCAAAGAAAAATCGCGCTACAGGAAGATTAATCCAGGATCTATTCAAACCCAATCTTTGGCGAACTGTGGACGCAGGCCACGAAGGGTGGGCTTATGTGGAAAGCAGAAAAAAAGGAGAGGCTTCGCAAGGATGGGTTTGGGAACGTCAAGAGGATCCGAATTAGGACACCAAGCCTCCTGATTCATGGGTCTCACCCGAGGTGTCTTGGGGGGGGGCACAGAGGACGAAAGAATCCCTAGGAAACCAAAATACAACACCTTCGGTATCAACGCCTGTGGATTTACAAGAGTCTTTTACTATGGGAAACAAGGAAACAACTTCCAATCAAGAGGCAAAAGACTCAGATATTCAAAGCAAAGGAAGAGGAGCCTTAAGTATGCAGCAGTGGAGACCGGTGATCAAAGGAAGGAAAAAAATAAAAAATGTATCACCAGGACCACAACCTACAGATTACATAGAGAAAGGTTTCTTCTTTCTACTAGACAAAGAAGAGGATTCAAATCTAGAATTGGAAGAGGGAGAGGAGGGAATAAAGAAAGGAACACTTATTACCTATTCACAAGGACAATCAAGCAATGAGAGCCAGGAAAGAGAGAAAATGAGGAAAAGGAAAAAACAAATTACAAGCAAAGACACGGATCTGTTAAACACAAATCCACAAAATAGGATGGAGGAGAAAGAAGGGGAGGAGAGAGTCTCAAACAAGGAGCATAAGGAATCAACAGAGCCGGTCACGGACCCGTTCATGGGAGCCTTTGGGTCAGCAACAATGGAAGTGGACTCTCCATCTCCACTTCAGAACTTTGAAATGGAAGAAGCAACTATGCAAATCAATCCCGACTTCCCAGAAGTTGATAGACTTAAGCAACTAGCGGAATGGCTGATTAAAACTTTAAAGGCTAGTTGTGGGGAAGGAACAGAGGAATTCTGGGAAACCTCATATACCCAACTTTATGAATCACTGAGTAAGAGCCCTAGTTTTAACCAAGTGTTGGAAAAAGGTCTACCTGAAGGGGCTTGTTGGGCAATAGTAAGTCAAAGAATTTTGGGGATTGTAGCAGAAATGTTTCAACCCCGAGCACTTAAGGAAGGAAGTTCAAAAGATGGGAATCAAGAAGAATCTCAAGTTAATGAGTCAGACTCTCAAATTAATGAGTCATCGGATTAGGATATTGTCCCCTCTCAGGAAAAGGAGAAAAGTACAAATAATGATTTAGGAAAAATACACGAGGAAGAAGAAGAAGTAATAGTGGAAAAAATCAGTGAGAAAGAACAATGTGACTCCTCCCCAGAAAATCAAGAAAAGGATAAGGTAAGAGAATAAGGGAGAGTAGTAAAGGAAAAACGAGTGAAAATCCAAACCCAGTATCCCTCGAGCAAAAGAATGAGGCAAAAAAAGACAGAATGCGTATATCGAATTCAACAACAAAGGATGGATTGGAACTAGGTAAAAGAAAGAAGATGCGTCATGCACTAAAAAAGGGACAAGTTAAGGGTTTATCCTCCCCAAAAGGTAATCTAGTGATTCAAGTCCGGAAGAAAGGAGGGAAATGAGAAATAGGTCTCTCCCCAATAGGGCAGGATCAATACGGGGGGGTGACGCTGAGGGGATGGACCACGCATGTAGAATACCAAAGTTCCGGCGATATGACTTTTAAAAGAGATCTGCATGATTTCCTGTCCAAGCATTATGATCCAGGACTACAAGCAATTCTCACACTTATGGGAGATCAGACAAAAATGGTTAAACGGGACACCTTTGTGCATTTCGAAGACAATAAGGAAGCAGAACTTAAATGGTACTCCCATGCGGCATTGCTGTAAATGCAGCAACTCAAAATAAAGGCCAATGTTGTATGGTCTGTAGCAGAAGTGACAGGTTTTCTTTGTGTGATTTTACGTAGTGGACTGCTCACCTCCTTGTCAGTTTTGGAGGGAGGAGGATGAGTAAGATTGTAGTTAAAAAAAAAAAAAAAAAAAAACTAATGAAGGATGGAAGCAATACAAGCATGGTACGGTAAGAATCCATCCTGGCAACGCGCTACACAGACGGCGGATCTAGACCTAAGATCACTTAATGTTAATGGCCTAGCCACAGCGGATACACTAAAAAGAAGAGTAATTATAGAACAAATAAAGGGAGTAGAAGGAAGAGCATGACCACTTCTGATATGCATTCAAGAAACCCACCTTACAGATACCCCTACTCACAATGGAGCGCATAACCTGGTTTGGCCTTATCAGAAATATCAAGCTTATGCAACGCGTAATGGCTCAGGAGGAGTGGCGATATGGATCCCCCCGAATTCCAGGGTAGATATTATTTATTGGAAGGCAGACCAGGAAAACGGAAGATGGGTAGCAGCGTTGGTAATGTTGGAAATAGACGTTGTATGTGTGCTCAATGTTTACGGGCCTAATGAGGTACAACAACGTAAACAATTTTTTCAAGAAATCTGAAATCATATCCCAAATGACATCCTAGTTATAATCGCAGGAGATTTCAATGCAGCACCTGACAGGTGGTTGGATAGGTGGAAGATCCCGACACCATGCCCTGTGTATATAGAGGAGGATGAAATGATTATACAAAAGTTATGTGAGGAGGAAAACCTCTATGATACATTTAGGCGGGTTTATCCACAAGAGCGACTTTTTACCTGTATTAGGAACTTCGGCACCCCTCACCAATCCAAATCCAGAATGACTTGATACTCATGTCAGAAGATCTGGATCATGCATTGGTAGGAACTAATATTTTCCCTCAAAGCCCATGGTCGGGGGCAGACCACTGAATGTATGCGATCTTGCTGACTTTTCGGAAAAAAAAATAGATCAAGGAAGAAGCTTCTATAAACTCAATACGTCCCTTTTGAAAAGGGCAGATTTTAGAATCTACATTGAGGAGGTATGAAAGTTTTGGCAAACCACGAAAAATAGGCATGAGTCTTATATACTGTGGTTTAATAATGGATTAATCAAAAATATGCACAAGAAATTGAAATCCAGGAAAAAATCCTTCATTACGAAAAACGGGAATCATCAGAAGCACTGCCCCAATCAGAAGACATTAAGATTCTGAGGAATCAACTTCTTTCCTTTGCCCAAAATAGGTGGCAGGGTTATCTCGTAAGAAGTAAGCTATCAAGACACCAGTCAGAAGGACAAATGAATTCCTCTTTTTTTGCTCTTGCGAAAGCAAGAGTAAGAACGACAAACATAGAAGCTCAGATAGATCATAATCAGTCTTCCCTTCTTGAGCCGGTTTTATTAGCCAGCAGTTTGAAAGTCGCATACGACTTCTTTAAGAAACTATATAGATCCACAGTAGATCATGAAATGACGGAACAAGAAACTCAGGAGTTTCTTGAACTATTAACACAACACCTATCTCTTGAACAGAAAGAAAGGCTGAAAGAGCCAATAGGTAAGGAGGAAATCTGGGCGGCGCTCTTGCAAATGGAAGAGGATAAAACCCCAGGGGTAGATGGTCTCCCGAAAGACTTTTGGGAGGCAATGTGGTCGACTCTGGCAGAAGACCTCATGCAATACTATAGGCAGGTTCAAAATACAGGTTGTATGGGGGAGATTGTAGGCCAAGGAATCCTAACCTTGTTATACAAGAAAGGGGAAAAAACTGATATAAGGAATTATAGGCCAATTACGTTATTGACGGTGGTCTATAAAATGCTAGCAAAAACAATAGCCAATCGAATGATTCCGGTGATGACAGATATAATCCATCCGTCTCAAACAGGATTCATCCATGGAAGAAATATACAGGATAGTGTACTGCTAGTAAACAAAATGATGAAGTTGTCTCGACAAAATCAGCAAAAGACAGCTTTCATATTCATAGATTTTGAGAAAGCATATGGCCACGTAGATTGACCTTTTTTTTAAGCATGTTTAATCAAAATGGGATTTGAACCTGCACTGAGGAAATGGGTGCAAATTCTCCATGCTAATGTCACCACTCGAGTCCAAGTTAATGGGTTACTCTCCCCTGAAATCCCTCTCCAAAGATCGGTAAGACAGGGAGACCCCTTAACTCCCTTCCTATTTGCGATCATTATGGAAGCATTGGGAACAAATCTTAGGAAAAACAGTAATCTCCAACGACTGAAGATAACCAACATGCCTGACGAAGCTATCCCTATATATTCTATGTTTGCAGATGACCTAACCATAATGATAAATGCAACGACGTCAAATCTAGAAAAAATTAAAGCATTACTGGATAAGTTTTCTGCTTTGTCAGATATGCTTGTTAATTGGGAAAACAAAACGCAGGGATGGTGGATTCATTCTCAAGGGGGGAGGCCACCAGAACATCCCAGGATTAAGTGGGTTCCCTTGGAGGCCCCTATTAGGGTACTAGGGGTGATTCTCACAGCCCAAGGAAAACCAAGGACAAATGATCTATGGATCTCCTCCCCTGCGTTAGAGAAAATGAAAATATGGAAAAATAAGCATACATCGATTTTTGGCAGAGCACTAATAATTAATAACGTAGTATTAGCCTCAATTTGGTACAAATCTTTTCTCTGGACATTAAACAAGAAGCCAGTTAAAGAACTACAACGACAGTTGATCGTCTTCCTATGGCGAGGAGATCATGAAACACCACATGTGATCCCAATAGTAGCCTGGAAGACTTTAGTCCAACCAGGGTCAAGCTTTATCTCTTCAAGTAATAAAACGACTAATTCTATCGTTGGAAATACCATGGCGAGACCTGGCGTTAGAACAAATTCGTAGACTGGCGCCTAAGACAATTAAGGAAGTGCACCCACTTACATGGGTGGAGGACAGGTTTTGGACTATCCCTCGACCCCAAAGGAATCACACAGAGGAAGGATCAAGAGGTGCGGCCAGAAGGGATTTAGTATTGGACAACTTTTGGGTAGGGTTGCTAAAAACTTGGTGAGAGTTACCATTACCAAATAAATCTATCCCAAAAAGGTATGAGGAACTACTAAGTCAACCACTGTTTGGGAATAGATGGCTCACTTATCAACATGGTAGAGTCTTTATCAGTTCGGAATCTCCATGAGTGACGTGGGAAAAACATGGTATATTAAGAATCAAGGATTTATGGGACCAGGAGACCCGAAATTGGAAAACAATGGACAAACTCAGAAAGAAGATTAAATATGCGCATAGGTTACAAGACAATCTGGAAGAATTAATCTTTGCAGTCCCTCTGGCATGGATAAGGACACTCAAAACCGGACAAGTTTTTAGGGTCGCGGATTGGGTATGCTTGAACCTGCAAGATGGGTCCAAGACAGGGGTTCAAATCCTGAATGTTCAAAAGGAGGGGGCGTTGGTAAATGTCCTTAAGATTTGCAAAGATAATAGGATCTCTAATAAGAACCAAGATAAAGTAATTTTTTCCCCCTTTTATGAAATGTACAGGATAAGAGCCTTATACTGTGCATCAACAAAAGGATGGACAATGTTCCTTCCGCATCTTCCCATTCCGGATCTCCCGCTAGACCCAGCAGAGTGGACTTGGAGGGTGTACATGAGAAGTAAACCCCTGAGAATACAATCCTTGACAGTTAAGGCATCTTATCGATTACTGCGGCCTAACATTGAGGTGTCAAAAATCATAAGAGAATGATGGTGTAGACACCTTAACATATATGAGGATTTGGTTAAACCAGTGAGATGGTTCCAGAGCTTAAAGGAGAGGCCGACCAAGTTTGCATCCTTACAGTGACAGATAATACATAGATGTTTACCCACAAATGACTGGATAATAGATCACTCTACACTTGAACAAAGGGCATGGTGTTACCATGGTGTATCTCCTGTGTACATGCCTTTCCTAGTAGAAAATTCAAAGAAACAATAAAACACATTTTTTTGCAATGTCCAGGTGTTGTTTTGATATGGCGACGATGGGACTATGTGTGGCAAAGGATAACAGGTCTGGAATGGCCATGGAACTGGAGAGCAATCCTTCTGGGATACTGGAATCTGGTATTAATTGAATTATCAGTGTTCCAACAAAACTTCTATCGATTGGGCAGAAAAGCGGTGTTATGGGCATTGTGGCATAAAAGATGTGTAGTAACAATTGAAAAAGCAAAAATTGAAGGAAAGGAAACGGCAGAAGTAACCCAACAGTTTGTCCAAACGGAAACCAGAACCCAATGGGAAATGATGAAAGAAAGAATTTCACAATTCAAACAGAAAAATGACATTAAACAAAGAATTCTGAAATTCAATTTGGAATGGCTGGGGGATGAATCAAGGGAGAAACTGGGAGAGGTAATTTGGCCAGGGAGGAAAGGGGATCAGGAAACGTTTAGGAGGGACTACCAGATCACCTTTCATAACTGGTTTGACATCCAACCTGGAGCTTCTTTGAGATCACCAGCTTGTTTTTCAGACCCTTTTCCTCAGTCGGGACTTGCTTTGGTAAATCTAGAATGGTTTGGGGGAGGGGAAGAAAGTTAAGAGGAGAGATTAGATAAGAGGAGGATCTAGATAAAGGATGCTAGATAGATCACTATTATTTGGTGGTCAGACTTCTGACTGAAGAGGCATCCCTAGGAAAGGGGATAGAGGGGGATACCTTGATCCATTATAGAAGGGTATATTCTTACCATAGGCTAACCTAGGCAGGGGTGAGGGGTGGTACATCCTTCCCAAAGGAAGCAATCAATGTCGTCCACTCGGTCCTCCCAGCCATAATGGGGAGGAGCATGCGTATGTTTCAATGTATTCATTATTGACTTGTCGGGGGATAGGAACCGGACTGTTGCTCCCCAGAATAGCAGGGGGCAGAACTGAGAGGTTTTGAAAATTAAAAAAAAAAAAAAAAAAAAAGGGGGCCCTGCCACGTGTCAATTTTCGTTAATATTTTAATGCCAAAAAGTTGTGGCCATTATATCCATCCGATCTCCTGCTAAGCTGGAGACATTAATTACTTCACCTAAAATAGGGAAGGATTAACCTCCAACAATCGTAACCGCCAACCTATCAAACCAATCAGACATCACGGTAACGAGGAATCAGAGCCGGCAATCCCCCCTCAAACCCTTACTCACTATCTAACCCACCCCTACGGGCCAGATGGCAAGAGACCAAATGTGCATAAACGGACCCCCATCAAAGAGAGGGAAAAGTCGAGGGGCCGAACCCACGGACCACGCCTGTGTAAAGGGACATACCACCCTCAATAGTAGCGTAACCACCGTCGTTGTCGTCTCCGCCCCCGTCAGTGGAATTATACCGGCCGTGGTGATTGATGTCCCCGTCTTCATCGGTGGTGATATCACCATCGTCGTATCGTGTGTCGTCGTTGTTGTCGTTGTGGTTATTGTTGTTGTTGTTGATATTGCTGTTGTTGTTGTCACCGCTGCTGCCCTCACCCCAACCGGTAACATTGCTGATGTGGAGAGTGGCGTTGTGGATGCAGTTGTTGGTATTGTTATTGCCTCGGATGCAAGCCGATCCTCCAACAGAAAGTGCAGATCGCGACCCTCAGTAAAGAGAGCCATACAAGTAGCCATCATGCTATCTGCCCCCCGCCAATCGATGTAGGCCTCAAGCTGGGGATCCGGCCCCTCCTCCAGCTCCCATATAACATCCAAGACGTCCACGGTCGTGTTGTTCAACCAAGCCGCCAATGAGATCACCCCCCCGTCGACCCCTAGCTCTTCATTCGACCGCAAAGACAGCTCCCCCACGAGCTTCTGTAGCCACCTGCATCCTTTCTCCAAGATGATCAGCCATTCATCCGCTCCGCGTTGCAACTCCCCTTCCTTGTCACGTTGTAGTAGCCCCGCCGAATCCATCGCGCCGCTAAAGAAAGTAGTCACAGTTTAGCCGGCAGATCCCCTATACACGCGTCGTCGTCCGTCCGACCAGCCACGTCACCCACGACGCTCACTGCCACGCGTCGGGCGTGAGTATAGGTCCTGCACCCCAAGCGAGAACGCCTTCCCAGGTGCCAGGTTGAGCCAGGTGCAACCAGACCTCGCTGGTTGGCTGATGTTGTTGTTGTTGTTGATGTTGTCGATGTCGATACTGTGGTCACCTCACTTGCACCTATTTCTTCGGTTGACGTCATCACATCTACCGCCGCTGGCATCAGCCCCAGTTCCCCATCACTCTCAACTGCCTCATCAATCTGACGAGGATGAGGGTTTTCATCACCGGCGGTTGCTATCACACTTGTTGTTATTGTTACCGTTATAGTTGTTATTGTGGGTGTCGCCACTGTGACTGTACCTGTTGTCGCTGTAGCCCTCCCCGCTGCTGCCGCCGGTGGCTTAGCTCCAACTCCACCTCCCACTCTCCTACCTCCCACCCTCCAACCCGGTCTCCGATATCCTGATGCAGATTCGAGTCACTGTCCACACCGGCACTCTCATAGTCAACCATCAGGCCACCCCACCATCCACTGCCCCCCCCTGTATGCTCATCTCTGGCCCTCAGTGGCACGACAGTTCCCCAGCTCCTCTTGCTTTGGATCTTGCAATTCTTGCAGACTGCACAAATGTTTGCATAGTAGTTGACCACGTCATCCTGTACTTGCCCACCATCATCTCCAAGCCAGACGTCGTCATCAGTGTCATAATAGTTATCTTCATAATGTAGCTCCCCTACCATCTCCATCGCCAACCCAGATAGTTGCGCCTCTATATGGTTCGTCATCGATGTCACGGCTGGCGCTAACCCTGCCCGCAAGTCACGGTTGTCCATGTCACCAACAGCAACTGCCACGTGTCCCATCAAGGAACCACGCGCGACTGCCGGCGCGTGCACAGGCCTAGCAGCCGGGGAGCTCCTCTCCCCAGGCGCTAGTCTGGCCGGAAGGACCGGGCCAGTCTGCCGGCCATTTCAAACCATACCAACTCTGATGCACCAACCTCATACTAATAGGTGAGGGTGGAAAGGGATCAGGGGAATCTGTCAATGGAACTGAGGGATCCAGATTGGCCCAATCATGAACAACCAGGTGATAGTCCCATCGCATGTCCTCATGATCCTCTCCCAGTGCCCCATTCCACTGTACTGCCCCAATTCTCCCCCCTCCACGCCCCCCAGCCAGCCGCCACTAAATTGTTGTATGATTTCTTGAATTTTTGTGTCTGATCAGAGAAATTTGATTCTTTCTTAGACCTTCTCCCATTGTGAAGTGGCATCTGTTTGTATTTGCTGTTTGATCTATTCTGTGATCCGCCAGCAGGTCCTCCACCAACGAAAAAAAATTGAAAAAATGCCCCCCCTCTTGAACTTTGGAGACTTCAGCCTTGAATGGTTCCAGACAAAACACAAAAATGTTGTGCCAGCCTGCACAGTGCACGCCCCGGAAAAAGAACCTGAAGCCCAGTGCATCTGACTGTGAAAGTGGAAACATTCGCTCGCTCACTTCAAACTCAGAGTTCTGTGTTGATGGCAACTCTACATAGGTCTAGGACACTACCAGCGGCAGCACACAGTCCGCACTGCTGGTTGTGTTAAACCACCAGTACTTGGCCCATACATCAGCTGCGGGCGTTTCCCGTTAACGCGCCGCGACTGATGGGCTTCGGGCTACCGGGCCACAATGGCTGGAGGCGTCCGCCAAAAGAAAAACGAAACGACGCGGCGGCGGCTCGGCAAAACTTGGCGCGCAGGGCGTTCTCCCGGCCCGGCGTCAATAGCTGGGCCAAGTACTAGTGGTTTAAAGGCTGACTATTGCGGGATTGCCCTCTAAATGATGAATTTTTATATTTTGTGATGTTGCAATGACATGGCGCAAAAATTTCGAATTGGTAACCATGAGTGCGACAACCGTGTCTGGGCAGGTGTGGGCGGGTGTGGATGGGTGCGGGTGAGGTTTAATTAGGCCTGGCTCTGGCTGCGGTCACAAGTGTGTGCAGGTCTGGGTGAGGTTTTTCTTCGGGGCTTGGGCAGGTTGGGCGGGTTGGGCGGGTTGGGCGGGTTGGGCAAAGGTGGGAAATTTTGAAAAATAATGGAGCGGACTGGGTCAAGATGAGGCGAAAAGAAAAATGATTGGGCGAGGGTGGGTCAGATTGAAAAATATCCGAGCAGGTCAAGCATGGGTGAAGGTGAAACGGAAAATGCTCACCTTTGTATTATGACAGGTATGTTGAGAGTTTAAGCCTCTTCGAGTATCGTAAAATTGAGGTTCTCAACCGTGATAGGCATTGTAATAGAGCCATGAATGTCCGCTATGATGATTTTAACTGAGAATTCAACCTGAGAATTCTTTTATTGGGTGTGTCCCGACCGGCCGCAGCAGGACCTGAGCAGCCACTTCCACCTGGCCTGACTCTTCCGCATTGCCACCGGTTACAGGGCAGCTGTTGCATACCGTGAAGGTGCAGACCAGAACAAGAACCGATCTCTCTCACAAAGTACACGATAGAGTAGCGGAAGACTTAGATACCAATGATCCGAACAATCAATTTTGCAATGCAGCCCCAAACATACATCATCATCATTCCATGGTGTGAAGGGGCCTGGCGCTCACACAGGAAGAATGCGCCAGTTCCCAATCATACACAGACGAAGAAGAGGGGGGTTAGACGAAGAAGAGGGGAAGATGGGAATGTCGTCAACACCAAGTCTTCGGCAAAGGCCCCAAATAATCCCTCGTCAAATGTTTGAATCCCAATGTCGAGTCTGGATCCAATGTCGTCAAGTCTCAAAGTCACAACTCTCTCTCTCTCTCTCTCGTAGTCCGCAGATACTTAGAAGTCAGGTAGCAAGAGGGTGAAGAAGAGATGGTGGACTTAGAAGAGGAAGAAGAAGAACACTCTTTCTCTCTCTCTCTCTCTCTCTCTCTCTCTCTCTCTCTCTCTCTCTCTCTCTCTCTCTCTCTCTCT
>BFEA01000343.1:964935-978753 GCA_003427395.1 Chara braunii
CACACACACACACACACACACACACACACACACACACAAACACACACACACACACACACACATACAAACACACACACACAAGACCCAAAAAAGGCTGTGCTCCCCCTACGTCCACGGTTAGCCAATTTGTGTAATGCCACTGCACCCGTCTTTCTTTCGTTGTTGTTGTTATCCATTTACACAAGTCCTAAGCATGAACATAGCAAAGCAGTGGGTCTTTAAAAAAGGGAAAAAAGGCAGCCATGAGGATGCACTTTACCCAGTTGCATTTGGTCGTTTTCTGCAGCTTCCCATTTCGGATCAGGTCGAGGAGTCCAATGAAGTGGATGTGGGGTCGTCTCGGGGTTTGCGGTGCCATACGAAGGGGGGTTGCCAACAGGTTGGCGCCCAGTGGTTGAACTAGTCATTGTGACTATGAAAAGCGGGCAACCTGCAGTGGGCCATGGAGGTCGTTTGGGAGTTGCGGCAGACGACGCCCCTTCCTTCTTTTACGGGAGAAGGGGTAGTGCAAATGAGAGGGAGCAAGGGGGTGGGAGGAGTTTGTGGTGTGTGGCTGTGTGCTTGTCCAGATCTTTCTTCTCACGGCCAACAATCACTTGGCTTATAAGCGCAAATGACAGGACTTTCCTCAATGTATCTGACTTCAATTACAGCTGGTTTCAGATATGGAGCTTATGGTTGCTATCTTGATGTGAAGCCAGACTGTGGATCTCCGCTGCGTCGTTGTAGTCGACCATAAGAGAATTATTTGCTATACAATTGGATCGTTCTGTTATGTTGGGAATCGTTGCTATCACCAGTCGGCCAGGGGAATTTTATTGCTGATGAGCTCGCATTACTGTTGAGGCTGGGTCTTCTGTGGGTTAAACCAAGTCGGCCGAGAGAAGTTGCCTAGACCAGGTTGTGCTAAGCGTATAGTGCTGTCAGAAGATTACAGGGAGACATTCTGCAGAGCTTGTCGGGGGGAGCGGATAATCCAGTAACACACCGCAACACACAGCACTCTGAAGTCACGCCCCTCCTGATCTCGGACTGGATCATGAGGGGCCTGCAACTACAACATGAAGGGGCACCGGAGGAATTTTGGAATCAGGCCCAAGCTCAACTCACCTCAGCTCTGGGGGCTAGCCCATCGATTAAGGACCTTCTGGAGAAGGGCCCTCCCATGCAGATCCCGTGGCACAATGTACTCCACCGTCTTTACAGGATGTCTTTCTTTGTTTTTTTTTTTTTTTTCATACCCTGAGCCATGGCTTAACAAACCAGTCGATCGTGCACAGCAGTCCATTTCTAAGAATCCTGGTGAGGGCAGTGTGCAAATCCTCCTTCGACCAAAAGGGGTTGGCCTTGAGGTTGTGCAGTCTCAGGTCCATCAGTTCACTATGGTTGTACCATTCAAGGCCTGAGTCCTTTGCCTCTTCGAACAAGATATAGAGATCTGTATTGGCCACCCGCATCAGCCCTTCAAATTGTGAGAGGGTAGCCACTACCCCGTTTGGATAATGTCTGCCGATGTAGGGGTGCATTTTTTTTGCGAAATCTTCATCCCTCAAGGATGGGAGGGACCAGATGTTATAAAATTTCCAGCCTTGCAGGGTGAGCCCCCCATTGACTGGGGAGAGCCCCGCCTCCATCCTGTCCCCCATCTTTCTCAGAGGAATGGCTAGCACCCCTTCCTGCTGCGATAGAGGTTTCTCAGATTGGCCCCGTTCCACCAAGTTTCTCAGTTTCAGACGGCGGGGGAAGTCCTCGCAGTTACCCTCCTTCCTTTCTTTGCCTTCCCCAAGGACGGTCTGGGTGGTCTGGCTATCCCCTTGTGGCTTATCTGAGATTCCCTCCTCCCCCTTCCTATCTCCCCCTCCTCCTCCCTCCAGTTGCCTGGTATCGTGATGGTTATGCCCTTCCCCATCAGCCGGGGGACAAAACTGCTGATAACTGATGTGTCTGATCCGCTGGAATATCTTTGCCTAGGTAATGTGTGAGGGGGGGGGCTGAATGTCAGGGTTGGGCTGCTGTCTAACATGCTGAACAACTGTATATACGCCTAATCCCAGAATTCGGAGTTCGTCCTCGTGTTTTGGAAGCGAAGATCGTCCAGGAGCCAATCTGCAATCGCCTCCAATTTATGTTCTATTGACGTATCAAGTGGGGGAGCTGCATTGTCCTCCACGCGTCTTTGTCTTGCATCATTATGTCACGGGGGGGAGGGGGGGAGTCATCAACGTCCATTGGTTGCGGACCGAAGGCATCACTGAAGTGGTCTTTTACACCTGGCTCTGTATCAGCTGTCCGACCACGCTCCGCTTTCCCGGTTTCCCCCTGGCCCCCCGCCCCTGGGTTCTCCCACTCACCTCTACCCTGGCCTACCCCTGAGTTTGCTGATGCAGGATTGGTTCCGTGAGTTTCCAGGAGGAGAGCAGATGCTCCTTCCTTCTCAGGTGCATGAAACATGGACATTTTGTACTGCAGAAATCCAAATGGAGGAGCTGCCTCCGAAACGCAGATCTGGATATAAGATCCCTTAATGTAAATGGTAAGGCTTCTTATAACCCAACCAAAAAACAAGCAATATGGGATCAATTGAGAGGGGTGGGGGAGAGAAGGTGGCCGGATGTGGTATAATTTCAAGAAACCCACCTGATGAATAAACAGGAGCACCTCACGGCTCATAAGACAGTATAGCCAGACCAGTATTATGCAGGTCATGCCCCAACAGCAGCATCAGCCGGCGTGGCAGTCTGCGTTCCACCCGAGTCCAGATTTGAGATGGTAAGTTGGGCGGCGAACGAGGAGCAGGGGCAATGGGTCTTGGTACTTGGAATGTTAGAGTTGGAATTAATATGCCTTTTCTGCATGTATGCCCCCACATCGCCCACAGAAAGAAAGATGTCTTTCGAACACCTCTCCCGCATTGCTCCCCCAGGCATACCCCTCATTGTCACGGGGGACTTCAACGCAGCACCGGATCGGGGGCTAGATAGATGGAGCCTGCACTCATCCCACTCACAATACGTGGAGAACAACGAGCAAAATATTGTTGGTTTCTATAGTGGCTTTGACCTTATCGACTCATACCGTCTTCCACACCCGACTGATCGTACCTTTACATGTATCCGCACCAATGACCCGACCAGGCACTCAACGTCGCGGATAGACTTAATTGTAGTATCCCAAGCTATACAAAATGTCTTACAGCTGGCCACCATACTCCCACAAAGTTTGCACCAGGGACTGGACCACTGCACTTGTGGAACAATCTTTTCGTTCCGCACCAGGGACCCGGATATTACAAACTGAACACCTCATTACTCAAAAACACGACTTTCCAAACCTTCCTACAGGATGTATGGACTTACTGGCAAAGCCTTAAAAACAATTTTGGATCTATTATCCAATGGTTCACAAACGGTCTGTTCTTTTTTTTTTTTTTTTTTTTTTTTTTTTAACCCATGTGATATCCCTTTATCCTAGCGGTTGTAAGAGAACCGCCAAGATTGAGGGCTTATCTGCCGGGCTGCTCCATCTATTGGTGGGGAGCGGCACCTGCTGGAAACCGGGTCCAACGTCCCCTTGATACACCATGTAGCACATAGCTTGGTGACTGTGGTTTCTGGGGCTGTGCTCCTTATTAACTCATCCCGGGGCTCCGTTCTCCCATGAAACTGCTAATGTCACCCATCCCCTTGTTGGAGCTCCCCTTACCCCTAAGCCCAGCCCTATTTTAGCAGTCCCCCTGATTGGTTATTGTTGTGAGTCTGTGACTGACCCTTTAAACCCTTTAACCCTTAAATCTACAGCAGACCCTCTGTTCCAACCGTGTTCTATCAATGATTGTGTGCAGTCCCAGTTGACTATGTTACCACAACCTTTGAGCCTGCAATCCTGTGTACTATACTGTCTTTTTTTGTTCTGTGTTTGGAGGGGCGGAAACCTATTCATCCTGGATCCGGTGTCAGTTGCCTGCAGTGTTCACTAGTTTCGCCTTCTCCCCAACAGAAGTCGGTCCAGCATCCCTAAAGAGACAGACTTTGCCTACATTTGTATGATTGTTACCTTCATAATCTGTTGAGGGCAGGTGTCTCTCCCCTACGAACCAACCTACCTTCTTACTGATACTTGTATTCCTGCAGAGGCAGACCTTGCCTACTCCCGTATGGCTGATGCCCACCTAATCTTCCTAGCAAGGAAATGCAAAGACTACTCTAAATTGATAGCGATCCGTCGACACTAACAAGAGCAAGAAATTCATAGTCATCTTCATGACCTGATTAACCAAGACAATTCTGTTGATCACAATATTGAGATCCAACACCTAAAAGACCAGCTTCTCCAACATACTCGGCACAAATGGCAAGGGATCAGAGTCAGAGGAAAACTATCAAAATGGACTACTAAAGTCACCATGGACTCACAATTCTTCGGCCTAACTTCAATCAGAGTTCACCACACCACTATTGAGGTCTTCCTGGACCGATAACGGGAGAAGTAACCACCTCCACTGCACATAGCGCAAAAATTGCTCGTGAATTCTACTGAGATTTCCTTTCCTCGCAAATCCCCCACACCAGGGAATACGACGGTCGGATGACATTAACGATTTTCTTCAGCCTATGAACAATCGCCTCACACCAGCTCAGATGACAAAGTTAGACCTCCCCCTCAACAGGGATGAGGTGTGGACTGCTCTCCTCTAGATGGAGGAGGAGAAGACTTTTGGGATCAATGGTTTCCCCAAGGAATTTTGGGAAGTCATGTGGCCGCTTCTGAATAACGATCTGATGCAATTCTACAGAGTCGTCTGGGAGATGAGGGAGATGGCAGAGATACAAGGACAAGGGATGTTATCCTTACTTTATAAGAAAGGAGACAAAATGAATATCCGGAACTATAGACCCATCACCCTCTTGACGATAGTTTATAAGATGTTTTCCAAGGTTTTGACTGACCGCATGATTGAGGTGCTTGAGGATCTTATCCACCCGGGATAGGAAAACTTTATGCGAAATAGGAATATACAAGAGAACATCATGCTAGTAAATGAAATGATTAAATTGTTCCACCAGTCCAAAAGCAACGCAACCTTTATTTTTATAGACTTCGAAAAAGCATACGATCATGTTGATTGGGTCTCCCTTGACAGATGTCTGCAAAAAATGAATTTTTGTCCGGATTTTCGTAGGTGGGTAAGGATCTTACACCAGAATGCGACAACCCCAGTGCAGGTGAACGGCTCGTTGGTACCAGAAATTAAATTACAATGGTCGGTTAGGCAGGGAGACCTGATTGCCCCTTTCCTCTTTATCATAATAATGGAAGCCCTATCCACCAACCTTCGATGCAACAAAAACCTCGAAAAAATAAGAATTGCAGGCATTCCAAAGGAAGTCATCCCGGTCTGCTCCCTGTTTGCAGATGACTTGACAATAATGGTGGAAGCATCAATCTGCAATATGGAGGAAACCCAAAGACTTATGGACCGCTTCTGCCTCTTATCAGATATGACAATGAACTGGGGGCAGAAAACACTAGGTTGGTGGTTCTGCCAACTTGAACAAAGGGGGAGGTCACCTGAACGACCCTGCGTGACATGGATGACCTCCGACACAGCGATATGGGTGTTCGAGGTTAGGATGACATCATGAGGACAGTCAATAGGAAACGATGACTGCTCACATCCCCGGCGATGCCTAAATTATCCCAATGAAACCACAAGCACGCATCACTGTTTGGAAGAGCGTTAGTAATAAACAATGTGGTGCTGGTCACACTATGACATAAATCGGTCTTGTGGCCGCTCAGTGAGTCAGCCCATAAAGCACTATCTATGGCGGGCAACAGTGAAAACACAAAGGTCATCAGTCGGGTGGCGTGGGACTCTGTGGTGCATCCGAAAACCAAAGGAGGACTTCGTATCTTGGACTCTGCAACGCAG
Organism: Chara braunii; assembly: GCA_003427395.1. Taxonomy (NCBI): domain Eukaryota; kingdom Viridiplantae; phylum Streptophyta; class Charophyceae; order Charales; family Characeae; genus Chara; species Chara braunii. The sequence continues at coordinate 970,868 of BFEA01000343.1, forward strand.
GTGCTTGCATTGGTGCTACAGTAGATAATACGTCTGATTTTTTAAACCACTTTGGTATGGAGACCGTTAGACTGCAAACAACTAGCATGACTGGCACCGGAAGCCCTCCCTCAGTAGACCCCTTTAGTTGGTCGGATGATCGTTACTGGAAAGTGTTGCAAGCAGCTCAAGGGACCGCACGGACCAAACCTGATCTTCGGCTCGACCTACCCAAACATGACTTCTAGCCCAGGCTACCGAAGACATGGAGAACGCTACCTCTACCGCAACGGCTACCACCAGAACGGTGGGAGGAGGCGGCCAGGCAACCCCTCTTCGGGAACTCCCGAATTACTAGTCTTCATGGCCAAATCTTTTGCAGCTCCAAGTCCCCGTAAAAGGGCTGGGTAAGAAATTGAGATATTGTCACAACGTATAGGATAAAGGGAATAAGGACTGAAAGGGTCCGGATCAAATCGGGGAGAAATTGAGATATTGTCACAACGTAAAATCAACCCTGGAAATAATCACGGAGGCCCCCCTGATGGGATTGAGTTTTATTCTGCGAAAGGGGTCAGAGGATGCCCTGGTAGAATGGTACACAATAGTTAGAAGGGGAGAGTTGAATGGTAGCCACGACCCTTTCGAATGGGTTCTGCAGGATCACCTTACAGGACTCATACATTAGGGAAAGGGGAGGAATAGCGAGTTTTTATGCCCGAAACCCCATTGTTCAAACTCCCATTGGATCCCTTCGAGTGGCAATGGGCCTCCCCGGAGAGGGCCAAAACTTGCTCCAGGATACCCCGGACCGTCTCCAGCCGCACGGTGAAAAGCACTTATAGGATGCTCAGGGTTCGCCAAGACTTGAAAGATGTGATAATCGATAGGTGGCAGAAACACCTGAATATGGATAGACAACTTCTTAAACCCATAAGGTGGTTTCATAACTGCAAGAGTAAGCCGGCAAAAATCACCTCGCTCTAGTAGCAAATCGCTCACCGTTGTCTCCTCGCGAATAACTGGCTAATCGACCATACACAGCTGGAACAACAGGGCGCGGCTCTGCCATGGTGCACACGTTGCCTGTAGGGATTTTTTACTAGGAAAACGCCGGAAACAATCGAACATATCTTTCTGCAGTGCCCAACTGCCATCTTAACGTGGAGATGGTCGAACAAGATTTAGAGACAGATGGTTCTAAGTCAGCCATGGCCTTGAGACTGGAGAGCAATCCTGTCAGGCTATCACTCTGCTCCACGATAGGGGACTTTCGAAAGGAATATGTTCTCCCTGGGAAGGAAGACGTCTTGTGGTGGTGGCAACGCTGTGTGCTGGCATTAGAAGGAAACACGGTGAAGGGAGAGGAAAGGAGGGATCATTTCAGAACCCACTTTTAAATGGAACTTACCCAGAGGTGGCAGGAGACCAAAATGACACTAGACACCCTCCACACATACAAGAACATATCGGACATGATTACTCCAGTTGTCAAAGACTGGCTAGGGGGGAGGAGGAGGGGATGGGTAGGAAGGGTATACTGGTCAGGAGAGAAAAGTGGGGAAAGCCAAGGGAGAGAGGTGGGCACACGAGCCGAAGTCCCCTAGGACTATCGCCTCTCCTTCAAAGACTGGACAAAGGTGGACCCCAACATCCCCCTGTGGCCCGCAGACGAATTATTGGATCCCTTCCCACCACACCCGTTGTCTCTAGAGGAGAGGTTTCGGTGACAAGCGGTATTCCCCAAGGCTGGTATCTAATTCCCAGTAGTTCTCAATGATTCTTTTCATGCTTTTTCTTCAAACCCACAAATTTTCAGCTATCAGGTGGAACGCTGAGCTCATTTGGGCAGATGGCCGGTTCAGAAAAGAAGGGAGAGACGAGTCGACCCACTGGTGGCCCCCTGTGGTTCCCTCGTGTCTCCAAGGATAGGAATGTTGTACATGACCAACAACAATTGAAGATTGTTTTTCCTCGATATAGGTTTTTTCATCGTAAAGGAAGGATAGATTGGGTGGATGAGTACAGTTGGAGGGAAAAGATTGTCATCAGCAGTGCTCTACAACAACCTGCTCAGTCAATCATATGAACCCAAAGTAATCAATGTTGGCAAGTTTTGGTCTTATTTAGGGTTTTCTGGTTCTTTCTGATTATTTTTCAAATTATTTTGTATAAGGAATGTTGGACCCGTTTTCTAGCAGGTGATGCTCCCCACCAATAGATGAAGCCTTCTTCTTAAACCACTACTACCTCCGAGCCTGTTTTTGTCGACCCTGATTTTCAATGCACTCCGAGTTTGTCGAGCTTGGATCTCACTCCATTTCTTTATTGTACTCTCATGGGAAAAAAAAAAAAAAAAAAAAAAGTTGCAGCTGTGAAACTCACAAAACAAGAAAAGGAAACAAAGTTATGGTCGTGATTGCAGTTGTATACATTATTGGAAGTGGTAGCGTGAGTGTGCCCTCAGTGAGGGCATATCAGCCCCGTGGCCAGGTTGTCAGATTCCAAAAACTCAAAACAAAAAAAATAAGACGGAAATACGGATTCGATCATGAAAATGGCAAGATACATTCCTCTAAGTGCCAGTGTGATCAGGGTTGCAATCCTCTGAGGAAACACAGCTCGAGCAGATCACGAATTCATATTGTCGGATTCCAGAAGAAAAACAAACAAGGAAAAAAAAACGGAAACACGGATTCGGTCTTGAAAATGGTTGGATACATTAGGGTTAATATTATCTGAGGAAACACAGTTAGAGAAGATCACGGATTCCGCCCTGCCTCGTTGGCAGGGGACTCATAATAAGCAAAAGAGAAAAAAGAAAAAAGAAAAAAACAACGAGTTTCATAATGTGACCGTCTTTGCTGTAAGATGCATTCAAGACTTTGAGCACGGCCTCCTGGACTACCTTGCCCGACATCGTTGCAGTACAAATATTTTTTTTTCCCCCTTTTTCTTTCGTGCACGGGCAAAAGAAAACTACGATTTATGGGACATTGCTGACCCTGTGCCCCATCCCCGATTTCTTCGGGAGCTGGCAAAAGCTCGTAATTTCCCAACACTGGTGGAGGTACTAGTGGTTTAAAAAAAAAAAAAAAAACAGAAGAAGATGATGTGAGTTTTGGTATCATGGCTACATCACCTCCTTCCCGGCACTCCTTGTTATAACCATCAAGGACACTCAACCCTTTTTGTTTAAAAAAAAATAATAAAAAAATTCTCACACAACAGGAAGGAGTGATGATAAGCGCATGCACTCCTTCTTATCTTGCAGCGAGCTCCAGTTTATTGGTGGGGAGTTGCACCTAATGGAAAACGGGTCCAGTATCCCTGGGATATAATGTTGATATGATAACTTGGCACATACTGGGAATCGGGCCCAACGTCCCTCATTAATGAGAAAGCAAAAAATATCAAGCCAACCACTTTTTACCCTTATCAGGCCGTCGGATACTGCTTTCAATGCTAGAGCTATATCAGACATAGACAATGACATGAATCAATCATACCAAACTCATTGGTGAAGGGAGGAATAGGTCCAGGAATTCTAAAAGGGGACGCAGGGGAACTAGAGCATCCACAGTCGTTCAATCTTCAAAAGTCAAATAATAATATCTGCTTATTTCTACACTGTCCTCTCCCTGATCCCCGTCCCACTTGACCCTACAAAGTTCCCCTCCCTAGGTTCCCACCAGCCAACAACAACAAAAATATTAGATGTGCTTAAGTATATAAAGTCCTGAATATAAATGTTCAACTTTTTCTTTTGTTTGTTCCCACTTGGTAGAGATGACATTGTGGATGTGTTTTTTAATTATTTATGTAAATTCAAGTTCATCTAGTCCTTCCTCCTCCCACTCATTCGTGCATCTTCTCAACCAAATTGCTCATAGAATAGTTTTTCTTCCCATAGTAAATAAATTTTGACCAAAATCATCATGTGATTCCGGTACCCATGATTCCAAAAGGATGGCACGCCAATCCCAAGGCCAAGGGAAGTTGACCCTGTTGATTACGAATTCGATCCCTCCATCTCCACAACCAGACCGATCCCAGGCATTGCAGGAAGATGTGTTCGATGGTTTCTGGGATTAACTTGGATGGGAGCGCTGATTTACAAATTTTGCATCAGGGGGAAGCAATGCCCCTTTGCTCCAACGAGGTACGAGTTACCAACCAATCATTTGTGGGAAGACAACAATGTTGAATTTACCATTTAAGGGAGACTATTTTCATAGGTTTAAATTTCATAATGTGAAATAAGACTATCCTTGTTAATATTAAGGTGTTTCACCCATCTGTTTGTCACTTTTTCTTTCAAGTTAATTATGGGTCTTAGCATTCGATATGTTGACTTGACCGTCAAGGTGGGAAAAACCCTAACATAAGTCCTTTCTTTAAACCCAAAAGAGGACCAGATCCAATTGACTGGGTTCAGGGTCAGTTTCGAAATATGAGTCTAAGATCTAAAACCAATCCTAGTATTTTTTATCTGCAACACTTTAATTTTAAAGACCTGATCCCGGAAAACTCACATTGTCGGGACAGAAACCCCTGTAAGGGTTTCTGCCCGAGTTTGTCAAGGTCAGTCGCTGTCCGATTTTTTTATGGGATTGAGGAACTGGTTGAGATTGACGTTGTCAAAAGTTGTCCAGACCAACCCTATAACTGAGAAACCTAAAGCCTGACGTCGTTGTCATGGGACGTCGTTGACTTGGGACGACAACGACGTCCGTTCGAGACATCGGGAGTCGGCGGTATGGCCTGTCGTCCGCGGGTCTCGACATGGCCGCAGGGGTGCGCGGTCGTTAAAAGTTTGAGACTAGACTTATTCTACCTAAAAGATGTCGCGCGGCTTAGCAGCCGCGCGATTCAGGGCCTAAGTAGGCTAAAAAGGAGGGATGCGCAGGGTATAGGGCTACGATGCAAGAGGAATAGCACGGTTTTTTTTCTTTTTTTTGGGCCGCCGGGTTAACCTCGAACCAGGGTGAGGCCAGCAGGCCTATACCGAGGCCTACCCGATGGGCGGGCCCGGAGTGGTGGATGGGCAGCCATCCATAGCGAAGAAGCGGGCAGACAAAGCCTGCAAGGTCACAGTATGGGGGAAACCTGACTGGGCGAGCTCTTCACATAGGCGAGCTGCTCCTGTCATTATCATGATAGGAGCTAGCCCTGTAGGTTATCGCAGAGGACTACTACCTATCTGGTACCGGGATCAAGCTTGGCTGCAAGCATCTTACCGGGCTAGCTCCTTTTGGAGCAGCCCAAGGCAGTTGGGCGTGGCCACTCTCGGTCACGCAATCCTCAAGATCGTGCGGCTGAGATCTGCCGCGCCCAAATCAAAGTGGCCCCCGCGCAAGGATGACACACATAAATCGAGAAAAGGCCAAAATTTTTCCTTTTTTCGTCTCGGATGGGGTCGAACTTGGGTCTGTTATTCGACAGATCGTGTTAGAGGGGGGCACACGATGTGACCACTGACGTGGTCGTTGGCATAGCCAACGAAAAAAAAAAAAAAAAAAAAAAAAAAAAAAAAAAAGAGTCTTTGCAGACTGTGTGGGAGCACAAAGGCTCCCACTTCGTTTTGGAGACTGTGTGGGAGCACAAAGACTCCCACTTCGTTTTGGACAGATGATTGTGGCTGCGAGATCTTGAAATCTCGCGGCCCACAGTTCACACACGGAAAGCAAGAGGGGGTTGGAGTTGAGTGGAGAGTGAGAGAGAAAGAGAAATGGGAGGATGGGGACAGGAGGACCTGCTCCTCCCGACCTGCCAGCTGCCTCCCCGTTGTTAGGGGGGGTAAGAAGAGAAAAGATAAGAAAAGAAGAAAAAGAAAAAAGAAAAAAAAAAAGAAAAAATGGGATCTGAGTTTTTCTGAGAAGCTGTGGTTTTCAGTTTGCGCCACTATTTTTTTGGTGGCGCAAAATAATTTTGTTGACCTTGATTCTTTTTCTGTAGGTAGTCAGGCATGTACGCCATGTACACGAATTGTTTTAGATTTTTTAATCCAGCGAATATGTTTCTAAAATTCTTCAAAGTCGGGATACTTTTTGCACCCCGCTTTGAGGCTGTCGGGATTTGAACTCGTGAATTTTCACGAGTTCTTTCCCTACCTCTCCCAATCTGACAACTGCCATCCCCATTTTCATAGGAGGGCAGGGGAGAAAAGAAAAGAAGAAGAGAAAAGAAGAAGGGGGGGACACTGAGGCAAAACGAGGCTGCTAGAGCAGCAGCAAAAATAAAAGAAATAACGTATCCGGCCACTGTCGGGGCCAGGTTCCCAAACGGTTTGCTGCACTTGGTGCAGCAAACTAGCAAGGGGGCTTGCACCGAATATGGCCAGGGTTGAAGAGAGAAAGAGGGCACCTTTCTTAATTTTTGCTTGAACCTGGCCGTTGTCCGAGCCATGTTCCCAAGTGGTTTGCCGGCTAAGAGCCTGACTCTGAACTTGGCCAGGTCTACGAGAAGGTGCACTGCTGAGATTGAACCTCAACAGTAGCAGACCAACAAGGGTTGTGGCTAGATACAGCCCCCCTTTGCTGGTTTTACAGCAGGAAAAGGGCCAGGTCCTTTTCTTTATGAGTGGACCTGGCCATTTCTGCTGTGTGGGGCTGGTATGTGCCCTTGATCTCACCAAGAGATCAAGGGCCCAGCCTTAGCTCGAATTTTTGGCTGAAAGCTCAGGCTGCTACCACTACCTCCCACAACTATAAAAGCAGCCAGCAAGTAGCCAGCCAGCAATCATTTGTGGCTGGTGCTGCTAGCAATTCACTTGAGTGAATGCTGGTTTGCTGCTGCTAGGAAGAGCTGCTAGTGAGAGGAGGGGGAACTGCTGCTGGTTGAAGAGGAGGTCTACAGGCGAGGGAGGAAGAAAACTGCTCGAGGTGGCCATAGTTGTCGAACACAGCCATAGCCGCCATCTCAGCAAGGTGAAGAGAGAGGGAAGCGTTGGAGGTTTGCAGGGAGCATGAGAGGGAGGGCAGCCATAGCTGCCGCTGCAGCTGGTGGGGCGCAGAGGAAACTCTGCCCGTTTTGCACGGCAGCGGCAGGGTCTTTAGCAAGCGGCGCAGGGGAAACTCTGCCCGGCTTGCACGGCGGCGGCGAGTCTTCAGCAAGCGGTGCAGGGGAAACTCTGCCTGTTTGGCACGGCAACGGCGATGTTTTTTTACGGTGATGCGGAAGCGCTACCATTTTTTTTTTTTTTTGCGGCAGCGGCAGTGCGTTCTAGGTAGTGACGCGGAAGCGCTGCCAATTTTTTGCAGCGGCATCCCTGAGATTTTGGTGGTGACGCGGAGGTGCTGTCCAAATCTTCCGGCGTCGACGGTGTTTTTATTGGCAGCGACACGGACGTGCTGCTGAACTTTTGCGGCGGCAGCAACACGTTCTAGGTGGTGACATGGAAGCGCTTAGACTGTGAGGGGCATTTTGTGGCAGCATGTTCTGGTATTGTCGGCAACGGCGTGGTGGTGCGGTTGGTGGCGGAGACGCTGAGACGCCGTCAGATTACTGGGAGGTGGTTGTGTGTTGAGAGGGTGTCGCGGCAAGCGACCGTACTAGAAAGTAGTGTAGATTGTTTTGCGGGYRACTTGTTGTGACGATTGTCTTCTCTAGAGTGTGATTTTACACGGTCTTCTTGAGTGGGCCGTCTCTTCAACTTCACTCACGGTCAGTTGTTTGACTTAGACCCCTTCACACCTGTGTGAACCCACACTTGCTTGGCCCTATTCTTTGAATGTTCACTGGATAGGTAGAGAAGATGTGTGTTTGCGTGTGTGAATGAAAGTCTGACGTGAGTGTGAATTGCATTGTTTCCCTTTGAACTTGTTGTTTGATCTGATGTGCAGGTAGGTAGAGGAAAGCTTGAAAACGAGATTGGCCATGTCAATGAAAATGGGGACAGGGTGTTT
>BFEA01000343.1:992547-1003538 GCA_003427395.1 Chara braunii
ATCTCTTGTTTGCATGTTTGTCACAAGAGAGAAAATCAGTTGACGACGATAAAAGGAACGATCACACTCACAAAAACACAGAAACTTAATCGGACATGGACTCGTTCYAGATGTTACCCATTCTTTCTCGAATGACCACCTTTGTCTATGGCCGTCTGTCTGAATGCTTTCCTTCTCTRWGATCTTCTTTTTCGTCTAGGTTCACATTGACGTCAGGCGGCAAGGGGTTGATCGTCTGCTGTGGTAGAGGCGTTTCCTTTCCCCAGGAGGCATCTGAGGCGGGGGTTCGTTGCCTTAGGGACCGGCCCTGTGATCGACTCGGAGTGGACCGCACTGCGGGGGGATACCATGCTGTTGTGGCCGAGCCGGCCCAACTTCTGAGATCCGAGGTTCACTCGGGCAAGGACGAGGGGTATCYCAGACCACCTCCTAGGGGATGGACATTCTCTATTCACGGAAGACGTTAAGTCATTGTCGGCTTGCGCTAAGGAGGACCGTCATAGTTTACCCTTTGTGGCCKTCTKAGGAGCCACASACGAATGGAGAACTGACGCCAAAAGAAGCCCAGTTCGTGTTTTCACTAGCTATGAATGGAGTGCGACTAGGCACTATCTTCGCGGATAGGGTTGCACCATAAGAAGTGCGAACCTGAGGTGATCACACTTGTTGACGGGATGATGTGAATAGAGTATTGCTGTAAATATCTTCATGTCGAAAGCAGGTACTTTGGAACAGAGAGAGTAATTATTGTCGAGGAGGACAGAGCGATCAACAAAGTTTGAAGGTGGATCGCTGACCGTAATGGGGCATCGAGCGTCCGATTGTTCGAGCTGGTCGCTGATTTGTATAGATGGTACCCGAGTTATTTGCAGATGGCATTCACACCTAAGTTAGAGGAAAAGTGTGAAGTCATCATTAAAACAATGACACTCTAACTCTGCTTGAGAGTTGGGGCGCTCATATTTCGTGCTAGCAGTCAGTATGGGGTGGAATGAAAAAACTTGGCAACGCATCTCATCCAGTCGAAAAAGTCGTGACAGTCCAGACGTCTGGCAGGCAGAGCGAAGATATTTTAGTCAGACGCCACTTGAGTGTCGCCTTGTGTATTGGTCATGTTTTGAGCTTTTATTGATAGGTGTTGTTTGAAGCCAAGTCAACCTTTGTCGTATGCATGATTGTATTACATATAAGTTGATTTTGGAAGATAAGTCAACYTGCGTTGACCTGAGTCTTTTTTTTTTTTTTTGAAAGKGTTTGTCTGAGTGACTCTTGATTATCTTCGAAAGAAGGGACTAGGATCGCTAGAAGTCTTCCTTACGCTTGGAACGTCACGTCCTAGTCGACCGACGTCGGTCCGATTCCTGGGAGATCAGCGCCCCAGGGACAGACGACGTTCGGGTCCACTTTGGCGTTTAACCATGCGTACCTATGCTACAGCGAACGAGCAAACGCCCTCGGCCGGCCCACCTCTGCAACTGCATTATAAAAGCCTTCGCATGTGGGTYGGTAGCTCGGCGGGGATACGCCCCTAAGGGTGGTGACAGCCCCTTAGGGAAGGTAAGTTGTGCCCCGCGAGAACCTGTCCTGTCGTAGGGGACCGCGGGATGYACAGCTGGCGCACTCGACCGGAGCGGCGACGGGTCGACGCGGGTTACCGTGTTGTCCCCRARCTGTCTCTAAAAAGTTGRAAAGYTAARTTTCTCYTGCRTGACGYGGCTGGGAGGGCCCTCGCTCGCGCRKGGGYCGATGCGCTCGACAGGTGGCGCCGTTGTCGAGGATAACGSCAAACTACCGTTGTCCCTGGTGGAACGACACTCGGGAATGGAGCAAGTAAAAGATTGTGYCGTAGTGGTTGTCTAAGAAAAAAGGTTAGTAATCTCTGAGCCTCTATAAATGTAAGGGAGGAACCTTAATAGATGTCACCAAAACTCCTAGACTGATTTCTTGGGTTTATATTTTTAGATGGACGGTGGCGCGGGACGTCGCGACAACGTTGACGATGGGAGGAACGATATTCAGGAATTGGSACGGGTCATTCGGCAGTCGCAGCGAGAGCCCTACCCCAAGATTGATGTYMMATTGTTCGATGGGAATCATGCCTCTTCTTKGGCAGAYAAGTTTGAGCAACTCRGGTATAGCAACGAATGGACGGATGAGAAGATGCTTCGCATGGTAAAAAGGTACTGTCAGGTGGGGTACSGAGACGAGATCGATGAGCTGGTGCAGATCTCTCGCRATTGGTCAGATTTTAAGGCGCGGTTGTTGGAGAAGTATCAGCTCAGCGATCGGTTGCTCGACCTGCAGGATTTGAGGGYGGTGGATCGTMAAAAGTTTGGTACAAYCAAACAATTTTTATCGGAGTTTGAGCGTGTGGCTCGCCTAATCCCGGATTTGTCCGACAAAGATCGCTGCCTCATCTTCCTTGATAACTTCAACGACKTYGAAYAGTCGAAATTGGTTGAAGGGATGCAAGGGAGGTATGACTGGACTAAGGTCCGGCRGAATGCGYTGGTGGGGAAGTTCGACGATATCCTCYACCGGCTGTTGAGGCAGCAAAAGGAGCAGCGGGAAAAGGTGAMGCTGGGAGAAGTAAAGGACGGTGAAATTTACAAAACTTTGACTTGCATGAGAGAAATGATGGAGGGCATGAAGGAGGAAAGGCTGAAGCTTCAAGTTATGTTGGCCAAARGGAAAAATAGTAAGAGGAAGGGGAAAGAGCCGACGAAAKAAGAAAGTGACAGTGAGAGCGAGGAAGAAAAGGAGCCGCCTCGCAAGTTGACAAAGGCGGAGAGGAAGGTCTTGAATCAAATTTAAGGCGGACAGGGGACTTCCCGTAAACAGGGGAAGAACGATGGACAAAATAATCAAGGAGGGAGTGGCAATGCTGGCACTGGTTCGTCAGGACAAAGTTCCCAAGATCAATGGCAGTTCCAGCCGCAGGGTGGAAGAGGCCGCGGTCGAGGCCGTGGAAACGGACAGCGAAGCCGTTGGGCGTGGCAGCAGGAAGCTACGTGTAACTATTGCGCAGAAAAGGGCCATATTATGCGGWTTTGCCAACTCCTTTCAAAAGATGAGCAGGAAGGGATAGTYTTCACCACTATACGTGGTGAAATCTTTGATTACGAAGGGAATTCGATCGACCCCAACATTGAAGGGGGTATGAGGAAGGAGGCGTATTGCCGAATGGGTCGTCCGCTACCRGCAACGTTCCGGGTTGCTTCTCCTGAAGAAGCACGGTTGGCCGAGGTCGTGGAGGTCATGGCGTCATTGCATATCTACGACTCACTGGTGGAGCCAGAAGGATTCAGGGAACAAGTAGTGGAACGAGCGCAAACCATCACTAGGCGGTTTGCCCGATGCCGGGACTCTATCATCCGACTTTATGTGGACATGGAGGAAGTCTGGCCTGGATTGCCGAATGTCTTTCTCTTTGGCGAATGGGGTGATAAAAGGGAAGATGTCTGGCCAAGCAGGGACATCGACTCTGAGAGAAACATCACAAACTGGGCCAATGATAAGCACGATGCGACCTAGGCCTGTGCTAAAGAGGAGTGCCCCGACTGTAGCCGTTCAGACTCGGGTGCGGCGACGAAACGAACAGCTTCAAAAGAAGAAAGAGTCTGAAAAGGCATTGGAAGAAGGGCCTATTTCCATTAGTGAGAACGAAGAGGACAATGAGGACGAGAAGTTGCGGGCCGAAGAGGAAGGACGGGTTCATCGTCGTGCACTGGAAGGGAGCCGGAGAAAGGGAAGGCCGAAGTAAGCGAGGAGGAGCCACGAAAGAAGAAGAATATTTATTCGATCCCCGTGGAGCAGGGGGTCGATATCGAGCAACTTGTTAATAAGATTCTGGAAAGTCAGCGYGACTTGGTCACGCTAAAKRAAATTTTGGCGGTATCGYMRAAAATTCRARAAGAGTTTAAACAGCGGATGACTCGTAAGAGTGTCATGACTGTTAAGCTCGRCGAAATCATTCCGYCGGAGGCTAACTGGTCCCCGCCTGGGACAAAGATGGAYTGGCRAAGTGTGTCGACCGGCCATATGAAGGTCCAGATTGGACAGCAGGAGTAYTCGGCACTTGTGTATGATGGAGCYGAGATGAACATCATTCGTGAGCGCCATGCCATCGAAGCTGGGTTGAAGATCAACCGAGATGACTATGGGTTTTTGGTGGGAGCTAGTGGATCAACTCCATTTTGTGGAACAGCCAGTGGCGTTCTCGTCACGATCGGAAAGGTCAAGGTCCGTTCGTATTTCTACATGKTACCTAGAGTGGAACACGAGGTGGTTCTGGGAAGGGCAYTCCTATGTCGATYGGAGAGCATCATCATTAACAAGCATGATGGAACCATGTTTGTAATCCTTTRTGATCCTGTCTGCGGTTATTATGAAGTGGTCAAGTGTGYGAACACTGGACCCYATTGCTCGTGGAACCGGYTGAACCCGGAWTCCTATAGCTTCCCGGAGTCAGAAAAGTTGAGAYGGGAGAAGGAATCGTTAGGGGAGGAGCCGAATGCTCGTGAGTTCTCGCTGACCCTGCCTGATATTGGGCAGGCAATCGATTTTGTGTCGACACATGCGGCGATTGATCCAAATGTGGTGCAAGCCTTGACGGAAATCATCACGGACACCGGAAGTGTAGGAACTATGCGCCTCGTTTACTCCCCGTCGGAGGGGAATAAGGGAGAAGATCAGGAATYGCCCTYCACCCGACAYGGTCYTTTTTTAGAGGACGCAGGCTTGACACCGGCAYCAAACGTAAGTACAMSAAAGTAGGYGTGAAGRCGAAGCCGGTSCCTGTTCTGATCACTCAAGWGSAGGAAGTCTATTATCGTGAGGAGCACGAGTGGATCAGAGAAATGAAAAAGAGAGGTGAAAAGGGGCCATGTCGGTTAACCAAAGAAAGAGTGGAAAGTATGATCATTGGGGAGGAGGACCTCCTTACTGAGCAGGAAAAGGGATACATCATCGATATATTGAGGGAGGAACATCTCTCCTATGCGTTTGATGATGATGAGCGAGGAAGGYTGGATGTYGATAAAATCCCGATGATYAGAGTTCATAYTGTACCACATGAGCCATGGAATGTAAGAGGGYCACGTTATCCGAACCCGAAGGATCACCGTAAGGTGGTCGCATACCTCGATGGAAAGATTCRGACAAAGGTTGYAGATTATTCTTACAGGCCGTATGCATCTCCATGRWTCTGTTTCATCAAACCGAATGGTACTCTGCGATGGATTCAGGACCTCCARAAGCTGAATTCGGTGACAGTGCGAGATGCAGGAGGACTTCCAYATGCAGACCTACTGTYAGAATCTTGTGCAGGAAGGTCTATCATTACCCTCATCGATTTATATTYTGGGTATGATCAATTCCCGATTTACACTGCGGATCGGCCCAAGATGGCGATSCATACTCCTCGCGGGTTGATCCATATGTGTGTGGCACCGCAGGGGTGGACAAATGTCGTTGYCATTGTCCAGATATATATATGACAAGGGTTATGCAGCCTTATTGTCMTAACATAACTTCGYCGTAYATTGACGACTTGGCTATCCCAGGGTCTCRTACRAAAGACCTGACGGAGGTGTTGCCGGGCATTCGCYGATTTGTCTRGGAACATATCAATGATRTGGTGAAAGTTCTTAAGAGGTTGAAGGAGTTTAATCTYACAGCTAGTGRGATTAAGTCTCGACAMTGTATGAAGAGAGCARTGATTCTARGATTTCTCTGCGACGAGAAAGGTCGCCGACCGGACACGAAGAAGACTAATAAAATCTTGGAATGGCCGACCCCTTTCAAGTCAATCACGGATGTGCGAAGTTTCCTCGGAACCTGTGGATTTTGGCGCATCTTCATCCGCAGGTTTGCCGCCAGAGTGGAGCACTTGCRAAAGCTTGTGCGCAAGGGCCAGAAGTGGKAATGGGGCCCGAAGCAACAAGAGGCCGTGGAGGATATAAAGACTGAGTTTCGTRAGGGYGGATTGATCCTTGGAGTTCCTTTTTTCGACGATGATGAAAAACGTCCTTTTGTTATTGAGACTGATGCGGGGCCCACAGCCCTGGGAGGAGTCTTGATTCAGAAGGATGCTGAGGGACAGGAAAGACCTCTCAGATTTGAGAGCAGGACTCTGAATGTTGTTGAGAGAAACTATTCCCAGTTCAAAAAAGAAACTTTGGCCATGCTTCACTGCTTCCGCATCTTTCAGAATTATGTGTTCGGTAGACGCTTCATCCTGCGGGTGGATCCGACTTCATTGGCTCAATCCTTAAGGAATTATTCACCTGCTGATCCCACCATCGCACGATGGTTGACTTATATTTGGATGTTTGACTTTGAAATCGAGCGGATTTCGGGGAGTCATAATCGTGCTGATGGGTTGAGTCGGGTTGAATGGGACCCACAGGCGGATCAGGCAGAAAAATCAGTTCCAGTCGATGCCTTTCTGAAGGAAGAGGAGGCGCGATTGAGTATTAACACTCTTGCCTACCTGACTGATGCAGCCACTCGCCATGGGAAATCGATATGGAATGCTCCTGCCTTTCACGAGGTACGTACAGAACTCGTGGTGGAGGAACCTTTCATCGACGAGGATCCATGGGGCGAGCAGACCGCAGAGGAAATGATGAGGCTGGCTTTGACCGGTGACATCGACCTTATGCTTGATCCGCTAACGATTGAACAGGGCCATACGCGGGCTGATGACGCTTTCCAGATCGTTGGAAGGATGTCATATATCATGAATTTGTTGGTTCACGAGGATCGCCTGAGGATAATGAATGYGGAGGAAGGAGGCGGTGAGGTCAAAGAAGCGTTTAAGGAAAAGGAGTACGAAGGGGAATATAAGAAAATAGGCATGTGGTTGAATGGGGAATTGGGCGAAAGTGAGGTTGATCCGGTTGTGCGAGAGAAAAGCAAAGGATTCGTTTTTCGTGACGGTCATCTCTTTAAGAAGTTTGCTGATGGTGTCCCAAAGAGGGTGGTATGAGGGATCTCTCGGCAGTTGGATGTAATTGCTGCCCTGCATGATGGGATACCCGGCGGACACAGATCTGCGCGGGTAACTTTGAACAAGATCCAACGTCTTTATTTTTGTGAAGGGATGAGCAAGATGGTGATTGACTTTTGTAAATCTTGTTTCCCTTGCCAGCAGAGGTCTAACATCCGCTACCTCGAGCCCCTGAATCCATGTTATGTGGCAGAACCAGGTGCGGTGGTGCATTTGGATCTTTTGGGAATGTCACCTGGGATAAATGGGTACAGATACATCTTTGATGCACGGGGCAATTTGACTTGGTTTGTTGATGGTCGTGCCATTCGCGAACGTACAGGATCAGTCTAGGCAGAGTGCATTGAGGAATATTACCTCCGTTATCCATTTGTTCAAGAGATTGTTATGGATCGAGGAGGCGAGTTTCGAGCAAAGGAGGTGCAAACGCTTTTAAAGAGACTTGGGGTGAGTTTCAGTTATACGACGAGAGCGCATCCCCAGGCCAGTGCACCCGTGGAACGAGGACATACCACCTTGTCTAACTTGTTGGCTAAATGGTGCAAGGGGGAACCATCAAGATGGCCAATTTATTTGAGGGCAGCCTTTTTTGTTTAGAATGTTACCATCAAGCGAACAACCGGGTATGCTCCCGTCACATTATGGTTCGGACGGCATGCGACTTTTCCGATTGAGAGTTCCCTGACCACTTGGCAGAAACAGGACGTGGAAACAAAACTCTCAACAGAAGAGTTGTTGGAATTGAGGGCAAGACATATCATGGTGACTGAAGAACTAATTGAAGACGCGATTGTCTCTACTTCTGAAAGCAGGCAGGCTGATAAGAAAAATTGGACAAGGCCACGTGTACGAAAAGAGTCGTTGGAAGTGGGAGACATCGTCTTGTTGTATGATAGGTCGCTAGAAAAACAGTGGTCCAGAAAACTAGACAGTCGGTGGCTAGGACCATATCGGATCACTAGGAAAACAGAACATGGGGCATATGAAATAGAGGAATTGGATGGATCTCGGAGTAGAAATTGGGTATCGGGTGCACATCTACGCAAGTTTATCCCAAGAGTTTAGTTAAAACTTTTAGAAAGGAAGGGTAGAGGAGGTAAATGGTAGCATCATTTTTGGTAACCTTTTTTCTTTTGTATTATGGTTCAGTTGGTTCAGACTTTTGTCTTAGGCTAACCAAGAAAGTTGTAAAGTATTAATTGAAGTATTGAGGTTGAAAAGTTATCAACGGGATTGTGACTCTTGTTGCAAGATGATTATGATACCAAAGGACTTTGTGAGATTCTTATCATGATTGGATATTCATTGCAAGAAGTGTATTGTGAAATAGCTGATGGATACTTATATTGTTGAAGTGTTCATCATATATGAGAAGGACTTGAAAAAAAAAAAAAAAATCCAGAAATTCTTATGGGACTCCGTGTATGTGATTATGAATGTAAGAATTTATTGTTGAAGTGTTCATATCATATATGAGAAGGACTGGAAAAAAAAAAAAAAAAACCCTGAAATTCTTATGGGACTCCGTGTATGTGATTATGAATGTAAGAATTCGTCAGTGCGAGTCTTAGGGGATGATTTGTACTTGAGTTATATGCCTGACTGGATTAACATGCGTTTATTCGTCAGACTTGTGATTCAATTATTTATCTTACCGTATGACTTGACTCTGTGTTAATTGTCATGAAATGAGGAATCCTAATGTTGTGAGCCCCGTAGACGGTAGTGAGGCCTGCGCCGGAACTTTGTTCCTGGTCCATAGTGGGATGCTGTTATCCTTCCTTTCAGGGCGGATAACTGCACTATCGTCGAAAGGGAGGAAGGTGGTAATATGTTTGTTGGAACCTTGCTTGTGAGGGTGGCGATTACCGCTCGCCATGAGGGAAAGATTGATCACCTTTTCATTTGTGGTGAATGGGGTCGCCTCGACTTTATGGCCGGGTCTGATCAGCTTGGGTCATAAGGGAGGGGTAGTTCAACCTTGTGGGTACGGTACTAACAGATGTATGACACTGGAATCGGAGGGAAAGTGGTGAGGCTCGAGTCTAAAGCGRGGCTTGACGTCGAGATGTTATCCTCTATGGATTACACCACTCCTCGACGCATTCACAATACAYGTAGRARATAAATCGTGCATGACAATTAAGWTGGAGTGGGAATTAGCCGGRCTGGAYAAGGAYTTTTGGAAAGGGTGATTTCTCTCTGGGATGGTGCCGGCACATGTTGTAGTATAGTGTGAGTACCCTTGTGTTTCGTGGGGCGCCCGGGTTAAACTCCTGACAGCGAGAGACATGCTGGGGTGTTAGGAATGCACCCCCATGGACACGAGAGGCCCAGGTTAAATTCCTGGCAGTATGTGCTGTGTGACGACAGACCCGCAGGGGGTTAAGCCTGACGAGACCTAAACAGGGGGTTATAGCCTGAAGAGAGTCCCAACAGGGGGATAAGCCTGACCCATCTATGAGAGACAATAAGAGAGAATGAGTGGCCGCCAGTGGGATGACACTGGGATCATTCTTCTGAAATGTTCTTGTAACTCCTCAGGTTGGATAAAGCCACCGGTGGATTCCAGGTTCCGGAAAAAAGACCCGCCAGAGGTTAATTCTGGCCCCATTCCAACTCGTGACTGAATGAAAGTGCCTTCGAATGAAGATTCGAAAGAATCAAAAGGCTTGAAAGTAAGCCTCTGTATGTTGAAGGCTTGAAAGTAAGCCTCTATCTGTTTAAGGCTTAAAAGTAAGCCTCTGTTATGATTAAAAGTAGGTCAATGTTTGGCGTATTGTGAGTAATGAAATATGTATGGAGTATTTCATAGAAGAGTATCCAGGTGATTATAAAAGGAAAGAAAGATGAACGACGGAAACGTCACTTTTCATGAGTGAGTATGTAAGATCTGGATTAATTTCAGATATAATGCGATTATGTGATATAATTGGTGAGATCTTATAAAGACTTCCTCTTGTATTGCTTTGTTAACATGGGACGGGGAAGGCTGTCAGGACAAAAACCCCTATAAGGGTTTCTGCCCGAGTTTGTCAAGGTCAGTCGCTGTCCGATTTTTTTATGGGATTGAGAAACTGGTTGAGATTGACGTTGTTAAAAGTTGTCCAGCCCAACCCTATAACTGCGAAACCTAAAGTCTGACGTCGTTGATGTATGACGTCGTTGACATGTGACGACAACGGCGTCCGTTCGAGACAGCGGGAGTCGGCGGTATGGCCTGTCGTCCGCGGGTCTCGACATGGTCGCAGCGGTGGGCGGTCGTAGAAAGTTTGAGACTAGACTTATTCTACCGAAAAGATGTCGAGCGGCTGCTAAGCCGCGCGATTTAGGGCCTAAGTAGGCTAAAAAGGAGGGATGCGCAGGGTATAGGGCTACGGTGCGAGAGGAATAGCAAGGTTTTTTTCCTTTTTTTTTGGCCGCCGGGTTAACCTCGAGCCAGGGTGAGGCCAGCAGGCCTATACCGAGGCCTACCCGATGGACGGGCCCGGAGTGGTGGATGGGCAGCCATCCATAGCGAAGAAGCGGGCAGGCAAAACCTGCAAGGTCACGGTATGGGGGAAACCTGACTGGGCGAGCTCTTCACATAGGCGAGTCGCTCCTGTCATTATCATGATACGAGCTAGCCCAGTAGGTTATCGCAGAGGACTCTTACCTATCTGGTACCGGGATCAACCTTGGCTGCAAGCATCTTACCGGGCTAGCTCCTTTTGGAGCAGCCCAAGGCAGTTGGGCGCGGCCAATCTCGGTCGCGCGATCCTCAAGATCGCGCGGCTGAGATCTGCCGCGCCCAAATCAAAGTGGCCCCCGCTCAAAGATAACAAACATAAATCGAGAAAAGACCAAAATTTTTCTTTTTTTGGTCTCGGATGGGGTCGAACTTGGGTCTGTTATTCGACAGATCGTGTTAGGGGGGGGCACACGATGTGACCACTGACGTGGCCGTTGGCATAGCCAACGCCAAAAAAAAAAAAAAAAA
>BFEA01000343.1:1003989-1025117 GCA_003427395.1 Chara braunii
GTTTTTCTGAGAAGCTGTATTTTTCTGTTTGCGCCACTATTTTTTTGATAGTGCAAAATAATTTTGTTGACCTTGATTTTTTTTCTGTAGGTAGTCAGGAACGTACGCCATGTACATGAATTGTTTTAGATTTTTTTATCAAGCGAATATGTTTCTAAAATTCTTCAAATTCGGGATACTTTTTGCACCCCGCTTTGAGGCTGTCGGGATTTGAACTCGTGAATTTTCACGAGTTCTTTCCCTACCTCTCCCAATCTGACAACTGCCATCCCCATTTTCAGGGGAAGGCAGGGGAGAAAAGAAAAGAAGAAGAGAAAAGAAGAAGGGGGGGGGACTGAGGCAAAACGAGGCTGCTAGAGCAGCAACAAAAATATAAGAAATAACGTACCTGGCCACTGTCAAGGCCAGGTTCCCAAACGGTTTACTCCACTTGGTGTAGCAAACTAGCAAGGGGGTTTGCACCGAATATAGCCAGGGTTGAAGAGAGAAAGAGGGCACCTTTCTTAATTTTTGCTTGAACCTGGCCGCTGTCCGAGCCATGTTCCCAAGGCCTGGCTCTTAACTTGGCCAGGTCTAGGAGAAGGTGCATTGCTGAGATTGAACCTCGGCAGTAGCAGACCAACAAGGGTTGTGGCTAGATACAGCCCCCCCTTGCTGGTTTTACATCAGGAAAAGGACCAGGTCCTTTTCTTTATGAGTGGACCTGGCCATTTCTGCTGTGTGGGGCTGGTATGTGCCCTTGATCTCACCAAGAGATCAAGGGCCCAGCCTTAGCTCGAATTTTTGGCTGAGAGTTCCGGCTGCTACCACTACCTCCCACAACTATAAAAGCAGCCAGCAAGTAGCCAGCCAGCAATCATTTGTGGCTGGTACTGCCCGCAATTCACTTGAGTGAATGCTGGTTTGCTGTTGCTGGGAGGAGCTGCTAGTGAGAGGAGGGGGAACTGCTGCTGGTTGAAGAGGAGGTCTGCAGGCGAGGGAGGAAGAAAACTTCTGGAGGTGGTCATAGTTGTAGAACACAGCCATAGCCGCCATCTCAGCAAGGTGAAGAGAGAGGGAAGCGCTAGAGGTCCGCAGGGAGCATGAGAGGAAGGGCAGCCATAGCTGCCGCTGCAGTTGGTGGGGCGCAGAGGAAACTCAGCCCGTTTTGCACGGCAGCGGCAGGGTCTTTAGCAAGCGGCGCAGGGGAAACTCTGCCCGGCTTGCACGGCGGTGGCGAGTTTTCAGCAAGTGGTGCAGGGGAAACTCTGCCTGTTTGGCACGGCAACGGCAACGCTTTTTAACGGTGATGCGGAAGCGCTGCCGGTTTTTGTTTTTTTTTGCGGCAGCGGCAGTGCGTTCTAGGTAGTGACGCGGAAGCGCTGCCAATTTTTTGCAGCGGCATCGCTGAGATTTTGGTGGTGACGCGGAGGTGCTGTCGAAATCTTCCGGCGTCGACGGTGTTTTTTCTGGCAGGGACGCAAACGTGCTGCTGAACTTTTGCGGCAGCAGCAGCACGTTCTAGGTGGTGAAGTGGAAGCGCTTAGACTGTGAGGGGCATTTTGTGGCAGCATGTTCTGGTATTGTCGGCAACGGCGTGGTGGTGCGGTTGGTGGCGGAGACGCTGAGACGCCGTCAGATTACTGGGAGGTGGTTGTGTGTTGAGAGGGTGTCGCGGCAAGCGACCGTACTAGAAAGTAGTGTAGATTGTTTTGCGGGCAACTTGTTGTGACGATTGTCTTCTCTAGAGTGTGATTTTACACGGTCTTCTTGAGTGGGCCGTCTCTTCAACTTCACTCACGGTCAGTTGTTTGACTTAGACCCCTTCACACCTGTGTGAACCCACACTTGCTTGGCCCTATTCTTTGAATGTTCACTGGATAGGTAGAGAAGATGTGTGTTTGCGTGTGTGAATGAAAGTCTGACGTGAGTGTGAATTGCATTGTTTCCCTTTGAACTTGTTGTTTGATCTGATGTGCAGGTAGGTAGACGAAAGCTTGAAAACGAGATTGGCCATGTCAATGAACATGGGGACAGGGTGYTTGTCTTCTATCTCTTGTTTGCATGTTTGTCACAAGAGAGAAAATCAGTTGACGACGATAAAAGGAACGATCACACTCACAAAAACACAGAAACTTAATCGGACGTGGACTCGTTCCAGATGTTACCCATTCTTTCTCGAATGACCACCTTTGTCTATGGCCGTCTGTCTGAATGTTTTCCTTCTCTTTGATCTTCTTCTTCGTCTAGGTTCACCTTGACGTCAGGCGGCAAGGGGTTGATCGTCTGCTGTGGTAGAGGCGTTTCCTTTCCCTAGGAGGCATCTAAGGCGGGGGTTCGTTGCCTTAGGGACCGGCCCTGTGATCGACTCGGAGTGGACCGCACTGCGGGGGAATACCATGCTGTTGTGGCCGAGCCGGCCCGACTTCTGAGATCCGAGGTTCACTCGGGCAAGGACGAGGGGTATCCCAGACCACCTCCTAGGGGATGGACATGCGCTATTCACGGAAGACGTTAAGTCATTGTCGGCTTGCGCTAAGGAGGACCGTCATAGTTTACCCTTTGTGGTCATCTTAGGAGCCACAGACGAATGGAGAACTGACGCCATAAGAAGCCCAGTTCGTGTTTTCACTAGCTATGAACGGAGTGCGACTAGGCACTATCTTCGCGGATAGGGTTGCACCATAAGAAGTGCAAACATGAGGTGATCAGACTAGTTGACGGGAAGATGTGAATAGAGTATTGTTGTAAATATCTTCATGTCGAAAGGTGGTACTTTGGAACTGAGAGAGTAATTCTTGTCCAGGAGGACAGAGCGACGAACAAAGTTTGAAGGTGGATCGCTGACCGTAATGGGGCATCGAGCGTCCGATTGTTCGAGCTGGTCGCTGATTTGTATAGATGGTACCCGAGTTATTTGCAGATGRCATTCACACCTAAGTTAGAGGAAAAGCGTGAAGTCATCATTAAAACAATGACACTCTAACTCTGCTTGAGAGTTGGGGCGCTCATATTCCGTGCTAGCAGTCAGTATGGGGTGGAATGAAAAAWYTTGGCAACGCATCTCATCCAGTCGAAAAAGTCGTGACRGTCCAGMCGTCTGGCAGGCAGAGCGAAGATATTTTAGTCGGACGCCACTTGAGTGTTGCCTTGTGTATTGGTCATGTTTTGAGCTTTTATTGATAGGTGTTGTTTGAAGCCAAGTCAACCTTTGTCGTATGCATGATTGTATTACATATAAGTTGATTTTGAAAGATAAGTCAACTTGCGTTGACCTGAGTCTTTTTTTTTTTTTTTTTTTAAGGGTTTGTCTGAGTTACTCTTGATTGTCTTCGAAAGAAGGGACTAGGATCGCTAGAAGTCTTCCTTACGCTTGGAACGTCACGTCCTAGTCGACCGACGTCGGTCCGATTCCTGGGAGATCAGCGCCCCAGGGACAGACGACGTTCGGGTCCACTTTGGCGTTTAACCATGCGTACCTATGCTACAGCGAACGAGCAAACGCCCTCGGCCGGCCCATTTCTGCAACTGCATTATAAAAGCCTTCGCATGTGGGTCGGTAGCTCGGCGGGGATACGCCCCTAAGGGTGGTGACAGCCCCTTAGGGAAGGTAAGTTGTGCCCCGCGAGAACCTGTCCTGTCGTAGGGGACCGCGGGATGTACAGCTGGCGCACTCGGCCGGAGCGGCGACGGGTCGACGCGGGTTACCGTGTTGTCCCCAAGCTGTCTCTAAAAAGTTGGAAAGCTAAGTTTCTCCTGCGTGACGCGGCCGGGAGGGCCCTCGCTCGCGTGGGGGCCGATGCGCTCGACAACATGATCGCCTATTGCTTCTTATGATAAATCTTTTTCTTATTCGTCACTGAAGTTGATACAGTGTTTTGGTCTTAGTAAGTCGGGTGGCGATTCCTGATTGGGGATGTTCTACAGACGATAGCGAATAATGTGGGATACCATGAGATCGCGTTTTACGTTTAAATGGTAAGTGGAACTTGGGTTTCGTGGTTTCTCAAGTAAGATCATTTTGATGCAGTGATGTAGTCATAAGAAGGTAATGATACCCTTGAAGTATCGGGGGTAGACTCGAGAAGTGAGCAATTCTCTTTGCTCCTTACACTCTGGAAGAAATGATATTTTTTTAAAGCCAGCGTCAT
Organism: Chara braunii; assembly: GCA_003427395.1. Taxonomy (NCBI): domain Eukaryota; kingdom Viridiplantae; phylum Streptophyta; class Charophyceae; order Charales; family Characeae; genus Chara; species Chara braunii. Next base: position 1,008,120 of record BFEA01000343.1, read on the forward strand.
GACTCGGCGCCCAATGTGGTGCAAGATATGTTTTTTTATCCCGTTGATCATTTATTGTCCGTAAAGTTTTGAGGGATGGGACTTCCTCGCTTAATAATTGGACGCAATACAATGGGGCATTAATGCACTAGAGATTTTATTTATTGATGAATGGAGGAAGTGAACTTCAAATGTCTTTAACTTAGGATTGAGGGAGGAACGAAAATCGTGAGAACAAGCAGGAAACCAAGAGACACATACCGCCTTAATGGGATGAAATGGAAATGTGTGTAGTTACTCCCTAGGTTTTCTTCTTACGATCAAGAGAAAAACAGTGATCATATGGATAAGTGTGAAATAAGGGGGCACGTATTGTATTAAACGGTGGATGCAGAAAGCGCAGTCTTGTCATTGCTAGGATTTCGTTTTTCTTTGCTATCTCTAACTTGATACGTGGCGCCTATGATGCACATAAGGATTCATTGTTAGGGGATACTGACGACTCTTGATTGTTTTCTACTTACAATCAAACGTGTAAGAACTAGCACACTCAACATACTCAGAGTGAAGTAGCAAATGTCGAAGCGCATGAGTGCGCCCTCGATGTAACACGTGTGGATATCAAAGAGTGAAATGACCACACAAAGAGAGAAGTCTACCAGCACGGGATTGGGGCAAGCATGACACGCACGTGGAGAAGAGGAGTTATGTTGCCACATTGAATGCTTGATGTATCGCTATCAGATGAAGACAAAACGGATTTTCAAAGACGACAAGAGAATTGTGAGTTAATCGTTGTGCGGTTGAAGGAGAAAAAATTCATTGGAACACAGGAGCAAGGTCGCTACATACAAGGTCTAAGTGTCTAGCGGTAGGTATAATAGGGGTAAAACGAAGTAAAGCGACATTCTACCTGTCAGTTTTACAGCAAGTTAATTCCGACAAATTCGAAAAGGGCCCCTAAATACCACTAGGGAATTCGTGCCAGTTTTTAAATATTAAACATCATAATCGATACCGAGGCTGAATATTTTGTATTGTTGTTTTGACATTATTATAATCATCTGCAAATATTCATTATTTCATAGTCTAAGTTATTATCATACAACTTTCATCAATCATCATCATTATCATCATCATCAGTTTTTGTCTCTCATTATTACTAGTTTTCCCTTGCTGGTTTTTGTTCAATTCAATTGAGATGGTAAGTAGGTTAAGGTGGGGAGCTCTACTTCGCAAGGGCAGCACAAGGAGGGAGGTGCTCACCCTATTGGGAGTAATGATAGATTCGGGTATTGTTCCAATCGGGGGTTGGGAGGGATGAAAGGGGTCGCATCACCTTCTAAGCGGTGGCAAATTAGGGCACGGGCAGATAGAGGTGTACCTTTAGTAGGAATTGATTACCTAGAGGGGAGGAAGGAAGGTTGAGGTGTCATTCTATTATTGGGGTCAAAACGAACTGCGCATTTTCAGTGCACTTTTGCTCAGTGGAGGCAGCAGGGGGTGAATGGGAGGTAAGGAGGGGAAAGAGGTGGGGAGGAGAGGGGAAGACGAATCAGCCCTAATCAACATTATCATTAACATTATCATCTGCTTTTACACTACTTTTTTCAATTATTGTCATTTTCCAACTATTTTATCCTCTAGTCGTTATTCATTCAATACATGCTAGATGACAAGCGGGTAGTATGGGGGAAACTCATCTCTATAGGAGCATCACATGGCGGGATGTGATTGTTTGGTAAGGAGTAAAGGTAGAACAAGGGATGTACTAACGTGGAGTTGGAAAGCATCTAGCGGTGGCAGATTAGAGCAACATAAATGATCGGAGCATACTTTGGTGGGAATGACATGGCTCGAGGTAAGTAGGATAACCGTTGTAAATAGGTCTTCCCCTAACTGGGGCTGAAGAGGACTGCTCCTCATCAGGGTGGGTCATTCGGCAAACTCAACAAGGCTCTGAAAAGGAACAGGTTGAAGGAGAGGAGGAAGTAATCTCCATCAACCAATCTTCATTATCAGAAAGTTTTTTATATTTAGGATTTAACTAAAATAAGATACTGGAATGCTATGTGTTATTATTGACTTAGCAATTTCTTGAATGTGTTGTGATTTTGTAATTGTCCAGGTTGAGTTGATGCCAGAACGATGCTGGTCAGTGTTGGGGCTTGTCTTGTAACTGCATGAGTAAAAGCTTGAGGCATTGTAGAGAGATCTGGGGATTGTTGAGGGAGGAAGGCAATTCAGTAACTTGATTGACGGTAACAATTAGGACAAACAAAGGTCGGAGCTGGGGCAGTGTTGTCCTTTAACTCAGCTAGATTAAGGGTGTAAGACCTCGTAGAGGCTTGATTGGTATGTGACACAAATTTGTTTACGGGATGCTGAATTAATAAGATCACTTGAGTTTAGGGATATGATATAAATCAAATCCTTAGTAGAATGACCGTCTAGTTAATCTTCCTAGTTTATAACCCAATAGTTCATAGTCTTTTGAATCATCATGAATCTTCCTAAATCGTATGGAATCATCTGAAATCATCCTCAAATCATCTTGAACCATTATTAAGCATCATATGCCTATTGTAAGGGACGATGAGCTCGGTTCCCAGCACGTGTTGCTTCCCACGAATAGATCGGAGCTTTGTTTTTATCTACCTATCTATCTGTCTATCTATCTATCTATCTATCTATCTATCTATCTATCTATCTATCTATGTCTACGGTTTGTTAGGCAACTCTGTTTGACTATTCATATGTGTGTGTGTGTGTGTGTGTGTGTGTGTGTGTGTGTGTGTGTGTGTGTGTGTGTGAAGTTATGTAGAACATTGCATAACACATCCCATATGTTTTGTTTTATTTTTGAATATCTTCACATAAAAAAAAAAAAAATGATAATAGGGGAATAATACCTTTTGAGGCAAAGATCGGACAGGGCCCTAATTGCCGCCAAAAAAAAAAGGTGTACAAAACATTGCATAGCACATCCGTATATATATATATATATATATATATATATATATATATATATATATATATATATATATATATATATATTTATTGAAGTTGTTTTTATATTTTTTAAAATAAAAAACTGAAAAAAAAAGAAGAATCTTTTGCTACATAAAAATAAAAATTATTGGGTCTGCCAGCATTCTAAAGGACACCGCCATGTTTTTTTTTTCATTTATTTCAAACCTTGTAAAACACACCCTCAGTGTGACTATACTATCAGAGAGGTGCATAAGGCATAATTTTTCAAAAAAATGTTTTCCGAATCACAACGTGGACTCGGTCTGCCTAAGGGATTAACTCATTTGTCTGTCAATACTTCAAGATTTGCATTCAAACCCTGCTCTGATATGTGTGTGTGTGTCTATGTCTACCTATGTTCGTGTGTGCACGTGCGTGCACAGTTGAGGGCACGGGGGCATGAGGTGCGTAGGGGGTCTTCAAGGATGTAACAATTTTTGAAAGGGAGAATGTGGTGGTGATAACGGTTTTTTTTTTTAATTTTTGAGGCGCCTAGGGTGGGGCACCTGCTCTCCTGACCCTCACAAGCCCGCGTGGGCAGACCGCATTATATTGTAGAATGGGGGTGGAACTAGGGTAAGGGGAGGGGGGTAGAACGGGGTAGAAACATTCTCCCCGTTCAACCAGGACACTCAATGTAAGGTCGGAGTACTACCATTGAATGGTGATATAAGCAATTTGTTGCTATGGAATTCATATAGAACAGACTATTCCCAAAAAAGACGAGGCATAAGCAGTGTGTGAAAGAAGACAGACAACAAATTTCGAAAGTGGGAGGGGGGGGGTAGAACGGGGTAGACCCATTTTCCCCGTTCTACCAGGATACCCAATGGATTGTCATAGTACTACTATTGAACAATGGTAAAAGCAAGTTGTTGCTAAGGAATTCATATAGGACGGGTTATTTCCAGAAAGTACGAGGTATAAGCAGTGGGTGAAAAAAGGCAGACAACGGATTTCCAAAGTCAGGGTTGGGGGTAGAACGGCGTAGACTCATTCTCCCTGTTCTACAAGGACACTCAATAAAAGGTTTGAGTACTACTATTGACCAATGATAAAAGCAGTTTGTTGCTATAGAATTTATCTAAGACGGGTTATTTCCAAAAAAACGAGGCATAAGCAGTGGGTGAAAGAAGACAAACAACGGATTTCCAAAGTGGGGAGGGGGGGTTGGTAAATTACAATAATTTGCTATTATTGTATTGATTTTTTTTCATATAGGAAACTTGCATCTTTCGTTTACCAATTTATTTTTGTTTATATGATTCACTATTAGTTTAGATTTTTTTATTTATTTTTTATTTTGTCACCATGAATAAAGATCATTTGGTCATTTGGTCCCTAATGCTTGACAATGTTTTGTTCAAATTATTTATGAACTCGATAAGATAATTGTTTGCTGTTTTTAATAAGAGAATTAATTGTTGCTATAAGATTTTAAAAAACTAAATATTTTTATTTAGATAGATCAAATTGCTTAATTTGCTGAAATTTTTCATAGTGGAAAGTTTTTTATTTGAAACTTTTAACTCAAATTTACGAAATTAAATTGGAATAATAAACAAAAATCATAGCTTACCAGCTTGGACGTCGAGAACCCCACTGGTTGTCTGAGTTATCCAGTTGGACAACTCCGGAGACGTCCTCCCATGACAACTCGTCCTTCCCTTAAGAAAAATAAGGGGAATTCATTTTTTGGCAGCTTCGGGGCGTTGACGTGTTTGGGAGGTCATGGGGTGGCGGACCAGGCCCGGGGCACTTTTGGTTTTAGGCCGGTAAGGCTTTAACTCATAAAAACAATGTGGGTTCAATCTAGGTCGTCAAATCGTAGAGATCGACGACCCAAATCGGGCCCAAATCTCCAAGCCGATACAATTGTTACTGCATCTGTCGCAACAGATGGTGTAGATGACCCAGTTGCTGCAGATGATGCAAATGCAACTATTACTGCACCTGTTAGACTCACTTCAACAATTGCTACATCTACTGCAATTTGCGATACATGTGCAACACATGCTGCACTGGCTGCAACAGTGGACCCTCCACCCACCTACCTCCCCCCCCCCCCCCCACATACACTGTTGTTGTTATTTTTTTTGTCCAAATGAGCTCAATTGTTTTTAATAGGGTCTCCTCGTAGAGCGCAACCCCCCCAAATTTTTTTTTTTTTTGCTTTCAAGTTTGCGAAAAATAAGTTGTCCGGAATCCTAGGCAACTCCCCTACTGGACATCTGACACAAACGTCTCCGATCGAACAAATCGTAACCGTAAGAAACAAAGGATTTATTAAAGTTATTCCACTTGCAATTCAACAACGTACTATTATCAAACAATTCTTAGAATATCAAAATGTTTATAGTTTTTACTTTTGTCATCTTGAAAAAACATCGTGTATTATCAAATTGATGATATAATTTTTTTATTTTAATATTTGTTTCTTTAATTTTATATTATTTGATCATAACTTATGCTAATTTTTTATTAATTTATTAATATTATATATATTTTTTTTATTTATATATTAAAAATATATTTGTATACAAGTTAACCGGCGTTCGAGACGGGCCGAACGCCCGAACCCGAATGCCCGAACGTATGGGACCACTTGGGGATGCGTTTGGCCGTTCAGGCCGAACGCGGATCCCCCCCCCCCCCAAAAAAAAAAAAAAAAAAAAAAAAAAAANAAAAAAAAAAAAAAAAAAGTCATCAAAAAAATCTGAAAAAAAAAAAATGTTATGGAGAAAAATTAATTAAACAAGATTTGCCTAAGCATTACGTCCAAATTCCTTACCAAATTTGAAATAAAAATAAAATACACAGAATAAATACTAATAATAAAAATAAAAAGAAAATTAAATTTAGTGAATGCGCGAGCATGTTTTCGACACCTCCATCTTTGGCGATTTTTCGTTTTTTTTTGGCATAGCTAAATTCCATGAAAATTTACATATGTGTACTTCACATAATACAAAACCCACTAAAAAAGTTTCAAAAAATAATAAAATGTTTTAGACACCGAACTAAAGTGAAAACAAAAAGTAAAAAGTGAAAAAAAACGTGGGCGAGCACGTTTTGACACTGCCATGTTTGGGGATTTTTAATTTTTAGTTGACAAAGCCCAATGACTTGAAAATTGATAGGCAGGTACCTCACGTCATAGAGAAGCCGTCAAAAAAACTTCAGAAAACAATATATATATTTTTAGTCCACGAAATAATTTTTGGCGGGGGCCGAAGGCCGTCGGGTTCGGGCCCCATACGGGACCTCGAACGCCCGAACGTACGGAGGTCCACCCGGGGGCCTCCGTACGTACGGGCTGGTAACCCTGTTTGTATATATAATCTCATATTTATTATAATTTTATTGAAAATAAAAATATGAGGGATATTATAAATATTTTATAAACACATTAAAACATTTTTTCCAAAATAGTATGGGCCTAGTGCCGATGTTTTTTTACAATGAAAATTTCACCCTTCTTTCCCAAACGAGAGAAGTCTGATCGTCAACCCCAAAATAGAAAGGCATGCGGGTTGTCTTGTCTAAGGATGGTAAATCGAACGAATGTCTGATTCTCGTTATCGAGTGACAGAGGGCGACATCTACGTGATGTGGTGTGATAGGAAAGATAGGTGTGGTCCCTAAGGACGTTGTAGTGGGATTGGCGGCAAGGGATGTACGAGATATGAAACACCTACAGCATGACACTATTGAATTTTATGTGTACAATTTTTTTATTTGGTGTTTTTTATTTTTAAACATTATTTGCACATAATCAGCGATTACCGACATCGTTCATATGAAACACCAAACCGCCTTCCTCTTCTTTGAAGAACGTGGATAAAATCGTGTTTGAAATCCTATGTCCATAGATGAAATTTCCAACAACTTTGTTGTTGTTGTTGTTGAGGGTGCCATATCCAGCCAGTTATCTTTCTCATCATGATGTCGTGTGTCGACATTCCTGTTGAATAAAACCTTATACAAACACATCTACAGTGGATGGTTGAAACTACTCAATATTCATCGCCGTCCGCATACTCTGCGTGCATCGGGTCTCTCTACCGCCCTTTGTATTTTTGTAGTTGCAATATTGCACTTCATATCACAAACTTCTGGTGTAATTAGCACATTCGACAGTCGCACGAAGGAAATGCATCCACTTTCGGTGATGAATGGCAACGGTTGAGGGTGAAAGAAGTTGCTGAGAGTGGAAGCTTGATATAGTATTCCTGCACTAAGGTGGTACCACCTTCGAAATGCAAATGCCAAGTCACCGTGCTCATCGCTCACCCAAGCCGGTGAAGGCGAAACACATTGCACGATATCCATTGTTGATGAAGTTTAGCGAGGGTATTTGTGGCATCAACTTAAAGAAGCATAATGCACCATCGACGCTGGAACACATGCGCACTGCACACATATAGGTTGGCGGGCTTGTCGATGGTTCGCCTTGGATGACAAACTGCTTCAACATTTACCAACTCCATACCTTTTGGAAATCAATTAAATTATGTTTGGGATGTGAAGTGGCAGTTGACGTTAATGTGCTTTCGAATTCAAATTTGAAAACGGACGGGGTTATCCTGTCATCCTTGAGTTCTAATTGTTGGGACTACGTTCTTGTCATCATGAACACTTTTGTCTTCACGGCCTGAGCACCTGAGAATGGAGGTGAGCGGGCACTACGAGGTTCCTAGGCCACAACCATTTGTCTCCAAACATGGAGATGCCCTCCCTCTTACTATATAAATGGCATATATATCCCCCCCCCCCCCCCCTCCTCCTTGAAGAGGAGGGTTGTGCCACACTCTACAACAGTGCAATACAAAGGCAGTGGTGAAAGCGTCGAGCAAGCAAGCTTACCTATTTGACCCCTCTGTGCCCTGAAAAAAAAAAATAATATCGTTCTGGCCTAATGAACAACGAATCAGGTATTAAATTGATCAAAACACATACTACACTTGATCTTAGCCAAAAGGCCGAAAAAGGTATAAATGGTATAATTTATCGGTATGATCAACCTGTCAATGGTATGAAAACGCCAATTATGTTTCTTCGGGGTTGGTCTATGGGGTATTCGAAGCGTTCTACGACATACAAAATGGATTATCCAAACGGCATGAAACGGCTTGTGGGGTCACAAAAATCATCACGAGGAGTGTTTTCTTCGAGTTTAAACATTATGGAGTCTATATCTCATGCTCACCCGACCTTTTTGTTTACGATTTGAATTATAGAATTTATCCCAAATATTAAAATATATATATATATATATATATATATATATATATATATATATTTTATTTTCGTTGGCCCCGACTTTGTTGCCATAGGTGAAATGATTTGCACGCTTAGGCCTCAACACTATACACTATACGATTTCCAACTATTTTTTCAAAATCTTGGCGTGTATGTTAACAGAACTCTCTAGAAGTATCGGGGCGTCGTTTTGCAGAATATCCATCAACGCAAAATGGGTTACATGCGAGACTCATTTTTTCCGAATGGATAATAAGGGAAACGGTGCCCCTGTACTGCCCGAGAGTCTTAGGAACATGCACACCCTGATTCTGAAAAAATAGTTATGAACTATATTACTGCAGCCATGCATGCACCAACCATTGCCACAATGTTATAATGGTTTGTTTCAAATGAGTTTATCCAAGTGACATTTTGGACACTTGTCACCAAAAATGCCACGATGGAGTTCAACTCATCGTGTACCCTACAACTTCTTCATGCCCCCTGCAAACCCCTCTCGCAAAACGCAGACCCTTTATACTATTCCGTAAGTCATGTGCAGCGTTGGTATAAAGCATCCCTTCATCCTCTACGGGCTGCGAACACAATTCGCAACCAAGAGCTTGCGTTGAATCTGGTAGCTTTTTGTGGTTTAGCACAAGTTTTTTATTTGGGGGGTGCCATCGTCAATGTAGAGGGGCTTAAAGGTTGTCGTTGCATCAACTACAGGGATACGACCATCGACTGGATACCGACCATATGTGATCAGTCATTCATGGGGAGGCGATAAGTAGGATAAGCGGTCGTGCAAAATGTCGTGTAGAAAATGAAAAATCGTTTCGTAATAAATGCAGACTTTCTTATATTAGCTTTGTGCAAGAAGCGACCTTTTCGATTTCGAAACTTTGTTTTTTGTTACCTACAGACGAATCTAACTATATTCACGGTAAGAGGGTTAGTGCGCAGCAACATAGGCTCTTTAGATATAAACATTTATCGAAACATTTACGAACTATTCAAATACATGTCAAAGATCGAATCCAGATACAACCAGAAAGAGGAAAGTCGTTTCCACAAAGATATCTTATGATCGTCCCTGACGGTACTACTTTCGTTATTGCAGAAACAACATAGATAAGTTACACAAAAATAAAGAAGGAAAATCTTTCAAAAGAAACATCAGTAAGAAAACGAGCTATGTTTTTTTATAAAACGAGAACAAACTATTGTGTCGTTCGTGGGGACTTTTGCCCCAGTTTCCTCCACCTTGCACCATCTACCACCTTTTTTTTTTTTAACTGCATTACATTATTCTCCCAACTTTTTTTCATATTTCACGACTCACCTACCAGTAATCCTAAGGTTGTAAAGCATAACTATCTACCTCTCTTGATGAAGGGAGGTTACCTCTCTCGGTGAACAAAGGTAATTGCATGTTTGCTCCATGCCCTAAGGGCTTAGGGTGCATGGTTGGGGCCGCTGGGTGGTCCCCACTAATAAAATGACCGAGCGTTTGACAATAGTCGTGCTTCCCTTTTCCATCTTCCCTCTCCTCCATCGAGTTGCAGTAGTGTTTAAGGCCAACACTCTCGTATACGCCATATGAAACCCACTCACACTTGCACTCACACCCGTGTGGGTTGAATACCCTACCACATGAACGTCAAGATCTAACAGACCATCTCAGTTGATTGGAACCAAGCGTACCGCTAGTGTTTTTTTTCACTCATTACCGTTTCGTTTTATTTTATGCTTGCTCTTGGCATACCTTTGGTGGCATGACAATCTTTCACAAACTGTAAATTACTGGTCCGAGTTCGATTCCTAATCGAACCTCCAAAAAAAATGCGTGTTATCCTATGTAGGACCATGCCCCTTGGTACCTCCGCGCAACGGTTTTTGACCGCTTGATCATCAGACTGCACGGCTAGAAACACCGCGTGATTGCCCCCCTCTAGTCCGCAACGACCTTTGGATCTGGAAAGCACGCTACCACATCAATGTTCAGATACCTAACTTCTAAAACACGAACTTCAACTCGGATCCCATTTGTACGACTTGACTGCTACATGCACGGTCATTTTCTCATGGGGGAGGGGAAGGGTGCTTGTTCCCCCCCACACCCAGGCCCACCTACACCCTTCCTCCCTTCGATGCCACTGTTGGTCGTTGGAATGGTGCCCGTGGAGCTCGAACTCAGGATCTATATTTCGTGGTGTCGGGGGAGATGGACTTGACGTGGGTGAAGCATCTGTGGCCGAACCCAAAAACCGGACACCAACATTTGTGTTTGCAAGCACTTACACACCCCTTTGTCATCGTTTTTTTTTTTTTTGCATATGGCGTTAAGAGGGGGGGGGTAGATCCCCCCGTGCCCCACACTGATCATCCTCTATTTTGGCATATGGCGTCGAGGGGGGAAAGTTATGGGGGGGTGGGGGCAGAGACTCCCCTCCCCCATGCAGATCATCCTTTTTTTTTGGCATATGGCGTCACAGAAAATAGCCGTGTACGAAGCAGTCAAGTCGTGTAAACGGGATCTGAGCCGAAGTCTGTGTTTGGGAAGAGGGGCGTAACGTGGGTGAAGCATCTTTGGCCAAGCCCAAAAACCAGACCCCAACATTCATGTTCGCAAAGACCTACGCATGGGGGGAGGGGTGTGGTGGGAAAGGGGGGGAAGCCCCCCGTCCCCCATGCAGATCATCCTCTTTTTTTGGCATAGGGTCTCTTGGGGGTGAGGGGGAGGGGGGCAGAGCCCTGCCTGGCCCATGCACATCGTCCTCTTCTTTTGGCATGGTGTTCGCAGCCCGTTAGGGGTGCGTTTTCCCCCCTTGAGACATTCCCCCTCTGAGACATTTCGTCATCCTCCGTTATACCGGTCGTTGATTCGGGCTCGTTTGGTCGTTGGAAGGTTCGAAAAATGCAGGCAGGTGCAGGCACGACGCTTTGGGGGGGGGTGGTAGTTTCTTTGAAAAATGCGGGACCGGTAGCTGCCCGTGAGACCGCGCGTTGGGTTTTGGTCGAAACGGTGGTAAAGCGGCGGCAGGGTGGAAAAGTGGAAAAGTCTGAATCAGAAAGGGCACGGCCTTGGCCGCAGGTTGAAACGACACAACTACATTGCATTTGCAAGTGCAAACATACGTGTCTGAACGTGGACGTATTCAACGCCCCACACGTTCAGCGCCCCACACGTTCATCACCCCATTGAGTGAATCACATGTGACAAAACAACTTTATTTAAAAAAAAGAAAAACTTACGACAACAAACACTCAAGCAGACACATATACGACATATGGACCAAGATTCAAGGACTTGCGGCCTCGACACCAACTATGAATCAAGGTATGTCAAATATCTAATACATTAATACCATACAAATTGCCTAAATCCCACACATTCCAACACTAACACATGTGATAAACACAAACACCCTAAGTTCACAGCCCGTCAGGGTTGCGTTTTATGCCCCTGAGACATTGAGACATTGAACATTTTTCGTCGTCGTCACCAAACGGTGCGGTAGTTGGAAGGGTGGTGTATTTGTTGGGGGTCCAATTCGTGGGAAATAGGCAGTTCATAGGCAGTTCAAGGAAGTGCAGGACCGGTAGCTGCCCGTGGCATTAGGGCCTTGAAATTTCGAATAAGAAATGGCGTGGACGCGGGCCCTGTGGTGAGTTAGGGCGGGTTTTTTGGGGGGGTGCCGACTGGAAGGCGCAGGCGGGTCCAATCTTGCAATTTTCGAGCGCCAACTTTGGCGATTTTTCGTACGCAGAATAATTGGAGAAAAGATCTGAAAATTTGATATCGGGTAGGCCAAGTCGTAATCTTTCCAGAAAAAATATCAACAAAATAAAATAAAATCGTTTAGACCATGAAATAAATGCCGCGCCAATTCGTCACTTTTTCCATTTTTGGCACACGACAACTTGTGGGCCAACGGGAAAGGTACCCCTATTTCAAAGCTTTTTCACGCTCAGAAGAACTGTAAACAAGTCTGAAAATTTGAGGGTCCGTAGATTTGGTCATGATCTTTTCAGGAAAAATGTTTTAAAAAATTAAAAAAGTTGTCTTAACCGCGAAATAGCTTATAGCGCAAATTCATCCCATTTTTCATATTCACCTTTCTGCCGGTTCTCCACTTTGTGCTACTGGTAGCCCTCATGGACCTGTGCTACCGGTCCCCCGAATTTCCAACGTCAGGTAGAGTAGTCGTTTGAATTCGAAGCCTGTCATGGTCGAAATCGAAACAGGCCAAAAGCAGCGGCGGCCGCTCCCATTCCCTTTGCGTTCACAAAGTGATAGTCTCCCTGTGTGCGCAAGGAGCGTGGTGCCTTACCGATCGAGGCGTTTTGACAAAGTGGCGCCGCGCCTGATTTCTCTCTCTCTCTCTCTCTCACACACACACACACACACACACACACATACACANCACACACACACACACACACACATACACACACACACACACACACACACACACACACACACACACACACACACACAACAACAACAACAACATCAAACAAACCACGGGCTGCGCACCCATGCCCTCACGGCAAGTCAATATCACACAAACACACACACACTAATCTTGACACATGCACACAAATACTCCCTTTTTTCATGCAACAATCACCCTACTTCTAAACCTCGCCAGTAACGCCTCCTTTATCAATCAAGCATATACAAACTACGGGTTGCGCACCCGTGCCCTCACCGTAAGTCAATCAAAGGGGGGAGTGGCTCCCCCTCCCCATGCAGAAAATGACTGTGTAGGAAGTAGTCAAGAAGTACAAACGAGATCTGAGCCCAAGTCCGTGTTTTGGAACTTGCAGTGGAAAGGGGCGGAGCCCGCCCTTCCTCCTGCAGAAAATAACCGAAGCAATGAAGTAGAGACGGGATCGGGTGGCCCTACAACCGCCCTTGAGCCTGATGATCATAACAAAATCCTAGACTTCGTTCTCGTTCCACTACACCCCACAGTTCGCTCGTTTCTCGCTCGGAAAAACGAGCGGGAACATGTGTAGAGCAGGCTACTTCACGTGGTTCACCACGCAGGTCCGTCATTGGCCCAGTGCAACTTGTAGTCGGGAAAAAAAGGAACCAAAAAACACCTCACCCAGGGGGCTGGCTCCCTTTTCAAGGAAAGTCGAGTCACCTCTCGGAGGTAACTCGAAAATTGGCCCCGTTTGCCCCGCCGCCCTACATCCGCCCTTCACTTTCAGAGCGGGATTTTATTCGCAGCCATAGGCTGCGCTTTACCCCGTTGCCTTTTGTCGTTTAGCAAAAACTTTCCCTTTCGGGAAAGTCGACGACCGTCAACCGGGGTCTATAGGGCGTGAACAGGGGTGCTGGAAGGGTGCGGTCGGCAACGTTAAAACGAYCGGTAGGCCTATCGGTCGTCCCAGAGCTCAGAGGCTCAACGACYKGTGCTGGGTTGGGGAGGTCGTTGAGGCAACCATCTTGGTCGGCGTCCGCGTTTCCCGTTTGGGTAAAAGGGGGGGGGGTGCAGAACGAAAGTGAATCTTCCCCAAGAACATGGAAAGATACCCCGCCAAGATTTTTGTAGAACCAGGGACAAAGAGTACCAATCCCCCACCCCACCCATGCCTCCCCTCAGGTGCGCTGGCCTACGAACATACCGCGCGAATTTTTTTTTTGGTTCCGTTGAAATGCGTGCCAGATTCTCCTCTCGAAGAACCGGCCTTGCTGTGCAGAACGAGAGTGAATCGTCCGCAAGAACATGGAAAGATACCCCGCCAAGATTTTTTTCTTTTCTTTTCTTTTATGCATGTCGTCGAGAGCAGCAGTGGAGCGAGTCCCAGAGTCTAGGACTAGGACGGTTAGGCTGGGGCGGGCGAAGAGTGCAGCTTGAGGCCGAATCCACTGCTGGAACGTGGAAAGATACATTGCCATCTTTTTTTGTGTGCTGGCTCAACGACAGGCATGTTCTGCTCCGACATGCACAGAGCCCCTGCGCCAAAGCTGAGAAACCAGCGACGATTCATTAGACGTTTCTTTTTTTTTTTTTCTTTTTTTTTTTTGACTATACTCTTCTCTCAATTCTTCCTCGCACTACCTGCCTGCCAGCGAGGCCCGACGACGGAGCTGAGAGTGTTGTCTAGTGGAGCGAGGCGGTCGGTGTATGATTGGGACCCCGCCAAAGCGGCTTGCTGTTTTTGTTTTTTTCTTTTTTTTTTGGGGGGCGGGGGAAGTCTGTTTTCATTTCAGTTTCACGCTGGGGCTAGCTAAGGTCCCACTTACACGAATGAAGAGATATTGACCGTAGATAGCACAGATCAATGGTCAGAATCTCGTAATCCGTGCAAGTGGGACCTTGCCCCCCAAGAAGAGAAGATTGCAGGGACCTAGGAATCGGTGTGACGGGACATCATTTTTTTTTTTTTTTTTTCTTTTTTTTCTTTCGGAAACAGTCTGTGGGAGCTAGAGGGCGGCCCCAGGGGCCAAGTCCCACTAGCAGCGTTGAGTTTCCTCAACGCAGGAAGGCGTTGAAGAAGCTCAACGCTGCCAGTGGGACTTGGCCCCAGGGAACTTGGAATCGTTGTGATGAGACAATTTTTTTTTTTTTTTTTTTTTTTTTCCCTCAAGGTGCTGGTCCAAGAAGGCACATGACGAGACGCAAGAACACTGCAATCCTTCTGGACCAGGTTCTGTTTTTGAGCTCTGAGCTGCTGAGGGCATACTCGCACTAGAACTTGTTCACTTGTTTCTGGACCTGGTCATTGCGGTCGCATACATCCAGGTCAGACTCTGGCCTTAAACACTGTGAGATTCATTCAAGGGTTACCATAGTGCTAGTGTGAGTACGCCATGAGGGGGGCTGCTGAGTTGGAGGGCGAGCAGTGTTATTATGTCTGAGGGGCGGGTGAAGAGTGGGATGAAGGGAAAACATGCAACCTAGTAGAGACACGGCGCGTTCGATTTTCAGGCGCGCTATGCAGCTGTGGAAGGAAGAGTGCGGGCCAAGGTCAGCCTTGCGGAGGAGTCGAGCTTTTGTGCTCGGGGTGGGTGAAGAGTGTGTGGAGGGAGCGGTCGAGGATGGAGGGTGTCAAAACCAGTCGAGGGCGGGACACGGTTGCACTCTTTTCATGGCGAGCCTACACTGCCAGATAGGCAGTGTAGTTTCATGTGCATTCAGGCTCAAGAAATTCCAAAAAAAACAAAAAAGACGCAGCAATGGCAGACCGGTCAGAAAACCCGAGCCGGCCAGTGACGTCGCACCCTGATCCAGAATTCTGCTGCACAACCCGGATCGTATTTTTCTGAGCTACTGCTATATGGGCTTATGAAATGTGCCGTATTGTGTTCCCCTTCCAAGAAAAACAAACAACCCTGTCTATACCCGAGCCCCGGCTCCGCATGAGAATACAAAAATCGCTGGCTGCGCCACCACGCAGGGCGTGGTCTAACAGTTACGTCCTGAACGAGCCACTTTTCCATTGTGATTAGTGAATCTCAAAGGGGTCTGAGACCCCCTTGAGATTTTCTCAAGTCGAGGGTAGTGGAACGAGCCCCTTTGTTTTGGAAGTGTTCGGGGTGTGTGACCCGGCTACCTAACTAACGGTGTGTACAACCAGGGCCTCCGATAGACTGCGTCCATTTCTCCATTTCTTTGCCATGCGGGTTTCTTTCTTTCGTTCGCTCTCACTGCCTGCCTCGGCGGCGGCGTGCTGGGCGTCCTCCAGGTTGCACCTGCACGCCCTGCGTGGTATATCAGTTATAGCCCTACCCTTCTTCCACCGTATACAACGTACGGCCATTATAGTATAGCTGTATTGAGACTGAAAGCCACCCCAAATAATACATCTATAAAATGACCGTGCGTTGCATTCGGGGGAGGAAGGGTACCTACCGGTAGCCCTGGCCCGGGCATCTTCTTCAAGGCACCAACCGCTCCGTCATGACGGGCTTTGACGGGCTGCCGTCAAGGCACTCTCACCCGAGTCCGGGACGTAGACCAAAACGAGAGCCAGCAAGTTCCGTTCTGGAATTTCTGGTTTTCATTTTTGTTTTCGGCCGTTTTCCGCCGTTTTCTGTGTTCCTTTTCCGCCTCTTGGGACGTGGATCCGCGCGAGAGTCCGAAAGGGGAGTCCCTTTCGTTTCCTTTTTTTTTTTTCCCGCCGTTTTCGAGTTCCGATTCCCGTTTGGCGGTACCTGGACCCAGGCCGGAGTCGGTTGGTGGTTGGCCTGAGCGCGGAGCGCGGAGCGCGGATGGCGACCGTCATCGATCGCGGCCATGGCTGGTCGCCGGAATTCGCTGCAGACTACCTGTGGAATGGGCGACCGGGGCGGAAACCGGTCCGCGGAGCGGTATTGGTCGACGACGGTGTGGGAGGAACGACCGTCCCGATGGCCGGTCGCCCGACCTGAGTGGGCCGAGCGATCCTCAGGCTGCGCGCGCTGCTTATCGCCTGCCGTCCGCGGTGCGTCGCTTGCCGATCATCCGCCGACCGCCATCTGTTTCCCTCCGCGCGCGTCTGTCGATGGTCGGTCGCTCCCCTTGTGTGGTCGTCGACCGCGCACTCTGTCCTCTGCTGAGCACTCAAACCGGTCGCTTCAGTCGCCCACGACGCCGCACGTGACTTGCGCATCGCTCGGTTCTTCTTCCCGACTGACACTCTCCCCTGACTGAAGTGTCCCTTCCTTCTTCTCGCCATCGCCGGAAGCTGAAGGCCGCAGTGGTATTGAGAGCTCGGCTTTGTCCGGCGGCTTCGCCGCCT
>BFEA01000343.1:1045099-1070676 GCA_003427395.1 Chara braunii
GAGAGAGAGAGAGAGAGAGAGAGAGAGAGAGAGAGAGAGAGAGAGAGAGAGAGAGAGAGAGAGAGGGAGCTGATGCTACTGATAATCTGGCGAAGTGTTCATTTGGAATTGAAGAATGATTGATATGCCTGAAATTCTGGATGGTTGACCTGATCTTCCTAGTACCTTCTTTTCAAGTTCTCCTTTGAAAAGCTATCACGCCAACCTGGGTGAAGCCCGATGATCGTGCAATGAAATGAATACCGCTCTTGTGGTTGAGAGTGCACATGTGTGGCGAATGGCCAGTGGCTCAGTGGTTAGAGCACTGGTTGAAAATGCGCATTCTGGTATTAGTGCGCAGGTTCAAACCTTCGAGCCTGTGCATAGGCCACCAGTGGGCATCGACGGACGTACTTCCATTTACACCCCCCCCTTGAGCTGAAGCATGGTACTATTACAGACACTGCCTGCACACCACCCAAGGGGTTAGTTCATGGTCATAGTACGCTGGTAACGGGCCTTGGGGGACGGCTGTGAGTGGTTGGCCTTGTGGTGGTCCGACAAAGTGTGCATGTGTGTGTGTGTGTGGGTTGTGTGTGGTGTCTGGTCCAATGATCTCTAGGTCATGTCTCGTGTACTCACCATGGGCGGGGTAGAGGAGTTTGGGTGGGTAGAGGTCTTAGGTCTAGATTAGGTTAGGTAGGAATTTGTGTAGAGATTGTTGGCCGGTCTGTGTGCGCCACCTCGTTTGTATGCACTGCTCTGTTGGTGTGTCATGGTTGTGACTGGGTACCATCGTAGTTTCCCGACCCCCTGGTACACCAGTGAGAGTCCATACTTACATTGTACGATTCTGCTCCCGGTTCGGCTCCGCTCTCTACACCCCCTTTGAGTAGTGATAGGGGTTGGGTGTTAGGCATATACGATTCCCGAGGGCGGGCCTCATGTCTATCTTACGATGCTTGCGGGCTGGGCCTCCTCCGGGCTGGTACCTTGTCTGCGTTCCCATTGAGGGGGGTTGATTGGGGCATGAATCTGGGGAAGGGTCTCTGGGTAAGGGTCTCATCTTATGCAGGGGAGGGTGGGTTACCGCATTGATAGTAGAAGGGTGGTAAGACACCCATAGTCTGCTAGATGTGATACAGGTGCGGAATGACCACATCTCTGACCCCTCCTGTGTCCTGGTTGTCGTCAAGAATTTGGTGTGTCCCTATGGTAGTCTGCCCGGGGGGGGGCCCTTGTCTGAGACCCTAGGAAGGCACGGGTTGGTGTAGGTCTAGGTCTAGAGACAGGTCTGGGCCGCACTGCTGCAGGGCTCAACATTCGATCTGATTAGACAACAAACGAAGTTCATGAATGATGCCCCCTGGAGGAGGCTGTCCTTGGGGCTGTCACAAGCCATCTGATCTACCCACTGGTCGAGTACAATGACATGCACCTCCCGAGGCCTAGCATCCAGCCTCCACTACGATCTGGACTTTTTAATATAGAAAAAAAAAGACAGTGCAGAAGTGTGAAACGAGTCAAGTGACTGCAATGATGCCCTCTCTCGTTCTCCTTGTGCGCATTGTATTCGTTATCTGATGTACATCGTAAATATTTGCATGCCCTTTGAGTAGGCATCATTATGTGCATTTTTTCTTTGAGAAGCTCTCTCCCTTTTCCATGTGTGCCTGAAGGATGCAAATTGCAAATCTCCTGGATCCCCAATCTCTCATTGTCTGAACTCTCTTGTTTTTGGACGTTCATCTCTGAGGCTACCCATCTCCACTTCTCTGCAGCTCTCAGCTCCTCGTCTCTGAACCTAACTGGCCTTAGATGTCCTCCTACCCTTACTTTGGACTTGACCATTTGTTGAAGTTGAAACACCTTCAAGTGTCATTCTTTCTAAACTGGTTCTGCTTGAACGCCGACATCTCTGATCCTTGCCTTTGAACATGATCCGATTTCGATCCACAGATTGCTTTCATCATGTCATACCTGGACACCTTTGAACGTGTCTTTTGAACCCAGCCGTCTTTCATGCCATCACTGTGAAGTCATGTCTTTGAGTCTCGCCGCACTTGAATTCTGATGTGCTTGAACATATGCCTTTTCCTGTTGTGAAGGGGATTAGCCCCCTCGCGGTGTTGTAATTGTTACTATTAATCCGTTTATCAAGGGTGCTTCATGGGTATGTCATTCAGCGACAAAGCGAGGAGCAGGGGACATCTTCTCTGTCTCTGAACCCATTCATCTCTGAACCTGGACATCTGTTATGCCATGTCAGAAGCTCCTGTTGACGTTTTCCTGACAAGATGGATTGGTGCTGTCCAAACTGGTTTAAACCACCTCTACATCGAAGCCTCTTTTTTCTCCAAGGTGGGGTCCCCCTGCGCACCGAGCTTCGTTGAAGCGCCAGTGCGGTGTTTTTTCTCTTTCTTTTGGCTAGTGCCGCCAGCCGTCGGGGCCCGGTAGCCGCGAGTCTCTGAGCACCCTGGAATGTTACATTTTCGATTCTTGACGTTGCCTGGGAAATATAGTCGGACAAATACATATATGAGACCCTAAAGGAGCAATACGACAAGCACGAAGTGGCAGACGCGAACTTTCGACGTCTTAGCTATGTGCGATACGCAGATGACTTTGTGATAGGCATTACCGACCCTCTTCCTGACGCAATTGAGATACCTGATCTTATATCGACCTTTCTAAGTACGCTCGGACTAGAGCTTTAAGGAGTCCTGTGACTGATAGCAACTAGCTCGGATAACAGTGACTCAGATTGGGGGCTTTTTGCATTGTATGCAATTTATGGGTGTTTGAACGCTGTTGAGATGTCGCGAGCCCCTGTTGAGTGATTGCAAGTAATGTAAGTTATTTAATCACAATGCTGATGCATGCTCTTGGTATGCATGTGCTTTATGTGTCTTTGAATCTGAACGTCTGCTTGAGATCCAGGCTGCCAGTTGTCCTCTGCTGGAAATGCTCCTTCTAGGAGGCTCTGGTGAAAGTCTTGGTTACGACAACGCAAAACAGGAGCAAGTGTCGTCAGCCTTGATCATGGCTACGGAGGTGCTTCCAAAATTGCAGATCTTGGAGATCACTTTCTTTGGGGGTGCTGTTGTGAGCGCTGTAAGGTGTGTCAGAGGTAGTCCATTTTCTCCCTACCGATCCATCCAGAAAACCTTGTTTGGCGTCCCCATGCAATTTGTGTTGCTTTATGTGGGATATGGGGCAGGTTCGTGGGCAGCTGAGTGAGAGAGGGAGAAAGGGAGTGGTGGGGAAAGGGGGTAAGGGGGAGGATGTTGAACTGGAATCTGTTTGCTTCCCGGAAGAGGATACTGCGGACGGGGTTCACGACAAACAAGAGCGCAGGTAAATCTTTAAGAACAGTGGAAGGGGGCTGAGAGTGAAAGAAGATGTGCACTTAGCACGAAGAAGTGAGCTGGCTGGGCATTGATCTGCATGTGCTCTCTGACATTGTCTGTTTCTCGGCAATTGCCTCAAAGAAATGTAGATTGAGAACCCTGGGATGGTGAGTTTACATCTCAGAGCAGTTGTGGGTGCATACTTCAGCTATGGATTGTAGGTCTATGTACAATCTGTTCGAGGTGGAGAAGGCAATAGGAGCAAGAAAGCGGTAGTAATTTGAGGAGTGAAAAACTGACAGCGTAATAACTTTGTTTGTGTGTGTGGCCTTTGAATTGAGCAGAAGAGGAAAAAGGAACGGCGTCCAGGTATGGGACTTGTCAGAAGCCAGATCAGTGTGGTCGGCTGCCAACTTCGTGGAGGGAATCCGCTTGGCAGAAAAAGGTCAAACATTAAGGAGGGACAAGTTACCCATTTGGTGTTGCAGGTATCTGGATTGCATACCTGCTGGTCCACGATTGAGGCATGCTTCGTGCCCCTGGATGGGTCTTAAGGAGTCATCAGATGGCTTATTTGAAGCATATGTGGGAGGGTTTGCGGTTGGCAAGCACTCATTGTTTGGCTGTGAATCCCTTTTCACACAAGACATGGATGATGCCTTGGCTGTTGAAGATCAGTGGACAAGGCAAGAGGATGCCTCCGATGAGAGGGGGATCACAGAGTTCAGGTTCGATGTGGAGCTAGGATTGGACTGGGAGGAGGGGACTTGGGAGAGTGCCGGAAGAGATACCTTAATGGCACTCAGAGCAGCAGCAAATTGCTCAAATGCTCGCAGGAAAACCCCCCTTCACATCGCTGCATCAAACGGCAATGCCGTCTCTGCCGCTGGCCTCTTAGCCATTGGAGCGACTCCCTTCGGTGCAAAAGGTGTGTGGTTGCAGCGACCCTCTTGCTGTGATTGGGCATGATGAGTGAGGTCCCTAAACCCTAAACCCTGACTGCGCGATCGCTTGCAGGAAAGCACCCCTTCCTCTTAGCCTTTGCAGTGACTCCCTGTGATGCAAAATGTGAGTGGTGGCAACGTCTCTCACTGTAATTGGGCGTGATGAATCGCTTCGTGTCTGGTTGGTCTGGGAGGTTCCTAAACCCTAGACCCTAAATTTCTCAAGTGTTAGCCTGAAAAGTCCCGTTCGGTGCATCAAACGGCCACGCAGTCTCTGCACTCTCTCTTAGTCTTTCAAGGGCCTGGGACTGCTGCAAAAGGGAGGTGATTGTGACAAGGCTCTTGCTGTGATTGCGCATGGTGACTAAGCTCTGCATTCACCATTACTTTTTTTTTTTTTTTTTTTAAATTAAGGCAGGCTGTCTTCTCCTCATCGGGGGACAGCTGCCTTTACTATACTATTTTCTTCTCTCATCGTCATTTTACCTCACACTACCTAATATGCACTAGGCCAAGCAGGGAATCCTAAGGGTCATGGGTCTAACGCGCGGCATCTACTTTCCAGGACGACCTCTACTCTATGCGGGGAGAAGTACCCTAGCTCCTAACACCTAGCACTGGCTGGAAAGTGTCGAAATCACTTCCGCAACCAGCCAGAAGCCCAAGCCAACCGTCTCCGCTGGTGAACCCGAAGCATACCCCACTGAGGTCGCGGTTAATCGAAAGGACGACATTGGGTCTCGAACCCACGACCTCCTAAGAGCCACTTACATGCTCAACCCCCCCCCCAACCGAGCTAGCCCACTTAGGCTGCATCCACTGTTATTCTTTCTTTATGGGACTGTAGAGTGGTTTGAAACGGTTTTCACCTTCGCAGTAGCGGATGCAGATCCCAGGGCTCGATCCCTAGACCCTGCTTACCTGTGTACAGTATACCCTGTGTGTTTGAACCTGTAACCTGTGTCTTAGGAGTTGGTTGTCTGTCGTAGGGCTGTCTCGTTGTAGGGGTTCGATCTGTAGGTCTATCGAATAGGGGTCACAGCCTTGTAGAGGTCGCAGCTGTAGGTGTTCTGAGAGGTCAAGGTCGTAGCTGCTACAGTCCTGAAGGGTCAAGGTCGTAGCTGCTACTGTGTTCGAAAGGCCAAGCTCACAGACTTCCAGAAGGTCCGGAAGTGGCCTTTCGAAGTCGTCTCACGTTTGGACAGAGGCAAGTGGGCAAGTGGTGAGCCCAACTGCGTTACGTCGGCAGTGCGACAGCATCGAGTTGGCAGTGCAAACCCATGCAGTCAGCGGTACCGGTCCCAGTCAGTCAGTCCAGTCAAGCAAGTACCGTGTGGGACTGTGTGCACCAAGGGCATGGGAAAGGGGCAGACCAACGAGTTACAGAAGTATAAATCAAGAGGCAGCGCTCAGCCATTCATTCATTCCTGCGTAAGCCATGCGGAAGTGATGCTTGAGCGACTTGTGCAAGGTGGTCTGCGGAGTGCCCGAAGACGAAGTGGGCTGAAGGAGATAGTTAGACATAGCCAACAGAGGGACAGCGGCCATAGCCGCCATAGCTGATAGGCGTGTATGCGTGTGGGATATCCAGGGTGATCCAGAGTTGAGTGCGTGTGAACAGTGGTGTTGGACATCGAGGCGAGAGTTGGGATGTACAGGCGGTGATGCGCCATAGCCTGCTGAAGCGAGTTTGTACCTGAACTGTGTTTTCGACTTCCATATCTTTAAGCTTTGAGTGGGCGCTGTGCGCCAGTGTGATTCACCATCTGTTTGCATGAGTGCGAAGTGGAAAAGAAAGCGAGTCTGTTTGCAGGTTTGTGAATGAGTCTGTTTAGTACAATGGGTGGGGAGTACTCTGTGGCTTCTTTGACGGTCAATTATAATGTCGGACAAGCGGTGGAGTGTTCTTTGTGGCTTCTTGATAACACACATATTGCAGTATGGTTTTCTGGGTGGCACACGGACGGGTCAACATAACTTTGTGTCCTTGTGTGTGTGCTGCTGATGGGGTCTGCTCTTGGGTAACCTCTGAGGTACTGTGTCAGTGGTTAGGATGTGGACGTCCTGAAGTTGGTGATAATCACCGACCTCTTGGCTGCTTACGAATGTCCGAGTAAATGATGATGTGTGTTCTTTCTACGTGGATGGTGCTTTTGCAAGGAGCCAACCAATCAGAACAAAAAAAAATCGAGATGCGAAAGCTCTTAAAAAGCGGAGTGCACTCCAATAAAGAACACACTGAACTGCCCACAAAGAAAACCCACTTCTTGCCTTCATTAATCAATGCAAAAACAACGTAGTAGCCTTACTATCAGGTGTCCGCTTACAGTAATCTGCCACTCTACCTGCATACACAAGTCTACTTCCCCTCTCTCTCTCTCTCTCTCTCTCTCTCTCTCTCTCTCTCTCTCTCTCTCTCTCTCTCTCTCTCTCTCTCTCTCTCTCNTCTCTCTCTCTCTCTCTCTCTCTCTCTCTCTCTCTCTCTCTCTCTCTCTCTCTCTCTCTCTCTCTCTCTCTCTCTCTCTCTCTCTCTCTCGCCAATCAGCTCACCAGATAATGCTGAAGAGTCTGGCCGCTTTGTGATCCGAGGCCATCGCCAGGTAAGTACTGCCAGTTCTCCTCCCCGACCTCTCCAACTCAAGGCCACCGTTTTCTCTACCCAGCGCTAGCTGTGCATGGCTGTGCTTGCTCTCCCCCGCGCTATCTTTCAGGCACAGTCCACCAGTGCTGCTGCACTACGCCAGCACTCCGAATATGTTGCTGCGCTCGGCCTCCTCTCTTTTGTCATGTCTGGAGACCGAGGTCTGGGTCCCTGCTACCTACCGGCCTGAGTCCAGGTCCCAGCCCACGGAACGAACTTGGAGGCTGGGCCTACCAGTTAGTTTCAGGGCCTGGCATCCAGCCTCTGCTCTATGCAAGGTGCGGCCTTCACTTACGGCTGACCTGCTGTTTTCCTGCCGAGGCCTTCTCTTAGGCTCGAGCTCATTTTGATGGCCGGCCTTTCTGAGGCTCATCAAGGCCTGAAGCCTCACACTTGTGAGTTGGTCGTTTTTTGTCCAAGTCCATGGTTGCATCCCAGCCGACCTCCTACCCCGACGGCCGACCGTTCACAGCCTACCTGTAGGGCCGACTGGTCGGTGGTCTGCTGGCCAGTGTGTAGGCAGCCATCCACTGATTTTTTTCTTAAATCTGACTTTGGGGCTGTACTGCGCTTGCTGAGTACGGCCTAAATCCGCTGAGAAACTTCTGGGAAAGGGGGGAGGCAGGGGGGGATAGTGGGGGTAAGGCGGTTATGGGGGTGTTGAGGCACAATGAGGGGTCTTGCTTGTTTGTTTTTTCTTTTTCCCAAACACATTTGCCCCTTCTATTCTGCGGGCCGTCAGTCCGGTTGCTTATCACCAGCAAGCATGTTTATACAGAATTGGATGACCTGTTGCGGCTTTGCTCGCAAAAACAAATACGACAGGTGATACATGATGGTGGAGGCAACAGACTGATGCAAACTCTCTCTCTCTCTGTCTCTCTCTCACTCTCTCTCTCTCTCTCTCTCTCTCTCTCTCTCTCTCTCTCTCTCTCTCTCTCTCTCTCTCTCTCTCTCTTTGTGCGGCATGCCACCGATGCTCTTTCCTATTGCACAAAAATGGGAAACAAAGAAAGACAACAAACACAAAAATCGTGCCACGTGGTGCTCCTTTACCCCCTGCCTTGCCAACTTCTCCCAACCCTCTCCCTTTCCCCCTCGCTGATCTCTCCCTCCCTCTCTCTCTCTCTCTCACACACACACACACACACACACACACTGAAACACACAACAAAAAGAAAAAGAAAGAAAATGGAAAATGAAATTGCTTCGCGCCTTCAATGCCCCAGGGCCCCCGACTCTTCCCCGGAGCCCCCCCACTTGGTACCCCATCCCTTTCTCTCTCTCTCACGCCCCCCCCTCTTCCCACTTCAAATGCACATAAATAACGGGAAAAAAGAAAGAAAACGAAAAAAACAAATCTTGCCAAGCAGCCATATGGTGCGATGCCATGTGGCGCGACTTTGCACCTTTAACCTTCTCCCCTCCACCTGCCCTAGTCCCCCTGACCCTCCCTGGCTCCCCACCAGCTGAACTGTCACACACCCTCATCAAATTCTTTGATCCCCCCGCTGTCCTAGTGTGCTTTCCGCTGCCCTTCTCTCCCCTCATTTCCCCAAATATCATGCGCCTGCTCTTCACTCATCTTTCCCCCTCCTCCTCTTCCCCTCTTCATTTCGCACCTTCAACCCTCATCCTGGCCCTGCCCCCTTCCTTTCCCACCGCTCTCTCTCTCTCTCTCACGCACACATACACACAGACGCACACACACACACACACGTACACCAAAAAGAAGGAAACGAAAGGAAACACACAAAAAGATTTCTGCCACATGGACCGGCCATGTGGTGCGATCTCGCGTCTTTAGCCACCTCTTCCCCCTCACCCTTCCCCCTTACCCCATCTCTCTCTCTCACACACACACAAGGAAAACGAAATCACGCTGTCAAAGACAAAATAAGACGCAAGGAAAAAAAAAGGAAAGGCCTCCCCCCTTCCCCGTCTCTCTCTCTCTATCTCTCACACAAACACACATGAGCGCAATAAAATAAAAACAAAAAACAAATCAAGATTTTGCACCACATATAACCACTTGGTGCGATTTCGTGCCTTCAACCCCCAACCCCCTTCGAGCGATTTCCCCCTAGCTTTCCCCCTTCCCCCCCCCCAAATTTCTCTCTCTCTTACACACACACGGACACAAACACACAAATAACGGAAAAGAAAAAGAAAAACACGAAAACAAGTTGCACCGTGTGGAACAGATATGCAGTGCGATCTCGCATCTTTACCATCTGCCCCCCCCCCCCCCTTCCCACTCCCACCCTAACAGTCCCCCGTTCACCCTCCACCTGTATTCGGCGAATTCTTTGACCCCCCCCCACTGTCCTACTGTGCTGCCTTCTGCCCATCTCTCCGCTCCTTTCCCAAATTCTCACATGCCCCTCTGCATTCCCCTTTCCTCCCAATTCGTGTATGGCCCCTCTTCCTCGTCTTTATGCCCTCCCTTCCCTGAACTGGTGCAGACATCCTCCTTTTCCCTGATCCCAACTCCCCCACAATCGCTGTACTTGTTCTCCTTTGCCCCAATCTCCCCCATCTACTCCCGTACCCATCTTCCGTTCCCCTCATCCTGATTCCCCCACATCCTCCATTCTGTTACATGTCCAGTTGGGCAATGTATGTATAGCCAAGGATCCGCAATGTGATAAAAAGGACTGAATGGACAATGCGGTGTCAGTGGAGTCCCAACAAGCAATGTACATCGTGATACATACAAAATGGCACCTTGTAGCGCAGTGAAAGACTTAGATATAAGCCCTGAGCTGACCGGGACTGACCTCTCTCACGTAGTACAAGAAAGCGCAGCGGAATGCTAGAATACCAATGACTAGCCCAATCAATGTCGCAATGCAGACCAAACATACATCATCCTCATCACAAGGTGTGAAGGGGGGGCCTGATGCTACACACAGGAAGAATGCGCCAGGTCCAGACCATACACAGACGAAGAGGAGGGGATCAGACAAAGATTAGGGGGAAGATGGGAATGTCGTCAACACCAAGTCTTCGGTACAAGTCCCAGATAATCCCTCGTCAAATGTCTGAAGTCCAATGTCGAGTCTGGATGGTGGACTGAGAAGAGGAAGAAGAAGAACTCTCTCTCTCTCTCTCTCTCTCTCTCTCTCTCTCTCTCTCTCTCTCTCTCTCTCTCTCTTATGTCCCAGGTACTAACCTGTGAAGATGGCGCTGTGCTGCAGGTACCTCGACGACGAGCTGGAGCTATGGCGCTGCAGGTAAGTCTCCCTGCAGCGCTACTCCAGCTCCTAATAGCACCCAGCGCTGAAGGCTACTGCTAACGCTACTACTACTACTACTGGAGCGCTCCTCCGGAGTGCTGCTGCCGAATCCTGAAGACTACCTCCTGCCTCCTGAACTGCACGGGGAGTGCCTGGGAAGTCCCTATGAACTACCTGCAGCGTGCAGGGCGGGCCAGTCTTATATAGTGCTGGCCCGTCCAGGAGGCTGCTCTTGCCAATGCCAAAACGTGCCAGAACCTGGCGTTGAAGTTCAAACAAAGGTTGTCTTGAAAGCGGGCCGAAAATGGCCTTTGCTAAAACCCTGGTCTGGTGCCTAAGTTTCAGGGCAGGTCGATCTTATGAGGGTCTGAAAACGGCCCTCCGTTTCAGGCTGAAAAGACAGGCCCTGTTTTAGGCTGAAACGACACAGGGCCTGTAGGCCCTTGTTTTCAGGCTTTCATGTTGCAGGCGCAGCATGTAACAATTCCCTCCCCATTGTATTATTATCCCACATCCTTCGCTCCCTCCCCATTCCTACCCAGAGTCCTTCACGTCGTCATCTCACTCAGGGTTCTGGCTCCTTTTCCATTCTGGGAAGTGTCAGTCTGGTTCTTATTCCCCCGGCAAGTCGTAGAACTTACAATGGAAACTCACACAAGCTCCTCCCCCTTATGGTGTGGAGGCCCAGAAGCCAACATTGATTACTTCGGCGAGGAAGGATGTACCAAACTTCACCCCTGCCTAAGCTAGCCTGTCCTATTTTGGAAGCCAATCCCATTATCATGTCCTTTCACCATGTCGCGATTACCATCTTACCTTGTCCTCGCATATCGTGCTCCTAATCTTCAATCTTCATCGTCGTCTCCATCATCATTTTTTCATCAGTCAGCATCGTCATGGTGGAGTGCTCTCTCTCTCTCTCTCTCTCTCTCTCTCTCTCTCTCTCTCTCCCGCGCGCGCGCTCGCGCTTGCCCACCACTCAACTCCCCAAAAAGCATGAGGGTGCCAGACTGTTTCGTTGGACTTTCACCAACTCATCAGGAGGTTGAACCTCAACAGTCTGCCCACGATGAATTTGCGTGCGTGCGTGTGTGCGTGTGCTTGTGCATGCGTGTTCTCTTGTTAATGAGAGTGCGGGCGAGCGTCGATGTGAGTGCCTGTTCTCTCATCGACGTCAGTGCGTGTTGTCTTGTATGCTATACAGTGCATTCCTGTGTCTGCCCAGTATGTACCACCACAGATATGCGGGGGAAAAGGGCCGAACCGCTGCGGCCAATGGGAGACCGGCCCACCTGGAATCGGTTCTTGCCCCAGCCTGGCCCACATCCGTTGGGCTGCGAACTGCTAATCTGGGCCCTTGGCCAATTGGTACCGGGCCGACGCCCGAGATCGTCGCGCGATCTTGAAATCTATAGATCGCGCGTTGATCCTGTCCGTGGCCTGGTAGGATTGTGGATGACCTGGATTGTCGCACGATCTTAAAGTCTTAAGATCGTGCGACAATCTGGGCCATTGGGCTGGTAGGACCTTGGACGGCTCGGATGCCAGATTTCTCACATTATTGATTTCTATGTGTGTAAGGAACAGAAGAGAAAAGTCTCAACCACCCTTGTAACTCTAGTCGCTCACCCAAGGCGGGGGGGTTCCCAAACACCTCTTTCCCCCCTTACCATTGTTCATTTGCCAGGGTTCACGTGCTGGCCGGGAAGCTTACGCTCCCAGACATGCAGCTGGTGGATCCTGTAAATGGCAAGGTGCAGGCAGGGTGTGCCTGGCAGCCTCTCAGGCTGCTTGGTTTCAATTCCTGCTTCCATATGTCCTTCTGCACTAGCTTTCCTGTCTTGTACTTGTTACTCCTAGTCCCCTCTCTGCAGTAACCCGTGTTCTGCAGCAGTCTGGGGGCCCAAAACTGCGCCCAGACAAGGCCAAACCCGGCCTGCACCAGGCAGTGCGACCACGCACTGCCCCCTGGAAAGTCAAGGGTCAAAGTCAACTGTCAGGTTAAAGGTACCGCACCCAGGCACTTGGTCGGATACACTCACTTGTTGTGCGCAGGTACCTGGACAGCATCAAGGCAACAGACAATTTTGTTTCAGACCAATCTGGGCCGTCATCTGCATTGAGATATCGACGGCTGAAGGAAGCAGCACCTGGGGCCCAGACCCCGTGCCAACGCTACAAAAGCGTTGACCTCTTGGCTTGGAGAACATTCTGTCTTGTGTCAATGCTGACTTCACGAGTTGACAACGACGCTAGTGGGACGCTGCGATGCTGGCTGGGCAATGCGACGCTGGCTGGGCGTTGTGTTATGATTCTGGTTGTTTGTTGTCTGAGACCAACGCTCGCACACAGAGACTTCCAGGTATGCCCATACATACACAGAAGGAAGGGGGGAGGATAGGAGTATGACACCGCATAGGGAGAGAGAAAAACAGCGGAAGACTTGACCATGCGATATGACAGGGTACACTGAAAGTGCAATTCACTCCACTCAATCCTCACAACCAGTCATAAAGAGAAGTCGAGTAGATCACATCCAGGAAACAATGAAACGATGACAGTCCAAACCCAGTATTACACTGTTTATTAAACTCAGATTCTCGGATTGTCAGGATAACCTCAGTACTACAGTGCGCTGCTCAGAAATGAGCAGCGCTTCACTCCCCAACCCTGAGTAACCACCCGTGACGCCCCTGAAACATCAAGCGCCACCCAGATACAGCCTCCAAAGGGAAGCGCCACCCTGAAACAGGCCTCTCAAGCCAAGCACCACTCTGATGATGACGAATCGTTGGAAGACTTCCCGAACGGAAGTTTGCAGCAGCGCCACCAGCTCCTGACAAGATGACCGCTAAGGAAGAAGCTGCAGCTATGGCTGCAGCGCCACAACCCCGGAACCCCACTCTGGAGGAGGGTCGAACAGGGCACCAACCTATCTCACCTCCAGCAGACCTCGATAACCCAGACCTCTGACAGCCCCTACGTGCTGGCAGAGAACAGCGCAGGTCCCAGCTATGGTTGGCGCTCCGAAGATCAGGCTATGCTTGTCCCCTTCCACGCTGAGCCGTCACCACTTCCGGTTCACACGTAGCGCAGCAGCGATGTACTCGGTACCAACTGCTGAAAGCCCTGAACCGATGTGCCCATCCTATCTATAGACCAAAACTAGCCTAGACTCGACGTAGACCGGACTGACTGACTGGCCGGTACCAATTCAGTTTCGGCCTCTCGGCCTCTACCTTACCCGGCTATAGGCTATAGGACCGTCTATCAGCATAGGCCTGTAGGGCCTGCCTGTCTTAGGGGTAGCCCGGGCCTGCTATTCGCAGTTAGGTTAGCTGTAGGGTCACTCGGTTAGCCCTCAGCCAAACAAAGTTACGAACCTGTCCTGCCTATAGTACAGCCTCGACAGAGAGAGGCTACAAGCGACCAGAAAACAATAAGTCATTGCAAACCTACCCTCCCTCGGAGCGAGGACCTTCGAGCTAGGGGTGTAGGGGTGCAGAGCGCCGAAGGGACTCTCCCTTCTGTGCTGTCTCATATCTGAGAATGACAAACTTTGCAGTCTTCAGAAGTTCCTTGCGAGTAAACCAGCGGTCTTCTGTATGTGGCTGGTATAGGAACTTCACAATGTACTCCTTATCTGGTCGTGTACCTGATTGATCCTCCACAAATTCCACCTCATATCCTTTGCCAGGGATAGGGGGACCGAACTGGGGAGGCTTGTCTGGGAATGCATCCGCTGACGTGAACGACAACAACTTAGATGCATGGAAAAAAGGGTAGGTTTGTAGATGCAGAGGGACATCTATTGTATAGGATGGTCCAAACGGATCAGCTCCCACTGTATCTAAGACATGCCATGGAGCCATGTATCGTTGCAGCAGCTTCGACGAAATATCCTCCTCTCGCGACTACTCAGAATTGAGTACCCACACCGAGTCACCTGTGCGAGTAGTAGAAGGACGTTTGTGCCTGTTACCCTGTTGAGTCATAGCCTTTTGGCACGGGCACGCTCTATGTCCACACAGTAACGCTTGCTGAACTCTGCAGTTCCGGTTGTCAGCGTAGGGGTAGCCTTATTGATGATGTCATCGAGAGGCTGCCGTGGCTCACGACGCCAATGTAACCGGTAGGGTGTAAAGCCTGTGGAGGAGTGTACAAATGTGTTATATACGAGTTGTGCACGACCCGAATGGAGATCCCAGTCGTGCTGATCCGAACTGATCACAGAATGCAGCAATTGAAATAAAATCTGGTTCATCACTTCAGCTTGTCCATGGGCTTAAGGATGACGACTAGATGTCATATCTAGTCTGGAACGAAGGTAATCCCTGCAGCAGGATTGCTATTCATTGTTGCAAAAGCAAGGATCTCGGTCACTGACTATAGAGGCGGGTGGTCCATGATGTGTGACCCACCTGTCAGCAAATGCCGCCTGAACGGTTGGAAGGCAAGCCTCAGCTGGTAAGGGGATGAACTCTGCATATTTGGAGAACCGATCCACGCACACCATAACCTGACGCATACCACGAAGTGTGGTCCTACCCAAGTCAATAAAGTCAATAGACACTGACTGTGCAGGTGCCTCAGGGATAGGTAGTGGTTTAAGTAGGGCAAGGGGAGGTCGTCGTACTACATTGTTCCTTTGGCATAACTCACAGGTTTCCACATAGTGCAGCATACCACTCATCTCCTTCCAGAACAAGCGTTGCGACAGGGCTGCATACGATTTGAGGGTTAAAAAGTGACCACGAGCATCATGGCACTCAAATATCAGGAGTGTTCTCAGCTTGCGGTCCTGAGGAATGCACAAGCGTTCCTCCCCTCTGTTGCAAGTGTACAGTAGGTTTGAGACCAGAGTGTATCGTGGTTCAGATGCAGGATCGTCCTGGAGATTCCTAACGATAGACCCAAAAATTGCATCCTGGGGCAGCAACCGGGCAATGGTCTGACGAGTCCTCTCTCCAAATGAGTGAGTAAAGGAGATCAGGAAAAGAGCGTCAGGCGTACGAGAAAGGGCATCTGCTACTCGATTGTATCAGCCCTTCTTGTGTCTCAGTTCAAAGTCAAACATGTCAATGAACTGGATGTAGCGAGCAAGCATGTCATTCAGTTCTCCCTGGACTTCATCCACTGAAGGGTGGAGTGATTTGAGAAGATCTTGAAGTGCCTGCCCAGGAGGAAGTACTTCCGATGATTGAGCGCTGACACAAGTGCATAAAGCTCTTTCGCATAGATAGAGTCCTGCAACTTCTTTGTTTTGATCTTCATGCTCATATACTCGATAGGCTGCAGACCATTCCCATCATCCTATTGAAGTACGGCCACTACTCCGTACTGGCTAGCGTCAGTGGTAAGCACAAAAGGTAGGGTAGGGTCAGGTAACTTCAAGACAGGGGCACGAGTCAAGGCCTCCTTGAGACGTGTGAAGGCCTCCTGACATTGTGATGTCCAAAGAAAGGAAGTGTCTTTCTTTGTGAGATCAGACAAGGGAGCTGCAATAGAAGAGAAGTTCTGGATGAACTTCCTATAATAAGATGCAAGTCCCAAGAATGACCGAACATCGTGAACGCTAGCAGGTCGCGGCCAGTCATGAATTGCAACAACTTTCGTTGCTCAAGGAGGCAACCCCTCTCCAGAAATGACGTGACCTAGATAGATCATAGAAGGAACCCCCAAAGAGGATTTCTCCTTGTTGATCTTAGATTGGTTATCACGTAAGGCCTGGAGGACTAGAGCCAGATGTTGCGCATGCTCCTGGATAGAACGATTGAATACCAAGATATCGTCTAGGTAGACAACTACAAACTTGTCCAGGTAAGGCCTGAGTATGCAATGCATCTTTGTCTGGAAGGTGCTTGGGGCGTTGCAGAGACCGAATGGCATGACCAGGTATTCATATGTGCCATACCTGGTTTTGAAGGTTGTCTTATTGACATCGTCGTCAACCATCTCAATCTGGTGATAACCAGATTTGAGGTCGATCTTGCGGAAGATGGTACGGCCCTGCACCATGTCCAACAGATTATCAATGCGAGGAAGGGCCTCTGTAGACTTCCTCGTGATTTTGTTGAGACCACGATAGTCCACACACATCTTGAACTCACCATTCCCCACGCACATCCTGAACTCACCATTCCCCTTTGGAACAAAGAGGACTGGTGCTCCAAACTCAGATGTGTTGGGCCTGATCCAACCCTTGCTGGTAAAGGTTTCTAACTGTTTCCTGAGCTCTTCAAGTTCAGCGGGTGACGTCCTGTAGACTCGGCCCTTCGGAGGGACCGAACGAGGCAGGACCTCAATCTTATGGTTGGTCTGCCTATGGACAAGTTCAGTAGGCTCCTCCATAAGATCTGAGAAGTGGTCAACAACCTGTTGAATTTGAGAGGGAGAGGGAGCAGTTTCCATACCACGTAAGCCACAAACAGATGGGTGTGGTCAGTTTGGCGAGAGAAACGAAGAAATCTGCGAGCACTCATGCAGTAACAGCTGCTGGCCGGATGGTACTCGTCAGCGAGCATACAAGGGCGACAAACCCCATGCCGGTCAGGTAGCTCAACCTTAGGGATTCGCTAGTCGATCCTAGGATTGGTGGCACTAAGCCACTGCATAGAGAAGACAAGGTCAAAGGGAACATTAGGAAAACACAGAAATTCAGGCGATGCCTGATTTTTCCCTGCTTGTCAAAGGACACAGGTAGGCCCTTGACATCAGTAGTGATCCTGACTGTGGAAGAGTACCCAATGCGAACCTCTATAGGTTGTCGCAATTTCACCAATCATTGATCCAAGTGCAGCTTGTTGACTGCCTTGGGAGATATGAAGATGCGAGTAGCCCCACAATCTAAGAGCCCTTTGATCTTGGCTCGCAGGATAGAGGGTTGAAGCAGGATGAATTCTGACCTTATGCTTTTTCTTCTCCTGCAAAGACAGGAAAAGATCAGCAAGGCACTGAGCATCATCCTCCTTCCACGTCTCATCCAACTCAGAGTCCTCAAAGGGGAAGGACCCTGACGCTGCAACTCCAGAGGAAGAACCAGCGAGAGAATGTGAAGATTCACCTTCGTCAGAAAGTGAATCAGCACTGGTGGAAGGGGCTGCTGCTTCCACCTCTCTTTGCTCTGTTTTTTTGAACTAGAGCTGCCTGTAGACCTGCGAGGCATGTTGGGACAGTCTTTTAAGAAATGGTCCCCCTCGCACCTCAGGCAAACACCCTTGTCCTTTCTCTTCCTCCAGACCCCCTCCTGGATCCTGAGTGCATGCAAGGGGAAGGTGGAAGGATCAAGGGGGTCGACTGGCCTACGAACGTCTCGTGGTAGAGGTACTCTCTGGGCACCAAGGGAAGAGGCACGTCCCTTACCTTTCCCCTTGCTGCTGGTTGGTGCTTTCTTAGCTGGGGCTTTACCCCTTGCCATGCCCATCAAAGCATCAGCCAGGGCAAGAACAACAAGATCTGCAACAAATGAAGCAGTCTTAGATGGAGGGGTCCCACCTTGGGATGCTGCATCATCATCTAAACTGGAAGCTGCAGCAGCGAACAGGGCACCCTTCCTCCTCCTTCGCCCCTTTGAGGAGGGTCCCTTCCTTCCTTCAGAAGGTGCTTCCTGGACATGGAGTTTGGACTCAAGTTCAGGGCTGCTCTGCCAAAGGACCGCCAGTCCTTGTGGCCCTGAGAGAATAAGGCAAGTTGGAATTGCTCAGGCGCTACCCTGAGGAAATGAATGAGCAGATCCTGCTCACTCATCTCCAACCCAGGAGTCGATGTCAGACTCTCAAAGGTGGAATACAGTTTGGACAAGGTGCTGTCAAACTTTTTTTGGCGCAGGTGCAAAGTTTTGTCTGATGCTTTTCTGTCCTGCTCCTTGTCTGCAAACCAGTCCTGCAGTGCCTGCAGAAATCCAGCCACCCCCAACCTCTGTGCTCAATCAAACATTTCCATACCTTGCTTTTTGGAGGTGGAGGTGCACCATTTCAGTGCAGTCTCCAAACGAGCAACGATGGTTGACACTTTCACACCCTCGTCACATTTGAACCCACTAAGGTAGGTTCTTTGTGCAAATCTGCAACATCCACCTTAGGGTCCTCGCCAGAGAACATGGGTGGAGGGGTCAGCTTGGGCCGCTGTTGATCAAATGAAATTGAGGGCTGTGAAGCGGCTGCTGACTTGGGTGTAGAAGATGGGGATGTGCGTTTGGATTGTGGGAGTTGCTAAGGGCCTGCTTGAGAAGGCCTAGGGGATGTCGGCAAGGTCAGGGTGGTAGGGATCTTCAAACGAGTAAAAATCTGGTCCAGTTTGGCAGAGATGTCATCCAACTTTCTGGAAAAAGCTGAATGACTGCTCTCTAGACTGGTAATCCGGTCATCCCAGTTAGTAAAATAAGAATGGTGAATATCATTCTGCAAGTCTGCCATGCC
Source organism: Chara braunii (assembly GCA_003427395.1). Taxonomy (NCBI): domain Eukaryota; kingdom Viridiplantae; phylum Streptophyta; class Charophyceae; order Charales; family Characeae; genus Chara; species Chara braunii. The sequence goes on from BFEA01000343.1 coordinate 1,063,670, forward strand.
CTCATTGTACTGGTTGGAAGTACCACTTGTCCTGATCTTCTCCACATCTGCAATCAGCAACTTTATCCTGGCCTCCTTCTGAGCTGCTTCTTCTTTCTTCTTCAACTCAGCCTTTAGGGATTCAAGTGCCTGGGCCTGCCGGTGGAGTTTCTTCTCCTGGGCCCGCAGTTCAGCCTCTAAAGGGTCAAGTGGAATCTGGGGCTTTGCCTCAGAAGCCTCTCCTTTCCTTACATCTGCCATTTTGATTTCCCACAATTAAGATAAATAAAACAAACAAATAATTAGAGACAAACATGAAGTAGCAGCAATTGAGTTTTCTCTGCAGAACTCACTCAGTTGCTGCCACCTGCTTGGAGAGAGAAGGTTGGTTAGTCTGAGCAAGTGAGTGCTCAGTCTCAGCAGACTGCTTGAGGGTTAGGGTTAGTTTAGAGTACACTCAACAAAAAACCATTTCACGATTTTCCAATCACTGCCCTGAACTAACAATTGCACGCAATGATTGCAAATCTGACATCAATAACTGACAGGATGCAGTCTTGGACTGATTAGTGCTGATTAGTAGTTAGACAGAGTGACTAATTAGGGATGGACAAGTGTCCACTGATAACCAAAATGGAGCAATTTACAGGTAACCCTATTTTTAGACCTACCCTGCAGACTTCACCACTGTATGACCCTGTATGCCATACCCTGGGTATGGCAAAGTACAGATTTCACTGTAACTGACTCAAAACATCTAATCTGGATGTGCGATTTCAGACACAAACTGAGTACTAAATTGCGATTTACTAGGGACTAACAGAATTGAAATTTGACGAACGAATTTGAAGTTATGACTGACCATAGTCTCACCAGGCTTCAGCTATGTGAGCGCAGAATTCAAATTTGCATTATCACTGAGAACAACACTTTGAATTCACCAATTCACTACACAGTATAAATCGCAACACTGTAAAGCAGTCACAGATAGAAATCGAGTCAGTAAGGAGGTCAAACAGGGTTAGTAGAAGCCAAAGAAGATAGGTAGGGGAAGTTGGATATGGCTGTCCCACAGTTTGAATTTCGATTTTCAACTGTAAACTGACAGACAAACCAAATTTCGCTATTCTAAAAATAGCCCCAGAATCGCCACATAGGGTAGAGTAAGGAACACACTTCAAGGTCAACTCTGAGGAAGATGCATGAAACTCTGGCTATGGACGACTGGTTAACCCCATCTCGCTAGTTTCAATCCTGACAGTACCCAGTGTTCCCACCTATCAAATTGCCTGAAACTTTGTGATGATCCAGTAGATTACCCTGAGGCGCTTCACCCCCAACTGACAGGTTCAATGAATTTGGACTCCCAGATGCCAATAACTGACAAACTCAGTGCAGCGCTACATCACCCTGTACTGCGCCGCTTGGAAATTGGGGAACCTGACCCAATTCCAAAATCGCAGCCTCCTGGGATCACTTCCTTGTCAATCGCCAGCCTCCAGATGAATCGCCAGGCTAAAATTAGCCTCCCAGAGCCTCTCAGGCCTCTGAGCACCAATCGCCAACCACTCCTGCACAACCCTAGTCAGGAGTGAGCCACCCTCTGTCCAATTCTTCTCGCCACACACTCACTACCACCACCCTTACTGACAACAGCCGTGAAGATGATGAATCGCCATGAGACTCAAGTCCAGTATCTCGCCAGATGATGATGGTTGCTCCAACTCATCAATCGCTTTAGAGTTTGGATCCAATAGCTCTGATACCAATTGTTATGATGCTGGTTGTTTGTTGTGTGAGACCAACACTCGCACACATAGACTTCCAGGTATGCCCATACATACACAAAAGGAAGCGGAGAGGATAGGAGTATCATGCCGCACAGGGAGAGATAAACACAACGGAAGACTTGACCATGCGATATGACAGGGTACACTGAAAGTGCAATTCACTCCACTCGATCCTCACAACCAGTCATAAAGAAAAGTCGAGTAGATCCCATCTAGGAAACCATGAAACGATGACAGTTAGAGTCTCCAATTGTTAGGATAACCTCAGTAGTACTATGCGTTGCTCAGAAATGAGCAGCGCTTCACTCCCCAACCCCGAGAAACGACCCGTGACACCACTGAGCCCCTGAAACATCAAGCGCCACCCAAATACAGCTTCCAAAGGGAAGCGCCACCCTGAAACAGGCCTCTCAAGCCAAGCGCCACTCAGAGGATGAAGAAGAAGACCAACACCACAGTATTTGATGATGACGAAGTGTCGGAAGACTTCCCGGATGGAAGTCTGCAGCAGCGCCACCACCCCGGAACCCCACTCTGGAGGAGGGTCGAGCAGGGCACCAACCTATCTCGCCTCAGCAGACCTCGATAACCCTGACCTCTGACAACCCCTACGTGCTGGCAGAGTACAGCGCAGGTCCCAGCTATGGTCGGCGCTCCGAAGGTCAGTCTATGCTTGTCTCCTTCCACGCTGAGCCGTCACCACTTCCGGTTCACACGTAGCGCAGCAGCGATGTACTCGGTACCAACTGCTGAAAGCCCTGAACCTATGTGCCCATCCTATCTATAGACTAAAACTAGCCTAGACTCGACCTAGACCGGACTGAGTGACTGGCCGGTACCGATTCAGTTTCGGCCTCTCGGCCTCTACCTTACCCGGCTATAGGCTATAGGACTGTCTATCAACATAGGCCTGTAGGGCCTGTCTTTCTTAGGGGTTGCCCGGGCCTGCTATTCGCAGTTAGGTTAGCTGTAGGAAATTCAGTTAGTACGGGCCTGTATTTTCCCGTATTTACAGATATGTCCCTCAAGAATTTTCCTTACAGACAGGTCACTTGGTTAGCCCTCAGCCAAACAAAGTTACGAACCTGTCCTACCTATAGTACAGCCTCGACAGAGAGAGGCTACAGGCGACCAGAAAACAGCAAGTCATTGCAGCTGGCTCTACGCTGGCAATTGGGAGAACTACGGCGACGCTCTGCTGGCTCGGCATTGTGGCGGGCTTGCAATTGTCTTCTGGGCATGCTGACGTGGCAGCTGCCACGTGCCGCCGCTGATGTGGCTGCTGCCACATATATTATTATTGTTGACCTGGCAAGGCTACGCGACTGGCATTGCTGTTTTATTTCGACGACATTTCGGAGGAGATCATGACTGTGGGGTGATAGTGGATACGTAGCTGGTTATCTTGACGTCGACATTGGGTCGGCTCGCTGATGAGGACTGATTGACGTGCCACGTGGCACATTGTGATAGAACTTCAGATGCACGTTCAGATTATTGATTATTGAGGTGGTGATCGAGGAGGGAGCACGAAGCAGAAGTGGGCACTGTCTTTATTCTTCTTTCTAAGACTATTCTCCCTCCTCTCTCCTTCGTCTGTGTATGTTTTTCTCATCTCATTCTATCTGGACACGATTATGATCCCTACATATATAACTATTCGCTAATTTTTGGCTTGTGACATTCAGACGATCGGGGCCCTGCGATTTAACACTATGCGAGGGTCCCGATCGTCTGCTGATCGTTTGGCCTTAGAAGTTGAACTATTGCGGGCGGCTCCGCGCCAGGGCCTGTATCGGGCCCACGTGCTAGCGCTGGTACCAAAGCGTGTTACCGCCCCTACCGCACATGGTACCGGGGTTGCACGTGACGCGCTGCCAGTCCAGCGCCGCTACAACGTATAGAAACTACTTTCTGGGGCACGCGCACTGCGGACTTGAGGGCAGGTATATTGGACAGCGAGTTAGAGTAGACGCCTGTTGGACAAAGCTACTCGACTGAGCTACACTACGCTACTCTGGAGTCGACGCCTGTTTTCAACACTCAAGCTACTCGACTGACTTCTACGCTGCTATGCACGACTACGACTTTGCTCTATGTTGGACACACGCGCACCCGCACCCGCACACACACGCACGGACGCACACACGCACTCACACACACACACACACGCAAAAGTGGTGAGTCCTTGGCCATCCGTACAGTTCATCTTGGGCGGACTGTCGGGGTCCAACCTGCTGATGAGTCGGTGGAAGTCCGACTAAACAGTGTGGCTGAGTCATGTTGTGAGTTATGTATAGCGACATAATAACACTCACACATACGCAGACACACACACACACAAACACACACTCACACACACTCACCCAGGACACACCATCTCTACATTCTGAATGTTGGACGTCGACGCTTGAGCTGTGCAGCGGCAAGCCTTTCGAACGACCGCACCTTGATGACTGACTGTGAGTTTGTTATTCGTGTCTATTGCTTTCAATTTTTGTGGTCTTGGAACTATGAGATAGAGAGAGTGCGTATGTGTCGGCGCGCGTGTGTGTGTGCGCGTGTGTGTGTGCATGTGTGTGTGTGTGTGTGTGTGTGTGTGTGTGTGTGTGTGTGTGAGAGAGAGAGAGAGAGAGAGAGTGTAGCATATCAGAAAGTGAAATGCACTGAAAGCCTAGGATCTAGCAATGACGAAAGTGGCAACAACCAGCAGCATAGGTGCAACATTCACAAGGTGTCAATGTGCGCGACGCAAAGAGTGAAACAACGGGAAATCAATAACAACACATTCGTATCATCATCATCATAGGCGGGGAAGCAGCGCAGCGGAAGATCTAGTATCAAAGGACACGTGGACAACAACATGAAAGGGAGAAACTTCGGAACGGCAAGACACCAGAAAGATTGCCCTTCCGCTCACACACATGGGGAGAGATCCATAGACATGCGAGAGAGAAGGGGGAGGGACATAGAGGTAGCCAAGTCCAACCCAAGTCTGATCTCCGAATGTCGCACACAGTTCAATCCCAATGTAGAGTCTAAGTCCGATCTGAATGTCGTGTCCAATAAGGCAGAAGGCCGTGTCCAAACAATGTCTACAGTTACCTCTATCTCTACTCTGATAAAGAAGAAGAAGAAGAAGAAGAAGAAGAAGAAGAACTTCGGAGGAGTAGGAGGAGAAGAGGAGAGGAGAAGAGGAGAGGAGAAGAAGAAGAGGAAGAAGAAGAAGAAGAAGAAGAAAGCTGGGTGCTTTTTGCACTTACCTGGCGATGGCTGAACTTGCAGGGCAGGTAAGTCCTCTTCTCTCTCTCTCTCTCTCTCTCTCTCACTCCACTACCCTCCTCGGCGTTGGACTCCTCCAGCGCTGTGCCTCATGGCCGATGAGCAGCGCAGCTGCAGTCTCGAAATGACGCAGCAGGGAGTCTCCAAAATAGCGCAGCAGCCAAGTTCCTGAACCAGCATAACGCTTGATTTCTCCTGGTACCTTCTGTGTCCGAACTGGGCAATGGCCCAGCTTAAGTAGTGCTGGGCCAGGACTGAAAACCCACGGCCTGTGTTCTGGACCGTGCAGATCGAAACTCCGACCCACGGTCCAGATCGCAGGCTTCGAAAACTGGTTCAGTCCTTGGCCTAAAACGGCCTGCCTGGGTCCCTACCGGACGTCCAGGCCCTGTCCAGGATTAATCTTCCTGGTACCTGGCTTCAAACCGGTCCTGTGCGGACGTACCCGGCCTCAACGTTGACCTGGGTTCGTTCGAAAACAAAAGAAAAGGTCCAAACGTTTTTAGGAGCTCAGCCTCTGGGCCTGAATCTGGCCCTGGCCCTAGAAGCGTGTACCTGGCCACAAAACGGACATCAGTACACCCGTTAGAAAAACAGCAGCAAATAAATAAAATAAAGACTATAAAAATAATCTAAAGCTGGCGTTTTTCTAATGCAGGCCCAAGTAAAAATGCCATAGGGCCTTCAGGTTGCAGTGACGCGACCTGGGGGCCCTATTCCAACCTCGGGTCCCGTGAGGGGCCCGTGTGTAKGCKTTCARCATGTAACACGCCCCCCTCCTTATGAAGACGAGCCGGGGCGCGGGCGAAGCTGCCGATCCGATGGCGGAATGTAGCGAGGATGGCGAGGAGCTGGAGTGCTCTGCTGCGTAGTCTTCCCTTTGCTAAGATAGCGTGAGAGAACGGCGGGGGCTGTGGCCTGCAGTTCCGAACGCGTCAGCCAACGGTCAGCCTTGTGGCTGCAGTAGGAAAAGTGAAGTAGAAACTCTGTTTCTTTGTTGCCATGGCGCCGGTCGGTGATGATGTAGCCGGCCTCCTGAAATTGGTCCATGGAAGGAGGGTCTTGCGTACGTCAACCGGGAAACTCGTCGGACTCCGCTGAAACAAAAGGAGCGAGTTTGGAACAGTGGAACACCGTGTGGACGGGCAAGTGAGGTGGCACCGCGATGCGGAATGAGGGCCCCTCGGGATCATCACCAGCTGCAGAGAGAATGCGCCAAGGCCCCATCCACTTGGGAAGGAGCTTGCGAGAGATGTCTTGCTCAAGGCTGAACTCCGCTGTGGAGACCCAAACCAGATCGCCGGCCCGGAACGGGCAAGGAAGGCGATTGCGGTTGGCTTGATGGCTCATCCGTATTTGCGTCTTCGACATCTGATCCCGTGCCTTGACAAGAAGCTCTTGCATGCGACGAAGGAACGCAAGATGGTCGTCGCTCTCGGCTGTGCGCGGCGAAGTAGCGTCCAGCGGCGATGAGATGGGTGAACCATGCTCAAACTCGAACGGCGACATCCCGATAGCCGGGTGGATCGATGAGTTGTAAGCCAACTCAATGTCTGGCAAGCGTTCAACCCAATCAACCTGGTCGGGACGGATGAGAGTGCGGAGAAGGACTTGAGCGGTGTGATGCGCCCTTTCCGTTTGACCATCGGTTTGCGGGTGGCGAGCCGAACTCGGCTTCAAGGATGAGCCCCATCGCTTGACGAGGGCGACCCAAAAGTCGGAGAGAAAGCGAGTGTCCCGGTCGCAAACGATCTCCTTGGGGTAGCCCTTGGAGCGAATCCAACCGGTGTATAAGACCTCGGCTAACTCCGGTGCCTTTGCGTGATAGCAGCAAGGCAAAAACATGGAGTACTCGGTGAGGCGGTCGACGACCGTGAGGATCCCATCAACGCCGGTCTTGTGCTTCGGGAAGGGGCCGGTGATATCCATAGCAATTGCTTCCCGTCGCCCAAGGGG
>BFEA01000343.1:1086610-1108473 GCA_003427395.1 Chara braunii
TTTTTTTTTTTTTTTTTTTTTTTTTTTTTCGTTTTCCTTCCTTCATTTCTCATTTCTCATAGGGTGTATTCCATTATACTATGTACTATGTACGTGACTGTACTTCATCATATACTGATAGGGTTCCGAATGTGAGTCGGTGAAACTCCGACGAAACAGTCTGTCTGTCACAGCCCCTCATTTGTTGTCCTCTCCTCCCTTCTCCCTCTCTGCCTACGCTTTACCGTCGGCAGCTCTGTTTGATGACACATTAAAAATATTCATATTTGAATTTTGAAGTTCAATAGCTTGAGCACAAAATAACATCCTCAATAGCTAAACGGATATGAATCGTTATTACAAAACTATTACATTACTAAAAGTATATAATATATATTCGAATTTGAAAACACAATAACATTCTCATTATTTCCAAATAGCTAAACTGATATGAATAGTATTTTATAGAATTTATAGTTATGACAAAAGTCACAAAACTCTTACATACATATTATTTCGATTTCTTTCATACAACAGAACGGATAGCACGAGGGCATGAACAGGAGATGTTACAGACTGGCAGGCGCGATTTGATGATCTTTGAACGTTGTGTGAACGTTGTGTGAACGTTGTGTGAACGTTGTGTGACCGTTATGATGCCCTTTGCCATAGGAAATGCATCAACTCTTCCCTGCTTCCTCCTCCTCAGATGTGCATTTTATCAAAAATTCCAAATGTGTGGCATCGGCTTTTTGCCGCACTCGATACCAGCTTTCAATCAGAGTTCAGTTCCCCGCAGGCCGGTTCTGCGGAGCCCATTGTACTTCTTCAGTGTGTACAAGGGCATTTGTCTGTGATTGTATTCCTCACTGCTGCTCTTCCCTGCATTGTATTGAAGCGTCTAAGGGGTTCCCACATCCCTCACTCGTTACCTCCCTCCGTATGTCCGTCCCTCCCTCCCTCCCTCCCTCCCTCCTCTCACACAACCATGATAGCCTGATCAGATAAACGTCCACACCCACTCGGGCACACTTGGATCGGCTCCCGTAAAGGGGATCGTGAGGAGGAGATGTTGTTTGTGCCATGTCCACCGGCACAGAAATCCCCGTTCGAATCCATTTCCTGATTCTCATATTTTTGTTTCCGAGTCTTCTGACATTACAGGTGAAGAATTTCCAAAATTCTGAAGATCGACTTTCAGGAAAAGAGCGAGGTCTATAAGGCCCATAAGTGTGGGAGTGCCTTGGGTCTATTTTATTTTGTTCGTCGTCTGTTCCATTTGAGGCTATTTTATTCCGTTATGTCATTAATTGAAACTGACCTGAGTTAAACTAAAAAAAAAAAAAAAAAAAAAACCATCATTGTTTAGGGTTTGTCTGAAGGACAGTAGACAAGCCACGGACGATGACGTGGTAAGTTTTTTTTTTTTGGTGGGGGGTTCAGTTTCAATGAATGACACAACGATAACGAAATCGTAGCACCTAACGAAACAGACGACGAACTCAAGGCAGGCTCACGCTTACGGGCCTTGTGAACCTTGCTCTTTTCCTGAAGTTGGATCTTCAGAATTTTGGAAATTCTTCACCTATGACGTCAGAAACAAAACATGAGAATCAGGAGAGGGATTCGAACGGGGATTCCGGCACCGGTGGCATGGCATGAACAACATGTCCGCATTACAAGCCCCTTTACAGTACACTCCCCCCCCCCCCACCCGTCCTCACTCTTCCATACGTACAAATGCAACGCACACATGCACAGGCACACACACATGACCATGCACGTGCTGATGATGCGAACGATGATGCCAAGGAGGACGTAGAGGAAGACGAGGCAGTAAATGGAGAGGATGTATGGTAAGAGAGATGCAGGTGAGGTGGCTGGTGGTGGTAGGGATGGGGGGCGGGGGGTGGAAGGATGAGCAGTGGGGAAATCAGTGGAGACAGTTGGCGGCAATCGATTAGCCCTGTGCTCATCCCTGTTATGCGGGGATCTCTTTCTTGTGGGTCACCTGTAGGACTGGTCTGTAATCATTCGGTCTGTGGGGCCACATTAGGGTGCAGGCTATCATCCCCAGCAGACTGAAGAGCGACTGCAGCCCAACCCTACCCAGTAGAAAGAGATCGGAAAGTAGTCGAGCTGAGCGCAGGGCTATTCGTTTGCCGCCCGCTGTCCACTGATTCTCCCCTTCTGATCCCGTGCCTCCTACACCAGCTCACCTCCATCTACTACATTATCCTCTCTCTCTCTCTACTGCTTTCTCTTCTTTTTCTCCTCTTCCTCTACTACCACCTCTTTGTCATTGTCCATTTGATGCAGCGCCTGCAACTGCGAGAACTGGATGTGGTGTTTCCACAGTTCACCCCCGAACTGATCCCGTCTGGTCTGCAGGGGGTGGCCGCTTACCATGACACCCCTCAGCTTTGTTTTCTCGCCAACCCAAATACTTTCTGGCCTCTTGTGACATTCTGTAGCCGTCTTCTCTGACGCTTAATACTAAGAAGTCAGAGCGCTGCGAAGTTCGCTTTTCCCCCGTTCTGTTTCTTCTTCCTCCTGTCTCTCTCCCCTTCCCTTTCTCCCTGCCACCGTACAGGGCGTACAGACCTATTAAAGGCCTATGACTGAGCATCGTGCAGAGCACAGGCAAAATACACCCCTCCCCTCCCCCCTTACTCTGCCGCCTTATCATAGCGTGCAAGTAGGGGGCCGTTACACTGCACGCGGGGATGTGGGCAGCTCGCACTCAACCACAATCAACGTGGCGAGCCTTGTACGTGAGACGCACAGTGGAAAGGGGAGCTGCTATGGAAAGCGAAGGAAGAACTGCACAAGGAAAAGGCAGTATAACCGTTTCCATAGGGGAACTTCATGTCGTTTGCGATAGAAGATTCTAAGGTAAAGCTGTTTCAGTTTCGAATGTAGTAGTCTGGGTGGGAAAGGCGTTCTTGTGGTGACATGTTGTAACACACACTGTCACAAACACAGTGTCACACGGACACGTGTCACACACGTGTCGCACACAAGTGTCACGCACAGGTGTCACACACAATGTCACACACAGTGTCACACAGTGTCACACATTTTCTCGAACTTACTGCTGTTCTTGTCAGGAGCGTGAACATTTTGTGAACGTTATGCCCTTCGCCATGGGATATGGCATCAACTCTTCCCGACTTCATCCGTGTCATTTGCGCATTTGATTGAAAATTCCACATGTGGCATCGGTTTCGCCTCACGTGATACCAGCATTCAATCAGAGTTAAGGAGGGCCCTACACGCGCGCGCACATCTTCTCGGACTTGCTGCTGTTCTTGTCAGCAGCTTGAACTAACAGTCTGCTGCTTGGGTGGCGGGCTTGGCGTGAGTTAAGTTGCCTACGTTTCTCAGGGGTATTTCTAACCCTGGGTCACATGGTGCCGAGTGCTTATCCATCAACTCAAATGCATCCTGGGCAGATTGTCTGTCCAGGTTCAACCTCCTGATGAGTTGGTGGAAGTCCGACGAAACAGTCTGTTCGGTACAGTCGTGCATCTTTTTTTGTGTGGAGTCGTGTATAGCGAAACATGACAACGCTCAACATGGGCGGCTTTGCTGTCGGGGGCGTTTGGCAAAGGACGTCAACATGGCCAGCCTTGCACTCACCAGCTTTTGTTGCTTGAGGCGACTGGTGCTATCTGGTTGTTGATACTTGTAGGTTATACTTTCTCTTCTTCTTCTTCTTCTGAAAAAGTCCTACACAGTATTACCCACATGATCGTCGATCTCCGTGGCCGAGTTGGTGTTTTCAACTTTAATTTGGGTTTTATAGCTGTCACCGAGTAGTTTCTTCTCTTGGACTTAGTCATTCTTGTCAGGGCGGGGTGCCCTGGCGGTCTCTGCTAGGATCGGGCACTTGGCATGAGCGAACAAGTCAACGGTTCAACCGCTTGTCTCAGGGTTGCACTGGCGGTCTGCTAGGATCGAACACTCAGGGTAACGTGGCGAATCCTCGTATCCATCAGTCAAATGCATCCTGGGAAGACTGTTGGGCTGAACTGTTATAACTTATAACCCTGCCATGAATCAGCGAAAGCCCAATGAAAACCGGCCTGTGGCAGTCATCCTTCGCTTGTGGAGTTGTGTGTCGCGAATATGGCAACGCCCGGACACAAATGTTGCTGTGGAGTTGAGGCACAATGCAAACCGCGCACACGCAAGGATGTGTTTGTTTGCACACACAACCACGGGCGTGACAGGGATTCGTAGAATAGTAGCTGCGTTAGCTATCCGTCTCATTCAATGTTCTTTTCCATTGATTTTTGTGTACCACTAAAACCCTGAAGTCCTAAGCCCTAAACCCTAAACTTCTAAACCCTAAACTTCTAAACCCTAAACCCTGGAGTTCTACACCCTAAACCCTAAACCCTAAACCTTTGTTGCTCAGGGTATTCTAAACCCTAAATCCTGCAGATCTAAACCCTAACCCTCAACCTTGGTTACCCTTCAGGGTATTCTAAACCCTAAACCCTGAAGATCTAAATCATAAACCCTAAACCTTTGTTGCTCAGGGTATTCTAAACCCTAAACCCTGAAGCTCTAAACCCTAAACCCTAACCCTAAACCTTCGCAACAGCTCTCCTTTTCTTCTGGCGTTGTCCTTCGCGTACTCCTATACTCCTCTTCCCATCGCCACGGAGTTTGAATCTTCGTGTTCGTACATAGTCTTCTCGCACGAATTTACTGAACTACCTCATACCGCAGTGTTGGTCTGTGAGGAGACCAAGCATTTGCCTCTGCCATTCGGCATGTGCGAGTGCGACGCCTTTTTAACTGTTGAAGGTCCACGCGGCCGGCCGATAATCCAGTCACACCGAGCATATCAACAGTGTACAGCGTTGTACGCTCGTCCTCGTCTTACGACTCTTTACTTTAGACTTGAAAGATGGGCACAATCAGCTGATAGCCTATGTGCGAAGAACTATGTTTTTGTGCCCTAGCAGTGCATGATCTTTCCTTGTCTGTTTTATCTCCCCCTAAGCGCCTTCTTGAGCACCTCTTGCTTCGACTATCACACCTCCCTCCTCCTCCTCCTCCTTGCTCCTCCTTGTTCCTCCTCCTCGTCCGTCGGCATCACATCCCTTTGTCGATTGTACCTCACCTGTTTTCCAATTGACTTCCTTCTTCCATGACAGCTGGCCTCCCCTCACCTGCTCCATTTGCCCCCATCTCCTTGCTCTTCTGTTGCCCCTGTGCCTCCGCTTACCTGATGCTGTTCTATCGGCTTTTACTGATCAAGGGTCTCCATCGCCACCGGTTGGCGTCATCCCCTTGCTCCTCCCCCTCCCNCCCCCCCCCCCCAACCAATCTATCTGATGCCCCGTTGGCCGCTCGTCACTGTGCTGCCCCCCTTGTTGTCACCCATTTGCCCTAATAACATTCCGTCCTCACTTTTTAGTATTTACCCATCCCTCTCTCTTTTGACGCTTTGCTCTGACTGAAGGATGGGGTAGAGTAAGGAGCGTGATTGCGAATCTCATTGCGGACTGCCAAGCCTGGCCTTCAAGTGTCATTTTCGGGAAGTCTTCACATCCGTATCGACCAGTAGGTGTCTGATCATTTGACGGTGTGGTCACATTGGTGATGATGTAGTTCGATACGGGGTGTTAAGTTTGTACGGCTTAAGAATTTGTCTGTTTTTCCTTTTGGTCTGTTTGTTTGTTTGTTTGTTTGTTGTGCTTGTTTGTTGTGTTTGTTTGTTTGTTGTGCTTGTGGTGTTTGTTTGTTTGTGTCTGAATGGCTAGTCTTGGGAAAATCTGAATCTCTTGGATCATGTGCTTTTCTTTTCTTTTTAACAGTCTAAAATTCTGTGTTGCTTCCTGATACGCAAAAGAAATTAGCACGGCATCTGCGAGACCGCACCTGACTCGATTGGTGCGTCCATGAATTGCTGACATACAGATCTGAGTTCGAATCCAGATGCAACTTGATGATGAACGGAAAAAGAAAAAAAGTGTTGGCATCGTCAAACTTGCATGGATGGAGTCTGTGTCGTTGCAGATCTAGTCCTCACATAGCGGCAGCGGCGGCAGCGGCAGAGGCGGCAGTGGCAGCGGCGGCAGCGGCAGCGGCACCAGCAAGGTGGCGGCTACGCGTTGTGTGCTCTCGTGCGACTTGTTCCTACAGTTGACAGGTCCTCTTCTTTGTTCCTTTTTTCTCTAAGTCGAATTTTTGCAAAGTCTGGCCAGGTTGAGAGTGCGGTGCGACAACACAAGTGGACTCTTGTCTGTCCGGACAAGGCAGGAAATATCGAAACTTGTGTGTTATCGCAGACAGGAGGCTCAAAGTTTTCATCGGCAGGTTTCTTCTTTAGGAGGGTGGAGACCATGGTCGATACCCTCTTTACCAGGAGGGATGGTGGGGGAAGCTTGTGCTTTACGCTTGGAGCACCGGATGTTTACTTCCGCACTGAGCTTCTTCAGACAGAATGTGTATATTGTGTGTGTGACCGACCACAAGTGTGTGTGTGCGTGTTTTGTGTGCGCTCTCACTCGTGTGTCTGTGCGTGCGTTGTGTGTGTGTGTGTGAGAGAGAGTTTGGGAGGGGGAGAGAGAGAGAGCGAGAGCGAAAGCGAAAGCGAGAGAGAGAGAGAGAGAGAGAGAGAGAGAGAATGCTACTGATCAGCTGATGTGTGTGTGTGTGTGTGTGTGTGTGTGTGTGTGTGTGTGTGTGTGTGTGTGTGTATTGTGTTTTCCATGTGTCCGTGGAGCTGCAACGCAGACGTTGATCTATGATAGATAGTTTCAATTTCAGAACACAAGTTCTTGGATCAAGTTGGATGTCTTTGAGAGTGACAGCCTGTTTCAATGATTCCATTTTAATGCTCACAAAATTGCAGTGGACTTCTCGTTGGTGTTCGGAATGCTGGATGGGAGGAACACTGGGTGTTTGTAAATGCATTGTTCAACAAGTCCAGAAGTGCTTGACGGCTTGAAGCCCCGTCTGTCAGAAGTTGTGGCTAGCGTTTGCCGCCTCTTTGGGACCACCACCTCTTAGCGCCTTTCTGGGAGGCTGGGACCGTTTTCTGGAACCTTCCTGGGACCGATGTGTTCTTTTGGGACTCTCCCTTCCCGTCGAAGAGTATGAGGTCTTTTCGTGGCACCACCGATCCCCAGGGCCTCCTTCCAAGGTTTTGGCATCGTATGTGAGCCTCGGGAAAAAAAAAAAGCCTGTATAGCTTTCAAGCCCTTAATGGCTCTCTTCTGGCGCCCGGTTGAGACGTGCTTTCGACTCTTTTTTTTTTTGCCGGTGCGATCAGACCAGACGAGTTTACGGCGCGCCCAATGGAGCTGACAAGGGAAGAGAACTTCAGAGAAGAGAGAAGGAGAAAGCAAGTGAGAACGAAAGGTGGTTGCGAGTTTGACTTTTGACTGTTGAATGTGCTCTCCCTTGCAATGAGGTATTTTCCTTTCCCAAGTTCAACATTCTCAGAGGCTGTGCCGTCTTGAACTCTGCTTATTTCTTGGGCAACTGTGCACATCAATTAAATTGTAGTGAATCATTTTACATGCGCATAGGTTTGCACACACCTCTTGTGCGTGTGTCTTGTCATATTCGCTATACACTCAAAAAAAGCACGACTGTGTGGTGGGGTGTGTGTGTGTGTGTGTGTGTGTGTTGTCATATTCACTATACACTAAAAAAAAAGCGAAAAAAAGCATGTGTGTGTGTGTGTGTGTGTGTGTGTGTGTGTGTGTGTGTGTGTGAAAGAGAGAGAGAGAGAGAGAGATTCGTTCTTCAAATACACAAAATTGCAGATCGACATAAAGTGCAGTAAAGCATCCTACATGTGGAGATGTGCACACACACCTGAGAGAGAGAGAGAGAGAGAGAGAGAGAGAGAGCGGGGGGGGGTGTTAGAAAGGTAGGTACTACGGGGGCACAGGATATGGATCTGGCCTTCGATGACTTTTTGGAAGGATTTTACCCGATTTAATGTTAAAAGCTAGGCTACCAGAGTGGCCCGGGTCCCCACTTGCCCGGCCGGGCCAAAAAGAAATAAAAAAATAATTAAAAATATATATTTCTGTTTTTTTTATTTTTTTTAACTATACTCTTCTCTCAATTTTTCCTCATACTACCTACCTACCACTACTCCTACCTATAGGCATACGGGGAAACCCGTAGCATACCAGAGCCATGTTTTTACGGCCCCTCGAGCCTGCAGGATACCGGCCAGGGGACGGCCGGTAGCACCAGGGATAAAGCGGACCAATCCCCCGTGCCTCCCCTCAGGCCCCTCCCCTACGAACGTAGCAGACTCTGCTTGATGCCGATCGGGGGATCCAGCGGTCTATCTCTTGGGTAGCGGGTGCCAAGTAAGCCCAGGAAGGTACGTGAGGCCAATGGGGATTGAACCCATGACCCCTCCTGAATGCCACTTGCGAGCCTTACCAACTGAGCTAGGCCGCTGGATGGTAAAGAATTTCGATGCGACCCTGAGGCAAAAGTCGTTCAGTTTATTTTTCTGCATAATATAGTTTGTTAAACTTGTTTTCGGATTTTTTGGATTTTTGGTTTTTTATTTATTTATTATTTGGCTGGGACCTTGCCTAGTCCCTTGCACGGCCGGGCCGCCCGGGAAAATAGGGTGACCCGGGCGGCCTGGCTGGTAGCCTAGGTTACAATTCCCCCGTTGAGTCAAATGGAAATACTTAGCTTCCAATCTACCTAATCTGTTCTCCCTTTCTCTCCCACCTGTTTCTTTCCTGCGCCGATGTGCTGTACGTAGGCTCACGCTAATGAAGCATGAACTTTGCCCTGAAGATGACCAGGTCCGTTGCTTTGAGGTAGGAAGGTAGCACTGGTGGGCCATGTCAATCATATACAGTATTTACAGAAGTATATACTATTGCTCTCTTGTCGGGACGTGAGACGCGGGACGCGGGACACGGAACCCCCGTTGTGGGACGGCGGGAAGGTTGTGTGGACCGATATAATGTGACAGTAATAGTGTAATAGACACCAAAAAAAAAAAAAAACGACTCAGATTGTATCTTTGTCTATGACTCTATGGTATGGAGTAGATTCGCTCGAACAATTCTATAGCACGAGTTTGAGTCGACAGGGTATCAGAGAAGGGCTTATGTAGAGAATCGAGAGGTCTCCTAATCTGGCAGCGACCACACGTAGCATGAGCATGAAAGCGAAAAGACTGAAAATCCCTACGTATATAACTATCGCTAATTTTTGGCCTGTGACATTCAGACGATCGGGGCCCTGCGATTTTACACTCCGCGACGGTCCCGATCGTCTGTTGATCGTTTGCTCTTAGAAGTTGAACCATCGCGGGCGGCTCTGCGCCAGGGCCTGTACTGGGCCCATGCGCCAGTGCCGGTACCAAATCGTGTTACCGGCCCTACCGCATGCGGTACCCTGGTAGCGCGTGGCGCGCTACCAGTCCAGCACCGCTACAACGTATAGAAACCACTTTGGGCAGTGCGCGTGCCCGAGGGCAGGTATACTGGACGCTCAATGCCTGTTCGACAAAGCTACTCGACTGAGCTACGCTACACTAGTCTAGGATCGACGCCTGTTTTCGACACTCAAGCTACTGGACTGACTTCTACGCTGCTATGAACGACTACAACTTCGCTCTACGTTGGACACACGTGCACCCGCACACGCACACGCACACACGCACGTGCACGCACACACACGCACGCACGGACGCACACACTCACACACACACACACACACGCACATGCAAAAGTGGCGAGTCCTTGGCCATCCGTACAGTTCATCTTGGGTGGACTGTCGAGGTTCAACCTCCTGATGAGTCGGTGGAAGTCCGACGAAACAGTCTGGCTAAGTCATATTGTGAGTTCTGTATAGCGAACATAACAACACTCACACATGCGCAGACTCGCACACACACAAACACACACTCACACACACTCACCGAGGACACCATCTCTACATTCTGAATGTTGGACGCTGAGGCTTGAGCTGTGCAGCGGCAAGGCTTTCGAATGACCGCACCTTGACGACTGACGGTGAGTTTGTTATTTGTGTCTCTTGCTTTCATTTTTTGTGGTCTTGGAACTATGAGAGAGAGAGAGAGTGCGTAGTGTCCGCTCGTGCGTGTGTGTGTGTGTGTGTGTGTGTGTGAGAGAGAGAGAGAGAGAGAGAGAGAGAGAGAGAGAGAGAGAGACAACCTATGACCTGCTGTCAAGTGTATTATCAGCACCAATCAGTTTCGTATCTGATCTGCGGTCCATCACGACCCAAAAAGAAAGAAACGGAAAACAACAACCATCAAGGGTGCGCGAGACCATCGGAAAAAAAAAAGGAAAACGCCGTGCCCGTGGGAGGGAGGGGGAGAGAGAGAGAGAGAGAGAGAGAGAGAGAGACCCCCCCACCCCCACATGACAAAGTGTAGTATCTGTTTCGATCAGTTTCATATCCGATCCTACCCCCCCATACGATCAAGCGTTTTAACTGCTCTGTTCAGTTTCATAGCTGCTCCGTGGTCCATCGAGACCTTTTTCTTTAATAAAAGAAAAAAAAGCAGGCGCACGAGCGAGCGAGCAAGAGGGAGAGAGAGAGAGAGAGAGAGAGTCCATAAACTTCTTGGTGTCATTAGGATCCAGACTCGACATTGGGCTTCAGACATTTGACGAGGGATTATCTGGGAATTGTGACGAAGACTTGGTGTTGACGTCATTCTTATCTTCCCCCTTCTTCCTCGTTCGATCCCCTCCTCTTCCTTTGTGCATGGTCTGGACCTGGCGCATTCTTCCTGTGTGTAGCGCCAAGCCCCTTCACACCTTGTGATGAGGATGATGCATGTTTGGTCTGCATTGCAACATTGATTTGGATTCGTCAAGTTTGGTGGCAACAAAAAGGACAAGGAGGAAATTAAAATATTTTTTATTAAGGGCAAAAGAAAATGTAAATCAAGCTAGTGGGCTATTGTAAGTTGAACTTCTATTTTTTGCTTGGAAAAAAAAAAGTTAAAAAAAACGCTATTGTAAGTTGAACTTCTATTTTGCTTGAAAAAAAAAAAAAAAAAAGAGTTAAAAAAACTTCAACTAGACTTCTACTGCTATGTTCCCTGCTTGAGAAATTTCTCCCAAAGGAAAAAAAAAAAAAAAAAAATAGAAAGCTCCCTATCGTTCTTCCAAGAGTTTGCGATGAAAAATTTCATCGACGGTTCTTCCTCAATTCCCTCCTCCTCGTTCCAAGAGTTTGCAATTTCATTTACTGCGACGCGACGCTTTTTCCTTCTATGTTCGCTAGGGTGACCTTGGACGTATATGATCGTAATAACAGCCAGATTCGGTAGACAGTACTAGACACAGTCACATTGCGGGAGACCTGGCGTCGGACGTGATTCGTGGCCTGAACTAAATTTCATCCAAAGGAAAAAATTGAAAAATATTAAATATTTCAAAAGACTCGTAAAATATTGTAAACAGGGGTACCATGGGGACACTGGGACATGGGCGCATACAGTCAGTCTCGGATCGACAATCCAGACGTCGTCAACTGCGTGGGACGAAAACCAAATATACTTCTATCTGTCCAAATTGTGGCATTAAAAAAAAAAAAAAAAAGAACAAATCTAAAAAAACAAAAAAAAAAAACAAAGACTTGTTACAATGAGTTTTTGTGCACCATGGACCTGCGCAGCGCACCGATGGAGTCACCCCGTTAACGGCCTCAAATCGTGGAGGTACTGGTGATTTAAACTTTAAACTTTAAAGTCACATTCAAGTTGATTCAACTAAAAGATGATATAACGTGGAATTAAATTCAATTAAAAAAATTCCAGCTTGAGACCCGAGTGACATCTCACTGTTAGGCGCCGCCGACGAGGTAGGTGGCCCGAGGCTTGGCGTCTTCGCTGTCGTATGAAGTGTATCACATTTTTCTTCCTCGAATGTCCGACGGGCTCCGGTCGGCAAGATTGGACAATGTTATCTTGTTGTCGACAGTCGTAGGTCCTCCCCGAGCGTGAACACCCTGTGGTCCCCACCAACATCCCCACCAACATGGCAGCAACAACGAAACATGGGAGGAGAATGAAATAGGATGACAGTAGTTCACGAAAGAGAGAGTGAAAAGTTGAAAACACAAATTTACGGCCTTGCCACACCACTCTCGAAGTGTTGAAAAGACAGAAATGTGGCGGGTGCATGTGGCCGTCTTCTAGCGGGAAGTTCATTCTCATTTTGTACATTTCGAGAGTGGTGTGGCAATGCTCTTAAACAGCAGATTGCTGACATGTCAGAGTTCGTCACCGTGCGATGAATTGTTGTCTCTTTTATTTTTTGTTTTCAATCGTTGAACAATGTACAACATGGAAAAAAAAAAAAAATGCAAAGAATGAGAGAGAAAACAACAGAGGAATATGTGTAGAGCGGGTGGCATTTGCGTGTGTGTGCACGTGCATGATGGTAGTTGATCACAAAACAACAAACACCTTTTCCACCCAGATGCATTGATCGAAAAAAAAATGATTTTGTTGTTTGACTTTTTGGAAAGCCAAATGGAAAGAGTGCCTTTTTTTCAGTTTGAAAATTGAAAGAGTTTTTTTTTCTTTTTTTTTTTTTCAGTATGTATATATCATCAAACAGAGCTGCCTGGTAAACCGTCAGCATGTATATAAATATATTATATTATATATATATATCGTCACAAACAGAACTGCCCGGTAAACCGTAGGCAGAGAGAGAGCAGAGGACAACAAACGAGGGGCTGTGACAAACTGTTTCGTCGGAGTTTCACCGACTCATCAGGAGGCTATATAAATGAATGTATGAATATATACGACGAAACAGTTTGTCACAGCCCCTCGTTTGTTGTCCTCTTCTCTCTCTCTGCCTACGGTTTTACCGGGCAGTTCTGTTTGTGACGATATATAGTCAAACAGAGCTGCTTGGTAAACCGCAGGCAGAGAGGGAGAAGAGGACAACAAACGAGAGGCTGTGACAAACTGTTTCGTCTGAGTTTCATCCACTGACTCATCAGGTGGCTGAACCCAGTTTGTCACAGCCCCTCGTTTGGTTTCCTCTTCTCCCTCTCTGCCTACGGTTTACTGGGCAGCTCTGTTTGACGATATTTATATATGGTTAAGGTAGATTATCATTTACAGTGTAATCAGTGAGGGGATTTTGCAGACTGTTGAGGGTTCAGCCTCCTGATGAGTCGGTGAAACTCCGACGAAACAGTTTGTCACAGCCCCTCGTTTGTTGTCCTCTTCTCTCTCTCTGCCTACGGTTTACTGGGCAGTTCTGTTTGTATCTATTTGTGATGATATATACAGCCCCTCGTTTGTTGTCCTCTTCTCTCTCTCTGCCTACGGTTTTACCGGGCAGTTCTGTTTGTGACGATATATACATATACATACAGCCTCCTGATGAGTCGGTGAAACTCCGACGAAACAGTTTGTCACAGCGCCTCGTTTGTTGTCCTCTTCTCCCTCTCTGCCTACGGTTTACCGGGCAGTTCTGTTTGTGACGATATATATATATATATATATATATACAGTTTGTCACAGTTCGGCGATATACAAAATGTGACAGCCTTGAGATATATCATCGTCAAATTTACTGGCCGGCGCCCGTAAGTAAATTCAGAGTTATTTTACTCATCTAAGTCAGTGGATTGGGATTTCAACTGAGTCCCATTAGCTGCTGTGTACCTTGTTCATCATTTTACTAAGTTCTTTTTTTCTTTTCTTCAATGATTCTAAGAAAGAAAGCGAAATCCGATCCTTTTTCTTTTTCCTTTTTTGGATGAGTCGCCGTTTTTCATTAACTGTGTGTTGAATGATGCAAGGCCCATAACGTTGGTGCAGTTGAGCATGGGCTGTGTACGCTACTATGCACCCATTTGCCTTTCAGCACTCGGTCCGGACGTGCGCACAAAACATGCAAGCAAATACCATTCCGCAATATAGGCGCTTTTGTCCTGCAAGCACGTACTCCCCCCCCCCCCCCCCCCAGCCCCCACCACCCTTTTCTGGAACGCATTCTCTCAGAAGGCGCTTGAGCGTTCACATGCAAGCACACACTCGGTCCTGCGTATGCATGCCATGCCGTCTTCGTCGTGTGCTGTATTGCTTGTGCACAGAACCGAAACCGCTTGTGCGCGTTCGATGGGGAGTAATGCCTAGTACTACCGTCTTCCCTTGAACACACCGCACCCTAAAAATGAATGTATACAGGCTATATTTCCGGCCAGATACAGCCAAAATAAGGGTGCGTTGTGTTCGGGGGAAGACAGTAGCTGCAGCACATAGCACGCAGCCTGCAGAGTACTACTGCACAGCCTACACGGGACTGCCTACTGCACATAGCACCAAGGCTAGGTAGGGATGCCTATCTCAGAACGCACAGCCGCGATGGTGCCCCGCATCGCCGTTAGCACCCAGCTGAAAATAGTATCACATAACTGCACATCACACTTGGCGCACAAAGCGCAACCCACTGCACCCTGCGCTCCTCTTTGCACAAGACATAGCCCCGATGGCCATAGACGCTGCTGTTACGAGATGGGGGGTTGGGGAAGCAGATGGGAGGTGCAGTATGGGCAGAATGCTCGGTCTTTACGTCAGCTTCTCGCCCCCCCCACCCCCCCCCACACACACACCAGCAGCCACACCCTACTCCCTCAGTACAGCGGAGCTGGGGCCGGGGCCAACATTTATCCCCTTGATTGTGAGAGGCAGTTATGTGTGCAAGGGTGCCCTGCAAGCAAGTTCATTACCAAGTAAGAATAATTAAAAAAAAAGTGAAGAATAATTAAAAAAAAAGGGAAGAATAATTAAAAAAAAGGGAAGAATATTGGAGTAGTAGTAGTAGTAGTAGTAGTAGTAGGTAGATAGTGGAAGGTGAACCGGGCGTAAAATGTCCGAACACAACACAATTACGGAGACGCATGGAATAACCTGCTCCGTAAATCTGCTGCTTTTTCCATTTTTCCTAGAAGAATATTGTTTAGATCATTGAAAAAAAAAAAAAAAAAAAAAARAAGGAAGAAGCCAAAGAATCAGAGTAGCCGTAACAAAGGAGAGGAAAACCGGCTACTCACCGTGTACAGGGATTTGTCGTCATGGAACTTGACAGCATCCGGCACCTGCATACAAGGGCACACACAATTTACGATGGGTTGGTGGGGATAGTTTTTTTTTTTTTTTCAGTTTAAATAAGAAATACAATGAAAATACATACTAAATTTCAATGAATAAGTTCAAAGAATAAACTTAAAATAAGTCTGTAATTGAAGTACTTCATAATTAATATATTACATGAAATTCAAATAATTGAATTACAAAATGATAATACAGTCTTTTCGCTTCACACATTGATAATCAATTTATGCTGTGGAAAATAGATTTTTCACCTTGTATCTAGATGATTGAATTTGCATCAATAAGAATCATTAATTATTTTCAAAAAAAATGTTTTGCGAACGCCAAGAATGTAAAACCCAGTTGTCTGTTCTCAAGCACCATCTTAAAGACACATCGTGTTCTTTCTCTCCCTCCCTCCCTCCTCCCCCCTGCTGCCCCCCCCCCCCCCCCCCCCCCCCCCCCCTTGTCCTTGCCGCTCTAAAACATTAATTGAAGCGAATAAACCCTAAACCTCCCTTTTCTTCTCTCCTCCTCCCCACCCCCCCAGCTGTCTTCTCCCTCGCCCTCCTTTTCAACTCCCTCTTCTCCCCTCCCCTATAATATATACAGATACACAACAGGCATGCGCCGAGAGTTCGTTCGTGATGATTCTCTCTCATAACACAGACACGTGCAGACACAGGCACACTCGCACAGACACACACACACACACACACACACACACACACACACACACACACACACACACACACACAACACACACACACACACACACGAAACAGTTTGTGACAGTCGGGGCTTTTTTTTAGTGTATAGTGAATATGACAACACACACACCAACACCCACAAATACACATGCAATTCCATGCACGATTGACTCTAAGAAGAAGATTGTCCTCTGGATTGCTCATTGTGAGGCTTTGAGTGGAACATAGTTAATTTATTTCATACTCGGAAATTGTAGATGGCCTGTCATAGTTAATTTATTTCAAACAAGGAAATTGTGAATGGCCTGTCGTCAACCCTGTTGCCCCCCCAACTCACCGTTCCGCTGGACGATGGACCTCCCGCACCCATAATTTGATGCTTCAGATCATCCATGCTAATCCCTTTGGCCTCGGCGATGAGCTCCAGCGCTTGCACGAACTCGTCGTAGTTGATCTTGCGATCTCCCTTAGGCTTCACTTTCGAGAAGATGAGGTCCACGGCCTAGAGTAGAAATTCCATCGCATAATCCGTTCGTTCAGGCAAGCAAAAACACACATCCCACCGTCCATTTAGTAATCGCAACATCGATTTTTTTGTTTGGTCTGTCGCTTCTGTCAAATGGCAACGAACTCGGACGTAGAGGGTTAGCATAGGAGAAAGCTTGTACAGACAGTCTGCAGGCAGAAGATCATGCAGGAAGTGGGGACAGCTACCATGGTGTTATAACTTATGAATATGGTTTTAACCCGATGAACATAACAAAAGCATAATGGTACACAAAAAGCCACGTTGAAGCGAACTTATTTCAAGTTATTTGCGAATTTTAAGAGAATTTTCCCGCTAAGTTAACAGATCCTGCGGTAGCTGATTCTACATGAGCTTCAGGTAATCAAATATGAACTGCTGCTACCATCGGTACTTTACTACTTTCAGTGCAACAGATGCAAAAAGAAAAAAGCACTCCATTCCATAGCGATATTTGTCGTCGCTCGCTATATTCTGTCGGTATTAATATTTGTCAATCAGTGGTTGCGGCCTCAAACAAAATCTATACAAAAAAGAACCAGCGGCTCCGAGGCGCACAGGACAGACGCCGTTTCATATCGTAATTACTATTTACTATTTTTGCGCTTTTCTTTTACTTCACTCGCTGGCCAAGATGTACGCAACAAAGTTCAAACTTGGAACTAGAGCTCAGAGCGAGTGACGTTAAAAAAGAGCTCAAAAATAGTAAATAGTAATCTTAACTCAATTCCCTAAGTTAAGAATAGGGAATTGACGAGAGCGCGGGAATAGGGAATTGACAAGAGCGCGGGACGGGAAGGGAAGTGATCTGGGTAGACGTTTTCGTGCGAAACCGGGCGGGTCAAATCCCTAAGAACCAGCTGTTCTGAGGCGCACAGGACAGACGCCGTTTCGTATCGTAATTACTATTTACTATTTTTGCGCTTTTTTTTTACGTCACTCGGTGGCCAAGATGTACGAAGCAAAGTTCGAACTTGGAACTAGAGCTCAGAGAGAGTGACGTAAAAAAAAAGCGCGAAAATAGTAAATACTAAATAGTAATCTTAACTCAATTCCCTAAGTTAAGATTAGGGAATTGAAGAGAGCGCGGGACGGGAAGGGAAGTGATCTGGGCGGGTCAAATCCCTAGGTAAATAGTAAATAGTAAATAGTAATCTTTTCAAATTGACGTTTTCGTGCGAAACCGGGCGGGTCAAATCCCTAAGTTCAAATTAACGACAGTAAATAGTAAACTTAACTCAATTGACACTAACTGACATTAACATAGTATAAGGATATTCTTTCTATTTAAAAAGATTCCCCAAATATACGTAAACGATTCCGGGAGGGTATGGCAGAGTGGGGTAGCGTTGAAAAACGAACCCGTTCAGGGGAAACGTCAACGGGGGTTAACGGTAGAATAGCTTAGAAGGCAAATAGGGCATTTGCAGATTTGCAGGCACCTCGAGAGGTGATCGCAAATTCCGTTGCCCCGTGGGTACACAGGCCGCAAATTCCTTTGCCCCGCGGGTACATTGAGGACTTCGGCAAATCTGTACGATCGGCCTCTTAGGGAATTTGGGATTATAGGTCCATCAGAATTGTGTGGCATAAAAAAAGGGGTCGCTGGTCGCAAATCGAGCAAATGGAACAGGCAAGTGTGCTGAGTTCAAATGGGAAGCAGGACCCGGAGCCAAGTCCCACTTGGGCCCATATGCGCCGCTTTTGACTGTCGATCTTTGGAATCTACGGTCAGAAATGAGAGATACAGGTAATTGGCTTCTGACTGTCTCCGGATTTCCTTCATTTCTGACCGCAGATTGCAAAGATCTGTTTGTTTGTTTGTTTGTTTGTTTGTTTTACCGGGCCCAGGTGCAGCCCGCCGCCAATAGACTGGGGCCCTCCTTCGTCTCAGGAGAAAAAAAAAAAAAAAAAAAAAAACCCGAGAGAAAACAAGAAAATGTTTGAGAGCAGTTTTTTTTCTTTTCTTTTCTTTTCTTTTCTTTTCTTTTTTTCTTTTCTTTTCTTTTCTTTTCTTTTCTCTTTTCCTGCGAACATCATCAAGGTGGACTGTGAGAGGGTAGGTTTGCAGATTTTAAGAAATTATCTTTTCTTTTCTTTTGTTTTCTTTTCTTTTCTTTTTTCTTGCGAACATCATCAAGGTGGACTGTGAGAGGGTAGGTTTGCAGATTTTAAGAAATGATAATCCGGGGCCCAGGTTCCGGGCTGAATGACTTCCTTTTTTTTTTTGGTTTTTGTGGGTGAAGTCTGGGCATTTGGTCGGTTCAACTCAATGTTACCAAAATCTAAGAACAGTAAGGAAACACAGCAATCCGTTATAAAAAAAAAAAAGAAAAAAAGGTACTGTAATGAAGGAAGACAAAACAATGCATGCAAAAATGCACTAGTCCAACGAAGAGGGAAAAACTTGAAAGAAACCACAGAAGCTCCTGAGGCCATCAACTGGAGCACAGATATTTGACACAGTAGTGTAGGTAAGAGCGGATGCCTCCGATGAAGGAGGAACCCTGAAAACATTAAAGTGGGCAGTTTTTTTTTTGTTTTTTTTTTTTGGCAATTTATGATGCTGTGTCTGCAGACTCGGCACCGTCACCAGGTCCCGACAGCGGTACCAACGAGCCAGGTATCTCCTGATCGCTCTTGGCTGAAACCCGCTGTTCTGTACTGTCAGCGACCAATCTGTGGAAATCATCAGCTTTACAGCATATTTCACCCCTCTGCACGCCCCATCGGGTGGGTAAGTTTCTCCCCCCTCTATATTTTGCCGAATTCCTGAGATTCCATAGGGTCCACAGAATAGCCCCCCCCCCAGAATAGCCCCCCCCCACCCCCCTCAGGGAGAAGTGTGGGCATTTGGCACTCACCGTGGCTGTGAACTGCTTGTCCAGCAACCCTCCATCCCTGCAGAATTTTGCGAATTTCCCACCATCCATATTTACCAACTGTATGACGATTCACCTCATCAGTAGGACATTCAAATGAAAAAAAAAGGGAAAAACAAACAAAGCCAAGAAAAGAAGAGAGGAAAAAATGGAATCAGTATGGTATGCAAAAAAAAAAAAAAAAAAAAAAGGTCCCAATCAGTACGACATGCAATTTGAAAGAACATCCTAGTTATAGAAAACAGATGGAAATAATGAAGAGAGAGAGAGAGACAGAGAGAGAGAGAGAGAGAGAGGGAATGCAGAGCATATGCGCAAGCAGTGCAAATATAAAAAATACCACCTTGGAAAACTTGCAAGTTCTAGGCCTGCAGCTGTGATGACCAGGTGCAGACAGCTGTCTGCACCTGGGCCGAGTTTGGACCGTGTGCACTGTTTGCACATATGCTCTGCATTCCCTCTCTGCATTCCCTCGCTGCCAGATTCTGCAATTCCGACCGTAGATGAAAAGTCGATCTGGCGGTACATCCCCCCAGGGCCGTTGTGTGTTCCAATGCGGCCTATGTGTGCTTCGATTTTATAGTTTAGTCTTGGTTGATGGGTTTCGATTCTGATTTCATCAGAAAAATCATTTGCTTTCTCCTTATCTGATCAGTTAGAGCAATCTGAAAGGAAAGGGGTGCTTTGGTTTGGACGTGGATTTCTCCTCGGCTGATGACCAGGTGCAGGCGCAGGGGTTCTGCCATGTGTCGCACCGTTGGATAAGGGATTGTGTTAACCACGGGTACACTACCGTCTTCACCCGAATAGAACGCGCGTGGTCATTATCACAGCATCTGGACTGAAAGTTGGGCCAAATGCACAGCTATAATGACCGGGCGTTCTATTCAGGTGAAGACGGTAGGGAGACACGCTCTTTGTGAACTCGAGATCGTAACAACGGAGAACAAGTTACCCTTGTCCAGGGGTACTCTACGGGGTTTGACTTGGATTTTGATTTATTTATAGACGCTTTTGCCCTGCTACGACTCCCACCTCGATGCATGTGGTGCAGAACGGTCCAAGTAGATTTTCAGGGAAGCTGAGGAGGGGAGAGCATGATTTCGCACGCAGCGGCGTCAATCCTTCTTCCTTATTTGGGAAGCAATCACTGCCCCTTGCCCATGCTAGATCCGTATCGAATAGGGAAGCTGTCTCCATGGGAGCAGTGGCTGAGGATCTTCCAGCCGTAGTGGGAAGAGGCGTGGGCTCATTTTGTGTTCAATTGCATAATTTGAGCCTTGGGCAAAAAAAATAAAAAAAAAAAAGTAAGAAAGCCCCATCCTTGAGGGTGGGGACTGCCGTGGTGGTGCAGCAGAAAGACGCGAGCCGAGTCAAGAACTGTGCCCTGGTTTTATCTTCTCTTGTTTGACATGTGCCACGTGGCAGAAATTGGCATTGGAATTAAAAGGGTCTCAGACATACTGGTGGTTGAAGATGTGGGCCGCCAAGGCCAATGGAACCCCTTCCCCCCCCCCCCCCCCCCCCCCCCCCCCCCCCCCTTCTTTGACATCTTGGGGGTATTTTTCAGGCTGCTGACCCATGCCGGTCATGGAGCACCTGTGTGTTTATCTTCCCTTTTTTTTTCTTTTTTTTTTAAAGCACTCCATAGAGGGAATTTGCTGCTGATTCTGAGTTTTGGACATAAGTAACAGCAAAACGGGATTAAAAACGGTGTTTTTTTCCGGTTTTTTGGCTTTTCCCAGGCTCTCTCTCTCTTGGTTCATAGTGGTCCGGGGCTAGGTCCCACTTACACAAATTAAGCGATATTGACCGTAGATAGCAAAGGTCAACGGCCAGAATCTCTTAATCCGTGCAAGTGGGACCTTTCCCCCGGCTGATGGACGGGGCACCGGTTATGCCTCAATTTGTCCCGGGCATTGGCCAGAGCAGAGTATTGTGAGAGGCACCTGGTGTGGTCCCCGGCTTGTATAATAAAGATATTGCATGATTAGAAAAGGAAAGGGCAAACTACTGCGCAGTCAACGGAGTCAAGGTTTTCAGTTTCTAATGTGTTCCAGTTGCGATTTATTTATTTATTTATTTTTAATGCGCTGATAATCTTTAGCATCTGGTAGAGAGCTTTCTTACGGTCAGAGTTTTTTTTTTTTTTTTTTTTTTTTTTTGCGCTGATAATCCTTAGCATCTGGTAGAGAGAGCTTTCTTATCGACAAAGCAGTCCATCTGGTGGGAACGTGTTTTTTCTTCGCCTTTGACATTTTAAACCATCAGTACTTGGCCCAGCTATCAGCTGTGGAAAAAAATAGAGTAGAAACATTTCTAGTCGGATCGGATGAATTTGGTTGCTCCTGTAGTGGAAGTAGCACCAGTGCTTTTCCCAGACGTTTCTCTTGGACCTGAACATGCATTAGCTGCAAGTTTCGGGGGTCGCCATACCGGAGCGAAACGGCTGCCAGTCTAAAGAGGGGCCTGCGCCGGCTTTTTTGTTTGGTGCGGAGGGGACAATGGATTAAACCACCAGTACTTGGCCCAGCTATTGATGCCGAGCCTAAATACGCCCTGCGCGCCAAGCTTTGCCGAGCCTGGAAGGGGCGGGAACCGGTAGGGGGCATTTTGTGGTTGGCACAGGTACCGCCCCTTGTGCTGGACCT
>BFEA01000343.1:1114198-1124518 GCA_003427395.1 Chara braunii
CGCCCTCAGTGGGTTGTGTGTGGTGTGTGGGAGATCTGTCTCTTATACACATCTAGATGTGTATAAGAGACAGCTAATTGTCAGTACCAGTATCGGCCAGCAGGGGCGACTAAATAAAGTACCCATCTGTCTTACGCTACCGTTCCCAGCCACTCGGCAGAACCTTTTTTTTTTTTTTTTTTTTTTTTGGGAACATGCTCCAATATACGCAGGGAGCAGCACGTCCTGAGAACCGAGCCCATGTGAAAATAATATCTCGAAAAAATGGACACAAAAGAAGGTCATGAAGCACATTCATCATAGCCTTGGCTATGGCACCTCGTCCTCCTCGCTGGAAAAGAGTGAAGAAACAGGAGACAAGGAGCTGGCGATCCCCAACTAGTTTCGGCCGCTGCCAGTTAGCGGCCTCATCAGCGGGTTTTCGAGATATCTGGAGAACTACTTACTCGTCGACTTATAATTCCAGACCCGCGCGCAAAAAAAAAAAAAAAAAAAAAAAACACCCGCGCATTGATCCCTCACTAGACGGTCCGACCTCCTCCACGTATTGCCGGCCCAAGGTTATTCCAACGTGCAACAGGCTGGCTCCCTACATCAAAGCTCCCGATGCTTCTGCATCCTGCGCGCCCGCCGCCCGTCCAACACGCGACAAGCTCTCATCGAATTCCAAAGAATCCCGCGCTATTCCTACATGCATCAGGCTGACTCCCTACGTCAGAGCTGTCAGTACTTCTGCATCCTGCACTACCGTCCAACACAGCAATCTCCCATCGGATGCCGAAACAATTCTGTGCTTTTGACGCGCGTGAAAATGTTTTTTTTCCAGCCGCCGTTTTTCTCTCCTGCTTCTCCCGAGTTTGTCGGGTTCTTCGGAAGAGACAAGGGTTCTTCGGACGAAAGCCTTTCGCAAAAAATCGCTCCAAGATCCGTACCGTAGTCTACTTCTTGCTACGGAAGCTTCAAACACGTTTCAGAAAAACCTTAATTTAAAAAAAAAACTTGTTCGACTCCTAAAAAACATTGCACACCCTTCCCCCTTTTTTTTGCTTTCCACTACTCGTGCTTCGCTAGGAAGTGGCCATACCCCCGTTGCATTACTCACCCTGTTTTTACTCATATTCGAAAAAATAAAATAAAATAAAAAATACAATCACCGGGACTTAGTCCTCTAATCGTGAGATCCCTCCCCTACAACCCGGTGTCGTGGAGGCCAAGGACCAGACTGGCCCATCCCCCTTTTTTTTGCGGGTTGATCCTCAACTGTGCTGTGCTCCCTGGGGGGAGCAGTACCCCCCCGCCCCCCCGGCTCCCAACCCCGGGGGCTAGATCCCACTTGCGCGAATTAAGAGATACTGACCGTAGATAGCAAAGATCAACGGCCGAGATCTCCTAATGTATGCAAGTGGGACCTTGCCCCGGGTGCAGGATGGAAGGACAGCTCCAAGCAACCTTGCCACCAGCCAGCGGGGGAAACATTGATCGTTTTTTTTTTTTTTTTTTTTTGGAAGCATCGATCTTCGCTGGTGACCCCGAAAAAAAGTGCGCTGGCCTTAGAGACATCCGTTAAAATTGGAACGATGCACAGAAGGAAGATTAGCGAAATCGAGAAATGGTCCAAATTAAAAAAAAAAAACGATCAATGTTTCCCCCGTTAAAATTGGAACGATGCACAGAAGGAAGATTAGCGAAATCGAGAAATGGTTAAATTTTTTTTTTTTTTTGGAAGCATCGATCTTCGCATGGCCCCTGCGCTTTCAAGGATGACACGCATAAATCGAGAAATGGTCCAAATTTAAAAAAAAAAAAAAAAAAAACAAAAAAAAAAAAAAAAAAAAAAAAAAAAAAAAAAAAAAAGAATAAAAGTGCGCTGCCTCAGGGGGCCATGCCGCCATGGGAAGTCAGAAGTCTGGTTCTGACGACCACACCCATGATGAGTTCCTGATGGTCCAAGGGTCTCGGCGTCTGGCGGCACGTCACATGAAACGAAAACCAAACGAGCGCATCGGCCCACGAAAGGTGGCAAAATACAGTTGTTACTATTTATAGCAAACTGATGAACCTGGTCATTTCTGCGTTTCGTGTCTCGTGCGGCGACGCCCCAGGAAGCACACGGGATCTGACCAATACACTCATGATGAGTTCCCGATGGTCCAAGACGCATACAGGCAGGGTAGCAGCACGCGTCAGTTCTGAATACCTACAGTCGGGATCTGTGTCTGACTCCGTCTGCAGAATAGCGCCCAAAAGCGCATTGTCGGCCAGGACATCAGTCATGAGCAGCAGAGAGCGTAGCAGCCTTTGCACATCATCAACGGTGGAGATACCATCGTTGAACTGACGGGCCCCAACTTGAAGTCCGATTGCATCTGGATTCTGGATTCGAACTTGGGTCTGTACTGCAACAGTTCATGGGTGTGGTCCCAACTGTGCTACGTACACTCTTCCCCCGAATACAACGTACGGTCATTATAGTTGAATTTAGACTGAAAGATACCCCAAATTCAGCTATAATGACCGTACGTTGTATTCGGGGGAAGGCTGCTGTAGGCCTGTTCGTGCCAGCTCTTTTCCCCCCGCCCCCCTTGGCAAGCACCCACAGGCCTAGCTAAGTGGGGACCACACCCATGAACTGTTGAAATACTGACCCAGGTTCAAACCCAGATGCGATCAGATGACTGAAATTCTTCTTGAATTCCTTGGGGCCACTCAGTCCCACGTGATATCTCAATGGGCCTAGCTCAGTTGGTACACCCATTTGACTGTTGAAATGTGAATCAGACCCAAGTTTGCAGCCAGATGCAATCGGATGAACACAACACGATAAGTCTAGGTTACCTGGGGCCCATCAGTTCGACTATGATGCACCGCCAGCCCCTTTCTTTCTGGTAGGCAAAGGGCCCCAGGTAATCTAGACTTATTGTGTTGTGTTCATCCGATTGCATCTGGCTTCAAACTTGGGTCTGATTCATATTTCAACAATCTCTTGGTGGGTTACAACTTACAAGAGAGATTGGCTGTCGATCTTCATTATCTTCCCGCAGTTTCTTCTCTTTTTTTGTCTTCTCTTTTTTTGTCTTCTCTTACAATAAAATCCATTATAATCCGCTTTGCAAGCGGGACCTCACCCTAGAGGAAATCAAATTTCCCTTCGACCCTCCTTTCTTCTTCTTTTTTTTTCCCTTTTAACCACCAGTACCTTTCTCATATGTGGGGCCACGGGCCTCAACTTCAAATTCGGCCGCCACGCTCCGTCGATGAAAAATATCAACGGCATAGGCTACTAGATGCCCGCGGTCGACATATGGGAAAGCTAGTGGTGGTTTAAACGACCAGTACTTGGCCCCGCTATCGGCCGCCGAAAACAATATTGGATGAATTTGGGCGCTCCTGTAGTGGCCCGTACATTT
This sequence comes from Chara braunii, assembly GCA_003427395.1. Taxonomy (NCBI): domain Eukaryota; kingdom Viridiplantae; phylum Streptophyta; class Charophyceae; order Charales; family Characeae; genus Chara; species Chara braunii. Next base: position 1,117,606 of record BFEA01000343.1, read on the forward strand.
CCTAAAATTGTGGCGCATTAACTCGAGGAATTACAACCCGTCGTTTATAACTTCCTCTTTTTCTTTCCCCCCCCCCTTTTGGAAAGAGAAAAGTTCAGAAAAAGTTCAGAAAACCGTCTCTAAGTATCCATTGGGTGCGTGGTGGGAAACCCGTCTTGGCAGCTCAGGCTCTTTAATGCGTTTTGGACAGTGAGAAATGAAGGGATCACTCTGGTCCTTGACTCCTAGGGCTCGTAGTAGTAGTAAATGTGCTTGGTCGTGAACAGCATATCCGGTTTCGGAGTTCATTTGAGTTTCATTGGAGTTCATTTGAGTTTCATTGGAGTTCATTTGAGTTTCATTCGAGTTTCATTCGAGTTTCATTGGAGTTCATTTGAGTTCATTTGAGTTTCACTTGAGTTTCATCTGAGTTTCACTTGAGTTTCATCTGAGTTTGGTTCGAGTTTGGTAGTTCAGATTCCCCACCTCCTTTTCTTTCGAGAAAAAGAAAAAGAAAAAGAAAAAACACCAAAAACAACAATAAAAGCAATAGAAAAAGTGAAAACAGCCTCTAACCAGGAGAGTAGAAATATATATGTGATCAGAAGCTTAGCACATGTGGTTAAATGCTGCACCCCTGGGCCCTGGGGCCAAGTCCCACTGGTAGCAGTGTTGACTTTCGTCAACGCCCGAATCTGGACGTGTTTGTGGAGATGTGCAGAAAATTGTGTTCAGTTTGTCTCCACAAACACGTCCAGATTCGGGGGTTGACGAAACTCAACGCTGCTACCAGTGGGACCTGGCCCCGACACTGATGACCAGCAGCTCTGCAATCAAATTCCATCGCTAAAATAAAATAAAATAAAACAAAATAAAATAAAACAAAATAAAAAATAAAATAAAACAAAACAAAACGAAATAAAACGAAATACAACTGCGGGCAACTGCCCGGGACTGGATTACGTTACGATGACACCTCCGGGCTGTTGCCCTGTTTACTATTGCAAGGGTGAATTTTCAGACGTCGTCCTGGAACAAAAATAAACAAAAATATATTTTTTTAAATAATAATAATACACCCGCAATAAATAAATCAATCAATCAATAATTAATCCCCCCCCCGGGACCTTCCCAACCCCACCCCCACCCACCCACCCACCCAACGGAGATAGTTAATCACCGGGCCAGTGCCCAAGTCACAATAAGCATGTCACAATTTAAAAAAGAAGCTTTTACTTTTGCAGGTGTTCGCACTGCGCCACTCCCAAAATTCGCAAAAGTTTCGTACACATCCTCTATTGAAGAATATGTCCCTTTACTGGTAATCGATTTTGATTTCCCTGCATGGCACACACACACACACACACACACACACACACACACACAAACACACACGCACACACACACACACACATACACAACACACAAACACACACACAGAGTAGCCAATGATATTTGCAGAGAATGCAACGCACGAATTCCCCAGTATGTTAATGCAAGGATTGTAATAATAATCAACAAAAGTGGGGGGGGGGGGGGGGGGGGGGGGGGGGGGGGGGGAAGAGGAAGTGGAAAAGAAGGAGAAAGCCTCAAAAAGGGTGGAAAGTTGGAAACAGCTAAGTTACCGAACGATAAGCATTTGCAAAAAGCTCCTTTTTTTCTTTTCTTTCTTTCTTTTTTCCTTTCTCCCCAGGGTGTTGTAGCGACTGAGGACCAGACCCACCGTGACATTGATGCAAATACGTTCCTCTCTTCTTCTTCTTCTTCTTCTTGCCTTTTTTTAAGTTTTTTGTTTACCCAAAACCACCTTTCTGAAGTTTTTCAATATTACAAACGCGCCCACCCATACCCAAGGCAAGTACAGCACAAAGTCCAATCAGCGGATGTCAGCCGCCCCGCCCCGTCTGCCCCCCAACCAAAAAGGCGCAGCCCGGTTGGTCGCTTTAGGAGGCTTTCGCCATTGATTTTCCATGCACTTCCTATTCAAAGAGTTGCGTCCTTGTTAAGATTAAGCCTGGGGCAGTTTTTTTCAAAAAAAAAAAAAAAAAAAAAAGCCTGGGAGATAGTACCGACACCCACGACTGCCATGAAGACCCGTGGTTATCCACTCACTACCCGTCTCCTCACGCTTTCATGCACGCAATCAAATTAGGCAGGCTGGTCTGTAGCTCTGTCGGGTAAGCTCTCTTCTTGCTGGGTATGCCCTGCAGCTTGCACTCATTTCATTGACAGTCATTGGGTCATAGGCTTGTACAGACAAACAGCTACAATGTGTCCCACGGGCCGCTGGGACAGTGGGACACATTGTAGCTGGGACCCATTTTCCACATCCCATGGGACACATTGTAGATGCAGGTGCCGCTGCCCAGCAATAGATGCAGCCTCCCCAAGAGTGCTACAGTCTTCCCCCGAATACAACATACATACGGTCATTATAGCTGAATTTAGACTGAAAGATGCCCCAAATTCAGGTATAATGACCGTTCGTTGTATTCGCGGAAAGACTCTAGTGGTGCCTACTCCTATCAGCACCCCTACCACCAGCGCGGCCTGTTTAGAAAAAAAAACAAACAAAAGAAAACACAAAAAAGAGTTGCGTAACTCGCGTCGCTGTTCACTTCACCAAGCAACATCAAACCCATCCCCTCCTTCCTAAGAATCCCCCTCGGCGCCGGCCATCCGCGGCCAAGTCCACAGCCGCGATCCCGCGGACGTGTCCACCCGGCCGCGCGGCCTTTGCGGCCGCATAGCGGGCAGTGGGGAGGGGGGTTCGGGATTCGGGCAGCGCCATGGGGCGGCGCATCCCCAGCTCCACCCCTTCAAACAAAAAAAAATGAAAAAAAACTATTTTTTGTGTGGGAGGGTTTGGGTGAGTGAAGGTATTTCGAAAAAAAAAAACAGCACATTTTTTTTTTTTTTTTTCCATTGATTGATTGATTGATTGATTGATTGGCCCCACAGGCGNGATTGATTGATTGATTGGCCCCACAGGCGCACACACACACACACATAGGTAGGATTGTATATTTCCATGTTCTAGCGGAAGATTCATTCGATTTTGCTTTTTTTTTTTTTTTCGTTGATTGATTGATTGATTGATTGATTAGTGGGGGCGGGGTCGCCCCCCCATCCCCAACAGGCCCACACACACACACACACGCAGTATTGTATATTTTCTAACAGAAGATTCATTCGATTTTCCTTCTTTTTTTTTTTGTTGATTGATTGATTGAGTGGTGGGGGAGGGGTCGCCCCACCCCCACGCCACCCACCAGGGGCGCACACACACACACACACACACACATCATCTGTCCCGCACGCGGGCCAAGGCGCAGCGGGGGCAGCGCACACACACACACACACACACACACACGTTTACACACAAATATTAAAAGCCCCCGGGAGAACTGCCAACCAAAAATCCCTCCCCCCAAAAAAACTTTTTTTTCAATTTTGTTTTGAAGTTCTCTTCTCCACCTTTTCTGTTTTTTATTTTTTATAATTCTAAAAACTTATCTTTTTTCAAMAAAAAAAAAAAGGGGTTGTAGGGATTAAAAATCCCTACAACCCCATATTTTTAATTTTTTATTTTACCCATTACTTAATTCAGGAAAAATATGGTAAATTTGCATCCGCGGCGCAGACCAGGTCGCCCGCGGACGCGGCCGTATATACGGCCGCCATCCGAGCTGGACCCCGCGGACGCGTCCGCGGGTGTTTCATAGCCTCCTCCCCGACTAAGAGAGAAAAAAAAAAAAGAAAAAAAAAAGAAGAAGAAGAAGAAGAAGAAGAAGAAAAGTTAGGCTTCTTCAGAAAAAGCAGCGCAAACCAATTGCCCATCCGGAAAGAAAATATTTCCCAGCACTGAACCACCCGTATTTCCAAGGCACTCACTTTCCTCCACCGCGGGGAACGGCCTGCACGCCAGAAAAAGAGGCACCGGCGCCAGCGTCCTTTTGGCTGGCGCCGCCGCCAGCCATTTTGCTCGGGAGTCCGAGCCCCAAGCGTTCAATTTGCCTACTGCTGGCAAGCTGCGGCAAGCCGCGTATTTTATTCTTCGGCCGGGAAACATGCTGGTAGTTTGGTTGTCCTGTTTGTTTGTCTGTCTGTCCGTCTGTTTGTTTGTTTATTTGTTTGTTTGTTTGTTTGTTAACTTTGTTTGTTTGCTTGTTTGTTTGTTTGTTTGTTTGTTTGTTTGTTTGTTTAATGCGCCCCCTTCAGTGGTAGGGGTGCTGATAAGAGCAAGACACCGCTAGCACCTGTGGAGAGGCTCTCCATCTATTGGTGGGGGGAAACGGGTCCAGCGTCCCTTCCCCCCTGTTTGATATATAATCTGTTTGAAGCAGTAAATACTAGTTACTCAAACAAAAACAGCTTCGATGGTTGTGGATAAAAGAAGATCATAATTAATTACGAAGTGCTGGCGTCAATACTGATTTTTTTTGGCAGATATGGTTCAAGCCCGGACCTCTCGTTTACTTGTGCAAAGGTGGCAGCAGGAGTGGACATCTGAGTCCAAGGGACGCCGAACAAGGGGGCTCCTCGTCTCGGAAGGGCTGGAAATGGTGTGAAAGGCATGACCATCTGCCCATATTGGTGTTCCCAGGTGCGCATTCTACCCGCTGTTCTCTTTTTTTTTTTTTTTTTTTTTTGGAGAGGAGCCTGAGCAGCAGGGCATCCCTCCTTCCCTGTTGCTCGAGGTGGAGCACGACACTTGGCAGGTAAAGCTAATGTGCCAGTTCTCGTACGAGTTGGCTCTCTAGACAAATCGCTTTGAACACCTGTCCTGCCGCAGTACAAAAGAACCGACCACACACTTCCTCAAAACTACCCAGCAAACAGAGTACACACTGCATTGGTCCCTTGCTCCATGGCGCGGTGAGATTTCTTTCAGGGGATGACAGGTGCCAAGGAGGAGACAAGTGTGTGTGACAGTCCGCGGACGTTGTCCGAGTTTAGGCAGAGCAATTGGGAGGCGCCAAAACTTCCTCCCGCCGTTGTCGCAAGCGACCGAAGTGCCCACTGCCAGGGAGGATCACTTCATGACCAGGTGCACTGTGAGGCAGAGAGCCATTGAGGCTGGCGCTGCAGTCAGCATCCCGACTCGGCACGGCAAGCCGTTTGGCGCAGCACGCGTCCAAACCTCAGTCCGGGGCCACCGAGCATGTTTCGCTGGATGCCCCTGTCAACTCAGGCTGGTGGCTGTGGAGGCCATCGGCCGCTCTGGCTGCCACGAAGGCATGTAGGCAAATCCATCCATCCATCCTGTGTGGTCTTTTTAGGCTTGTGGACAGACAGGCTCAGACCTCGTGTCTCGAGAGGGCATCCAATTTCCCCACAAGTAGGACAGCTACCTCCTCACGAACCGTGAAATCAAAGGTCGATAGGGAGGGAGTGCACCCCCTTCCTCTGGGAAGGGGACCTCTCCTCCGGCCCACCGACGTCCACATCGAGGTCGCGGTCGAGGGCTCAAACCTTGGACATGTAATCCACGTCCACGGTCAATAGCAAGGACATGCCACCCCGCCTCTGCAGCTCTACACTGGCCCACACACACCAGGACCTGGTCATCCGCTGAACGATGACGAGACACCAAGTCCTGGTAACCTCACCCCTCGCTCTAGTTTACCCTCCTCTCTCCCGATTAAAACCCCCTTCGAAGGAAATCACCAACAACACAAGCCACACCCTTTAGCCCCCCAGAAACTTAAAAAAATGTCATCCCTACGGTAAGGGAACTGTGCGTTTGAACATTTGTAAAGAAAAAAAAAAAAAAAAAGAAGGAGAAGAAGAAGAAGAAGAAGAAGAAAAGGAACTCTGTGTTTGAGCACCAACTGCGCTAGGCCTAGCGCAGTTGGTACACCCCTGAACTCTCGAGTTCGAACTCCACTGGAAGCAGAGAAGCAGATGAGTAAAGTACTAAAGACAATTCTGAATGACAAATTTTTGGACTAGGGTAGCTCAGTTGGTACACACCACACCACACCTCAACTGAACTGTTGAAATACGGAGTACGGAGCAGAGTTCAAACGCCACTAGAAGCAGCTGAGTAAAATACTAGAGCAGAGTTCAAACTCCACTAGAAGCAGATGAGTAAAATACTAGAATTATTCTGAATGACCTCGGGCCGGTCATTTTGATGACAATATCTCAAGGTCATCGCCCTGTCGAGATTCTACAGGGAATTGAACTGGTTGGGGGCTTACACCACTAGTACCTTTGTCGGTTCGGAAAATAGCGGGCCTTTGAGCTTTCAGGAGGGGTTGAAACGAAATGACGGCCGCCACAAATTAGATTTATCAATGGCACCCGTCGTCCGGCCCGGCCTCCGAATTTTTCGGTAAGCTGCAAAGGTACTAGTGGTTTAAATTTCTTCAAAAGAATTAGATTAGCCTTTGAAGCTAGGCTACCAGCTGAGCTCCCCGGTTCACCCTATTTTCCCAGGCGGCCCGGCCGTGCAAGGACCAGGGAGGGTCCCGGCCAAAAAAAAAAAAAAAAAAAAAAAAAAAAAAAAAAACGAAAAATCCGAAAATTGTGCAGAAAAGTAAACTGAACAACCTTCTTCTTCTTCTTTTTTTTTTTTTTTTAACAGTAGTTTTATCAGGGCCCATTGCCCAAGGCAGAAATACAACGTCAAAGAACTGCAGATTCAGGAGTCCCAAGGTCTCCAAACCCGCTTCATGGGGTGGAGCCCCTCCCCTTCAGAAAAAACACTGTCTTCCTAAAGAAAAAACTACCAAAGCCTCAGGGTCACATCGAAATTCTTTACCACATTTTTTTAAATAAAAATTCAAATTCAAATTTAATTTTTATTTTTTTAAACTTTTTATATCTTTTCGCCCCAGCCGGGCAAGTGGACCCCAGCCACTCTGGTAGCCTAGTACTACATTATTATTTGTAAATATTAATCCACAACAACAATCAAAGAGTTCAG
>BFEA01000343.1:1132175-1151088 GCA_003427395.1 Chara braunii
TATTCTTCTTCTTCTTCTTCTTCTCTCTCTCTCTCTCTCTCTCTCTCTCTCTCTCTCTCTCTCTCTCTCTCTCTCTCTCTCTCTTCCCGACTGAAAAATCGACAACAATACTTAGATCTGTCGAAGCCCAGCCTACATAATTATAGGTATTCCGGTCGCAGTCCCCATCGGCTTGGCGCGAAGCGTCTTTCTCTTTCCCTCCAAATCGTCTCTTCCCCGTCGACGACAGAATCGCCAATTACTAGACTAAGATAAAATAAGATATAAGATGAAACCAAGGCGAGAATCGCGCGCGACCGAAATGGTTACCCTTCCCGCCAAGTACGGTGTCCTCTGTCAAGTTGTACGGATGTGAAGTATTGTCCTCTACATGGATAAACGAACAAGAAAGAACAAAAACATTACTGCACGCCGCGCGGACGAGTTAAAGGCAAAGGCACGCAGCAAAACGAGACTTTCTTTTCTCCCTGAAAGAAGATGAAGAAGTAGCAGGAAGAAGAAGAAGAAGAAGAAGAAGAAGAAGAAGAAGAAGAAGAAGGCGTTCGTTGAGCCGAGAGAATGTTAGCAGTCTACGTGAATATATGTGAAACACATACGGTTTAGGCTACTACCCGCCCTCGAGTGAATGCAACCCAATTTTTACCCCAAAAGAAGAAGAAGGTAAGAAGAAGAAGGTAAGAAGAAGAAGAAGAAGACTGTAATTGTAATAGCGAAGGAGCAATAAAACAGAATACAACCCAGTACTCCGTCCACATGCCGAAGTAAGTACAATACTTAACAAATCGGACCCTTCCCACTCCCACATGCCAGTGTGTACCCGGCACTCTAATAACCTGTCCCAGGGTTCCTTGAGCACCTTGATGACTGCGCTAGGGCATATAGGTTCCTCCTTCCTCAAGCACACTCTGCACCATACGACAAGGGTTACAGATAGAGCTTTTGCTTGATTACCCACCACTTCATTCAGGCCGTCTGCTTGTCCCCTCTTGTTTCTTGTTCTACATAACGGGGATTGAGATGAAGATGGCGATGGCGATGGCGATGGCGATGGAGACCTTTCTGGACCTAGCTTTCCATCTTCATGCTAGTCCTCCTTCCCATCCTAACAACATTTGAATCAACTAAGAGCGTTTTCCACTTGTTTCAGCAGCAGGATTGGCAGTTTACAATGGCAGCCCTCGTGTTGCGCCCTCGTCCTTCACGAGGGACCCTGGCGGCGATGCACGTACTCTTCCCCCCTGCGCGATGACGCCAATGGTGTCCGCTTTCGGCAAGATCGAGGGCATTCTCGCACTACAACTTTTGGTACTCGTTTATGGACGTAACTGCGACCTGATGGATCCATGTGCGTCCGTAAATGCGGTCAGATGCACCACAACATAGAGCTACGGTAGTGTTTGTCAGTTCGCCATGGCGTCCGCTGTTTGCTCGATGTGTTGTTCTTCGCTTGCGCGGGAATCAACGCTTGGAAGTCACTGTGGAATTGCCATCGAATTGACAGCGAAACTGTGGGCTTGGAAGTCACTGTGGAATTGCCATCGAATTGACAGCGAAACTGTGGGCCTCGCTGCCTACTCTCGACATGCACAAAAGACAAAAATCATGGCGGTGCATCTTTCCATATTCTAGCGGAAGATTCACTCTCGTTTTGCGCATTTCAAGAGTAGTGCAGCAAGGGGCTGTATTCGGGACCTTCTTGAGTGGCGCCTTCCCGTCTGCGCTATGCGTCCGTTGGGTGGGCGGGCGCGGGTGTGAGGCCATACTGACCACACAGTTTGTTTGTTTGGTTTTTCCCGAGGGGGGGGGGGGGGGTTCAATGACCACACAGTCTTACTTATTCTGGATAGCATGAGGGCATCGCCACAGCACTCGTCTCGGTCTTTGTGTTAGCCAGACCCCCACTGGCGGCCCCGACTCTATACCCTAACCATTAGGGCCAAGGGGTAACATGAAATCCCCCTTCACAAAGAGAGGAAAACTATGCTTGCAGGGGTCCCCTCTAGATAGTCTTAGGCGTAGGTAGTGGAAGGTAAACAAAAACAGAAGTTGAGAGACGAATATAGACAGTTGTGATCACCCCAATAAACCACTAGTACCTTTCCCACGTGGGAAAATAGGGAAAACTGGCAGTTTTCCCAAGCGCCTGAATTTTCGGAGGTCGGGCCCGACGACGACTGCCATTGATAAATCTGATCGGCGGCCGTCGTTTCCCGCTATTTTCCAAGCGGCATAGGTACTAGTGGTATAATAAAAAGAAAAAGAAAAAAAAAAGAAAAAAAGTGAAAAAGACAAAAATGTGGCGGATGCATCTGGGCATGTTCTAGCGGGAAGTTCATTCTCATCCTGCTCATTTCAAGAGTGGTGTGGTGATACCATGAGGGCCTACTCACACAACCGGGACCTTGTCCCACATGCACCGTTTAGTGGACCTAGCTCAACGGTGTGACGGCTGAAACTGTTTTTGTTTAATTCATTTAAAATTCAGAAATGCATTAAAAAATCCGCCCTAGCTCAACGGTGTGACGGCTGAAACTGTTTTTGTTTAATTCATTTAAAATTCAGAAATGCATTAAAAAATCCGCCAAAGATACAATTCATTCTTTTTTTTTTTTTTCCCCACAACTGGAGTGGAATACGTGACGTCCACAACCGAGAATGGAAACTTGCTTCCATCAGACTCACGCGGTCGGCCTTCACCGCTCAAACTGTGAGATCCGAGAACGTGTGTGTGTGTGTGTGTGTGTGTGTGTGTGTGTGTGTGTCGCGGTCTGACTGGAGACAGCGAAGACTCCGAAGACGATGACGAGCAAAGAAACAAAGGACATATCCATCTGCCACTTCCGTAACGAATGCTGGCTGTGTGTGCTGCGAGAGAGAGAGAGAGAGGGAGGGAGGGAGGGAGAGAGAGAGAGAGAGAGAGCAATAGAGAGAGAGAGAGAGAGAGAGAGAGAGAGAGAGAGAGAGAGAGAGAGAGAGAGAGAGAGATGGATGTTTAAAAGATGTGTGAATGTGGATGGATTCACAAGACGCGTCTCCATGAATCTGCCCAATAACGGAGACAGATATAGGCGCACAACAACAACGAATTCGAGCAGCTCCCATCCTCCGAAGGGTCGCTCCTATCCTATGAAGAGTTGCCCTATTCCCCGTAGTTCACGTGTAATTGGCCCTTCAAAAGTCGACCGAAAATAGCGAAGTACACGCGACTTCACAAATTTCTCAAAACGTAATAAAATAACATAAAAAATAAATAAAAATCTCCAAAAGGACGCCAACGGTCGTTGAACTGGCTGTCTCGAAAAAAGGAGACAGCTAGCTCAATGGAAAGTGGCGAGGGTAGCGGGCGTTGCATTCGAGAAAACGTAATTTTTGGATGTATTTTGTCGAAAGAAAAAAAGCGATAGAATATATTCACAATTGAAAAAAGAGCGAACCGGTGGATGATCGCGAGGGCGTGCATCTCCGTTGTCGCGTACAGTCACACAGCGTCGAAAACCCAACGTTGACCTAGCTCAACGGAGCTAGTGGGACAACATCCCGGTAGGGCCTGTTATGGCAAAATAGTTAAAATTTGATGGTTGGGCCAGTCGCACGAAGCTGGGAAAGCGGCAAAAGCAGCAAACGGGGTATCAAATGTCAGCGGCTTGCATGGCAGCGGGGAAGGGGATTTTTTTTCTTTTCAATTCACCATTCATTCCAAAACTTCCAATTGTTTTCCCCCCCCCGAAAAAAAAAAAAAAAAAAATCACCCTTCCAATTGCAAGAGGCCGGGGACCTCACAATTCAGGGCATCGCCACGCCACTCTCGAAATGTGCAAAATGAGGATGAACTTGCCGCTATAACATGGCCAGATGCCCCCGCGAAATTTTTGTCTTTTTCACATTTCGAGAGTTGTGTGGCGAGGCCCTCAACCAAGAGTTATCCCAGCAGCATCAGCCGGTTTCGCTTATAGGCATCTCACTTGGTTTTGGTCATCCATCACTTGATCATACTATCTTATACCTTGGTTTGATTCCTTCCTGTCCTATCCCTCGCCACACCTATCTCCAAAACAACGATTTGGAGAGAAGAGGCATCGCCACACCAACTTCCGAAAATCGCAGTCAGGAAAAAAATTGAGAGCGGTCAGAATGCGGTTCTCGGGAGTGCTCTCAAACTTTGTGGATCGCCCCGCCTACAAACCACCGGATTTGAGGAGTGGTCCGAGGCTCCTCCGATTTCGGCCCCAAACTGGAGAGTGTGCCTCGATCTATTGCCACCTTTTTGTCGTCTGCGGTTCGAGAGCATTGCAGCCGCCCCAATTCTCGCTCTCTTCTGCAGTTGTATCCGTTGGTGCGTGCAGGCATCGCACCGGTTCATGCACATGGGATGTCCATGCGTCCGCGCCTGTCGTACCAAATACCCTTACAAGGGTATTTGCCATGTTTTTTGCAAGTCGTACTAGTGCAGCTTCGTCCGCTCAACAGCGCGCGTACAGGAGGAAGTTTAGGCCCTCGCCGGGGTGAGGGGCGCGCACGGGGTATTGACGGTGAGGCGCAACCAAGCGCAGCCTGGGTGTGCGCGGCGTGCACGACGTTCATTCTCAATTTTATTATTCATTTATTTATTTACTTTTATTATTTTTTTTTAAGATCCTTAGCTCAGTGATCGATTCCGAGGCCGATGTCAGGGTACGTCGCCGGACACGGGTGGTCGTCAAGGTAGTCGAGGACCTTGAGTACGCACCTCAAGGTAGTCGAGGACCTTGAGTACGCACCTCATTTTGGCGGGCCCGTTTGAACTTCCTGCGTGTTTGGGATGATTGATGAAGTTCCTCCACCCTGTCCGTCTTGAAACATGGACCGAGGAATTCAACGTGAGTGTGAGCCAGAGGGTGATTAGCCCACGAGGCGGAAGAGGCATGAGTGACGAGAGGCTGCAGCGGGCCCACCATCCGCCGACCAAGGCCTGCCGTGAAAACGGCTTGAGTATGAGCATGCCCGTTTGGGCCGGGAAGGTGGTGAACTATGCCTGGGCGGGGGCACCAGGGCAGTGGCCGCATTGCCCAGGCTGTATTTCACATGGGATCCACCTCACTGCAGCCCAAACTGCAGGCTCCGCAATAGGTCGGGGCGTTGTGGGGAGGCGCACACTGATACTGTGTGTGAACGGGCTGTCGGATCTGAGCTTGAGCCGCTATGGCGGTACTGTGTGCAAGTCGCTCGTCGGACTTGCGTATAGAGGCGAGACACTAATCGAACCCCTTCAGAGTCCTCCCTCAAGGCAGTGGAGCCGCTGGATGGTGCAGTGCGCCGCTGTAGTAAGCCGTGGAACAGAGAGCGGACTATCGCTGACTAGGTGGGATGAATCCGGACAGGATGTTGTGCCGGGTGCATTTGCAGGCGAAAAAAAAGCGCAGCAACAGGGGAGTGGCTATGGCGGAAGGGGGAAAACTCTAACTTACTCAATCCTCATCGAAATCAGGTAGGAGAAAGTGCTAGACTAGGGTTTTAAGGGTAGGCAACCACGAATTTGGGGTTAGTTTGTTAGTAAAGAGAGAATAAGGAGAGAAAAGAGGTTTCGTGGAAGGATGGTGAAGACAGATATGGCAAGATGAACGAGAAACGAGTATATCTCACTTGTTCGTGAACGGATTCGATTAAGGAAAGAAGCAATTTAAGGGTTCTAAAGGCGGGCGACCTCAAATCCGAGGTCATTTGTAGTGATAAATTAGCAAAATAGAAGTTAGATAAAAAAATGAGTGCGCGGAGGGGTGAGATCCGTTAGAGATGGTGGAAGTAAAAATCGATTAACTCACCTGTTTCTTCATGAAAACGGGCGATTGGAGGTTCGTTTTTAGGATATATGGATCGGGCGAGGGTAACGGTAGTGCTAGTTTTGATGATTGGTCAGTAGAATGGGAGTTATTGTGAAAGTGAAGTGCGTAGAGTGTAGCAGAGGGCGAGGTGAGAACGTGAAAGTGAATATTTTCATGTTCCTGCGGAAGATACATTCCAGTCGATATCGGGGCTATTGTCTATTTGACGGGAGAGGGGCTCACCTGTCTATAGTGGTGGAGATCGCCTTCACCCTGCGAAGGCTTGATTTCGGTGGTGAGGTTGTACGCTCTCCACATCATGCATGTTTAGGCCGCCTTTGCCATGGTGACCTCGGGTGAGCGGGAAAATGGATGAACCCGATGAACTTACCTTGGAGAGTTTGGTTGTGCAGGATGAACGAAGGTCAGGCTACGGTGCCAAGTTACGAGAGGATCGGTATATAGCATGGCGGGAGCATCTGCTTGAAGGCTAACAATAGAGTTATCCCGATTTGCTCGTCTCATGAATGGAGAATTCTCTCTCTCTCTCTCTCTCTCTCTCTCGTGCACGGTGGTTTTAGCACCTTGCGGCTCCCTAGTACCAGCTCGCACCGAGATTTTCTTTAATGAATTTTGTCCGTCGCAGTATATTTTTTCTATGACCTTATGGAGGATTCCTTTGCAAGTTGCACATTGGCAGGCTTCTCAGTCGACGTGAGTGCGAATTTAACAGTAACCATTACTGCCGAATTTACCATTGAAGACTGTCGCAGTGTTGAATGGGATAGACGAGAAAGAGGGAGAACGAGTAAACTGGTCAACAGAAGAAGACAAAGAGAATATACCCGGCCCTAGTAATGGTCTACAAGGGCGACATCTTCATGGAGTTCGGTTGCTGCTGTTGGTATCAACAAGGTGCGTTGTCGACAGTGAGCTGCGAGTAGCTACGTAAAGGGGGTCTGAGCGCCAAGTGCCAAGTTGAAGGAAGGGCCTTGTGCCTGTTCTGTTGTTATTGGCAGACCGAGTTGTTACAGCGTATATGGTGCTTCGCTTCGTATGAACAGTGCGCTTGCTGTGCACTTTGCTAAGTTGCTGAGCGTACTGAAGGGCCTTGTGGACTGCACCGTGTGCAACTGTATACTGCACGTGCAGAGTTGTTGTAAGGAGCTAGGATCTTACTGTTTGCACTAAGCATTGTTGCAGAGCTGGCTGTTCAGTGCAATTGCTATACATGTTGCACTCACTCTGTAGTACTAGAGTTTGAACAGAGCATAAGGTTAGAGACACACCCTACTTAAAGGCGGTCGCTCTAGGTTGTGCTGTGAAGTCTTAGCCAGACGTGGGGAAGTGTGACTTGAGAAAAACTTAGTGATTTGGCCGGCGAGTGGGGTCGTTGCTGCAAGTGGGAGGGTCATCATGGAGTCTACAGTTGGTGGTTGACTTCGGTTTTGACCAGGCAGCTGCACATTTTGGCTGTCATTGCGGGACCCTCAGATGATTGAAGATTACAAGGCCATCTCCTGGGAGTTGAGTTTGTCCCCCTCCTGTATCTCGAGAGTTTGAAACCCCTCTTTCTGCCCTTCTTAGTCTAAATATAATCCAGTTCAGAGAGGAAGGCGGCAGGCGGGATTGCAACCCGTAGGACCGCAACAAGACTCTGTGGGGAATGAACCCACCAATTGCGGGAGCTCTGCCGGGACTCAAGAGGAGTTCTGGAGGCAGGGAACTAAGAGGTAACCATTGCTCTCCTTCTATAAGCCCATTATAACACATAACTATATTTCTTGCTATGTTTGACTGAGTATATTGTCTGTCTCCCTACTTTGACTTTTGGTTTGACTTGCAGGACAAAATTCAAACTTAAATAAAGGAAGGTATGCACAATGTCAATTTCAATTTTGTTGTCTGGCTGAAAGCAGATTGTGGGATTGCATCTGGGAGAAGGATGGGAGGAAGGCAATATTGTTTGTCTGACAGGTGCAATCAAAGGCTGGGCAAGTCTCCATAAGTTTGGGGAGACTCAATGTTATGTTTATTTTTGACTTGCCGGAAGGACCAAACAGGTTCTCATAAGATTGGGTGGTCTGGTTGCTTTGACCTGCGAGGACTGTTTGTGTTTGATTTTCAGGGACCAAACATTTTTCCATAAGATTGGATGACTTGGTTGTCTTGTTTCTTTGGGGTTTTCTTATATTTTGTTAGTTTCTGAAAGCGAGTTGGACATGTTCTATAAGATTGGATGACCTTGGCTTAGTAAAAATCTGGAAAGTCCTCTTTTCTAATGCGAGTGTTGCCCAAATTTTTGCTAGTTCAGGGAGTTAGACAAAATTTGACTTTGGAAAGTTGAAGATTATTTCGGTTTTCATATAAATTATGGAAAGACACTTTTCCTACGGGAAGCGCTGCCGAAATTTTCTTAGTTTAAAGGAGATAGATTATATTTTGACAGGTGGCGAGTTCGGCGATCCACTCTGCATACAGGAGGTTCTGTTGTAGGTCTACCTTTTCTTTGACACTGGTTTAGAGGTAAACTTAGACTTAGTTATCAAGAAAATCTTACGTGAGAATGTGCTATGGAGATTCATTCTCCATACACTGACGGTCAAAGCATTAAGAATTGACATGTCTTGTGTTACAAGTCCTCTTGATTGATTCAATTCAAGATTTGGGTTAGATTTAGCTTGATCCCACAAGGATCATCTTCTGTTATCACTGATAACAGATTGGTTGGTTGATCGTCAACTCGTCGGCTCATGACACAACTTTGCTTACACATGTACCTAAGCTTGATGCCTTAGCCCTCATATTTGATATGTTTGTTTGAAGGTTTTTACCAGACTTCTTCTAATGACCATTATAAATAACTTATGGAAAATTGGACTATGATTGAGGCTTAAGTGTGTGAGGCATGGTGTGAGTTACAGAGAACGGTAAAGTTGACCACATTGGTGTATGGCAATGTGGCGTTCGTCTGTGTCTGTGTTTTATACATGTTAGTGTCTTGGAGTCTGTGTACAAGCCTTAATTTGGAGGCAGTGAGAATGACAACCATGTATCGCACGAGCTGTACACCTGATGTGTTTATGTCTCTCTTTCTTTACTTCACCTCGAGCTCTGATTTGATATATGAGGATTGAGATGCTTGATTATTTCGCTTACTGACTTTGCTTGTTAATTTTTATAGTTGGATGTTGGAGTCCGTGACAACCGTCAAAGTCAAACTCCTTGACTTCTCTCCGGACCCCGGATGATAGAGCTGATCTCCGGGGCAATAAGAGACGATTGCCACCACAAGTATGAACCTGTGTACCATCCACTCTCCGCAAGGTGCAGAAGAGGGTGTGGGTCTCAACCGCACTTGGCGGTTGTCTAGCGTCGAGAGATTTAACCCCTCAAGGCGCGTGTCAGCTGACACTTGAGTGTCGAATGCGACCCTCGAGATTAGCGAGGGCCGCATGAGTATGGGTACTACATAGTACGCCACCATTGCGACTGCTTGCGTAGTTATGCAATGCTGGTCAATATGAGAAGGCCCTGCGTCCACGCGGTTTTATACTAAGTCTAACGCGCGACGCTCATCCGATTTCCGCATCGGAGAGTTATGGGATGACTACAGAAGGGACTAAGAGTGTTGTTGTGTTGTTTGTTTTGTGTCGTTCTGTATGTGTGAGTGTTGTGGTGTAACACATGGTAAGTGAGATGCGTCATAGTCGACCGACGACGAATCGCGCTTGGGACTTCAGCCCCCCAGTCACGAAGTGATGAACGACTCGGAGCGGAGTTGCTCTGTCCGTGCCTCCGAGCAAGGAACGCAGGATTCCGCTATTGCTGAGCCGACGTGCGACGTGCTTTAGCAGGTTGCTCGCTACTGGTTGCTGCTGCAACTTCGAGATTTTGCGAACGAAGGTGATCATCGCCATGGCTGGTATGGACGAGGGCAGCCGGGTTCGGCCTTCGATCTCTTTGGGATGCGCCTCGATGGGGACAACGGAGCATCTCTTGAACAACACAGTGGAGGTGTCCGGCACGAAGTCGGAGGTCAAGGACTAGGCGACCCAATTGGCGCAGTGGGGACCATGGATTTCGCAGCAGATCTCATGCCATCCGGAGTTAACCATGGCCATCAGAAGCGCATGGTCGTTGATGCACCGACCCAACAAATGTCGCACGCACAGGCGCCCCACCAAGTGTCGTATGCACATCTGCTGGTCGGAGAAGACAGCCACCTAAGTCGGCGTCCATGTGTGACGAGCGACACATTCTCGGGCCCGCAGTGGCCAAGTGGATCATTTGGCAGCCCGTCGACGGACAGCTTCGTGAGCGGGCATGACGATGCTCTCCTAGCTGGGCTGCAGGGCGGTGCCATTCCTCCGACGATCGCTGCGGCCATCACCCGCTTGGCAGCTCAAAGTGCTGGTGCGAGGTTCGAATCCTAGTCGACAACTTCCAGCGTAACGCGGGGAGGTGTGTCCAACCTGCCGTGTTCGCAGGGTAGCGACCTCCAAGTGGATGGAGCCACATTCCAGAATGGCACCCTGTCAAGGCACTCCTAAGGTGGAGCATACAACAATGCCGTCCAGATTGTGTCAAGAACGCCACCTCCGCCCGTTGCATCCCCTAATCCTCCATCACCACCCGCCTTGCGTTCGCCGGAGCAGCCAGCGGATGGCAATCGGCCTGCGGTAGCATCAGCACCTGCAAAGACTGGCGGCGGCTCATCCTGTTCGACCAGGGGGAAATCGAATTTGAAGGCGGGGAGATCCGATACGAAGCAGAGGAAGTAGCGAGATTATGGCGGTCATGACAGCGTGGCGCCCGAACGGGTGTCCGCTGCAGGCGCTGGGGACTGTGCAAACGGACAATCCTCTTCGCCACCAGAAAGGGGTGGAAGGAACTGCTGCACAGAAGAGGAGCTACTGGCTTTAATGCATTGCAAGAGAGAATACGACATGAAGTCGGAACTGCGCAACGGCTTCACTACCGAGAAGTTTAAATCTAGGGAGGAGAGAGATGGTTACCCAGCGCCGAAAAGTGGGGGTCCCCGTTAACCAATAGTGAGGGAGGAAAGGTGGGGGCTGGTGACAGACAGGTTGCGCGAGAGGGGGTGGATAAGCTGTACGATGTTTGCGCAAGGAAATGGGAGAACATGATGTCTAATTACCGGACTCTGCGCGCATTCCAACGGCGATCAGGCGGGGAGGATTACTTCTAATTGACGACGAAGGAGAGGCAAGTAAAGAGGGTGAGATTCGTGTTGAAGCGTGCATGTTATGATCTCCTCCATCCGTTTTATGAACATGACGCTACTGTTGTGGGCACGAACGCAACGGACAGCGGAGTGCCTTTCGTGCCCGAGCAGCAGGCTCCAGAAGAAGGCGTTGATGCGCATAATACTGAAGATGGGCGGGTAGCCAGCTTCCGGTGACGCAAGACGGTGCGGGATGGGAACATCTCGGAGGTCATTTGACCCATTGCTGCAGTGCCTTGCAAGCTGTCGCTGCTCCTGTGCTTGTAGATCGAAGGCACCGAGGAGCCACCCTTCATGGAAAAGCTTGTCGTGAGGCCGTGGTGGTATGATAACGACAGGAGTAAACGTTGCTCTTTTTTTTTTTTTTTTACTGTAGTTGCCAGAACTTATGATGCTCCGGAGTACAACCGAAGCTAGTGTTGCCGCAATGGTTGTTATCTCAAGGATGCGGCATGAGCAAGGCTCCGCCCCGAGCTAGTTCGTGTGAAACAGCACTGTCTGATCCGAGAAGCACTGGACTCTACAGGGAAGAAGAAATACAAATAAAAAGAAATTAAACAATCGACACCGGCCATGGGCGGCTTGAATTTGAAGCTGAAAAAGACAAGCAAAAGAAAAAAAAGAAACAGCAACGAAAACAGCGCAACAATCCTCGAAGCCGAAGCCGTTGGCACCAGCTGCACAAGCGGAAGGGCGAGTACATGTGGACAATCCTGGAGCACGCCCCGGGCTGAATGAGACTACCGTCTTCCCCCGAACACAACGCACGCTCATCACGACCGTATCAGACCTGAATTGCAGCTTGTGTACATTCAAAATGAGGGTGCGATATGTCGGGGGAAGGCTGTGGTGTCTTGCACAACACAGGTCGCGGAAGGGGTATATTAATATGCCACACTTACCGGTTTGACCATGCCAGGCGATCGCCAGTGCAGATGTTTGATAGGTGTCTTCGTACACGGGCACACACACTCACGCACACACAAACACAGAGGGAGAGGGATGGGCAGGGTGCTGGAGTCGGTGTTGGCCATGGAGGAGACATTGGATGGAGGCAGAACGGCCAAGCTGTACGAGTTGCAGTACAAGCGCAATCAATTTGGGGGGAGGGAGGTGGACTTCGCGGCCGACGTGACGTCGTACTTTCTGCAGCATTTCCAAGTGGAGATAGATGACGAGTTGGCATTGACGTTGGTCATGGTGGTGGGGTTTTGCCACAAGGAGGTTGCCCAATGTGTCATGTATGCAGCCAAAGTCGGCGACACCATTCCCGACGAGCCTTCTGCGGAAAACGCTGATGTCGTCGCTCATATTGCTCGGGCACTCGCTCAAGGTGTCGCAGGAAGTACAGGAGGC
Organism: Chara braunii; assembly: GCA_003427395.1. Taxonomy (NCBI): domain Eukaryota; kingdom Viridiplantae; phylum Streptophyta; class Charophyceae; order Charales; family Characeae; genus Chara; species Chara braunii. The sequence goes on from BFEA01000343.1 coordinate 1,144,578, forward strand.
GGCTGTTCCTCCAACCATGGTGGGCACTCTTATGCGACCCCCCGCTGTCAGGACGATCACATCTGATGGGGGAGCTGCGTGACATGCTATGAGGCGCTTTTGCTACATGGATGTGTATGGACATGCTTGCATGTACACACACACACACACACAGAGAGAGAGAGAGAGAGAGAGAGAGAGAGAGAGAGAGAGAGAGAGAGAGAGAGAGAGAGAGAGAGAGAGAGAGANAGAGAGAGAGAGAGAGAGAGAGAGAGAGAGAGAGAGAGAGAGAGAGAGAGAGAGAGAGAGAGAGAGAGAGAGAGAGAGAGTTCAGTAATGTTCATTGATATCACTGCCCCTCAGTAGCTTCAAAGTGATTCGTTTTTACGCGGTTGTTGCCAGTGAAGTTTGAACTGAGGATTGCTTCCTTAACCCTCCCTCATTCTTCTTATTGTCCCTTCCTACTGCCCAATCATGCCCCGATTCCCTTTCTATGGTTTTGCAGAATGACGAGTTTGATTTCTGTGAGTCCGTTATGGTCAGAGCACTGTTGAGTAAGGAGCTTTGCCACGCTTTTTTTTTTTTTTTTCGCGGCACACTCAGTCTGAGTCCGATCGCCTGAAGGGGGGCCTTGCTTCTTCATATGGAAAACCGGCGAAGACGGGCTAGTGTTGCCGTGGAATCCCGCTGGGATGTCAAAAACAAATAACACTTATCATGGAGCATTTTTTTTTTCTTTACTTTTCTTTTTTCCTGGGAGGCGTAGTAGTCATTGCCCTGTTTTTCTGTCTAGTTGGGAAGGCAAGATTTCGTAAAGAAAGTCAAAATTCAAACAAAGAACAAATAGGGTCAGCTGCATATATCAAAGAGAAAGCTGTGTGTCGTTAAGAACTGATGAATCCATTAAATCTCGGTCGGCAGGTACACTCACAGGAAAAACAAATTTCCCCCATCCGGCAGTGCTGGGAAAAATGTGGATGGGGAAAATGATTAAAAATAACCTGCAATAGACACCACAGTGCCCAGGCTCGGAATAACTTCGATCTAATCCAAATGTCCCGAGCATACCTCTCTCTCTCTCTCTCTCTCTCTCTCTCTCTCTCTCTCTCTCTCTCTCTCTCTCCACATATCCCTCTATGCTCACCCCCGTCAATGGGGCCCTTGCTACACTTCATGCTCCCTCTCCCGCTCCCTCACGTGCCATGCGACTTGTGCACGAAGGCCATCACGGACACGTCGACCCGCAGCCCTCGCAACCTGTGCTGGGTGGGGGTGGCTGCCGGTCGTCCTCGCCGCGTTCATTGAGTGCAGGGTCTATCTGAACTCCTGCACTGATCAGGAGGTTGTGTATCACACACGCCGCCCGGAACTGGAGAGCCATGGAGGCAATATGCGGCTTGTGAGTTCGCAAGAAGAGCCGCCACATGCTTTTGAGCCGTCCAAAAGCTCTCTCAACGCACCCCCTGCAAGCCTTCTGCCTATCGTTGAACAGTTTCGTATCACTCCCCTCCTCCTGCGGGCCGCCATAGGGCACCACTAGCCATGGCAGTGTCGGGTATCCGTTGTCCCCAAGCAGGTACCCTCGTGTTTCGACCCCTGTTGGCAGGACAAACGAATCCGACCTGAACACCTGCCCACCTTCAGCCCTCTGCCATAGCGAGGAGTTGAGCAGGACCCTGGCGTCGTGCACGCAACCTGGCCAGCTGGCATAGATATCGTAGAACCGCAAATCTGTACCGACCATGACCTGTGCAACTATGGAGAATTGCCTATGCCGGTCGCAATACGGATGGCCCGGCTCTCCGGCCGGCTTGTCGATGTACAAATGCGTACAATCGATAGCCCCGTAGCAACAGGGAAACACCTTATGTTCAAACTTCGCGAGAGCCTCCACGAGACGCTGCCCCGTGGGGAATGATATCTCGTTGGGATACGCCCTCAAAATAGCGATGGTGATGTCCCGCACAGCTACGCGGCCCGTCTCCCGGCCAATCCCAAAGGATGCAGCAGAGTGTTCATAACTTTGGCCCATCGCCCACCTGTAGAGGGTGTATGCCACGAGCTGATCGGGCGGGACAGACGTGCAGTATCGGGTGTGTTGCCGCTCCAGATGTGGCTGCACCATCGCTACTATCCCTCTGAATTCACCCTCCCCCATTCGAATGTTGTCAAAGAAGTAATCTTCCGTGGCGTTATCTCCCCGGGTCATGTTCCTCCACGCACCACCGGACCTCTGCCTCACCCACCATCGCCGCCGACTGGGCAAAACAGCAATGAACAACAGCAGCTCATGTTCCTCCATGCACCACCGGACCTCTGCCTCCCTCACCCACCATCGCCACCGACTGGGCAAAACAGCAATGAACAACAGCAGCGCAAACAACGCCACGGCGGAGGACTCGATTGTACTCCTAAGTTCCACGGCTGCAGGGTGATGGTTCGCCCTCTGATCCTGGAGGAGTAGCACCACCTGCTGCCTGATGCGATCCAGGCCAGCCTGGTGTTGTATGATGGGCCTGATGGCGATTGACCACGGCTGCAATGGCGGCTCCGCATCGTCGACGACGTTCAACTTCTTGTTGCCTTCTTCAGGGGCTGTCCATGGAGGGAAACGTGGACGGGATGTGATGCACTAGCCGGACGCCTGCACAATCTGGCCAGCAGCAGCGTTACAGTGGAGTGCCACAACGTAACAGACGCGGGTGCACCTGGCCATGTTACAGCGGGGAGTTCATTCTCATTTTGCACATTTCGGGGGTGTGTTGTCGCACCGCCATATGCCTCGCGGAAAGAACGCGTTCTTCTTTCTGCCGCCACCCGCGCATGTACCAGCCATGTGGACACCTCTGGGACACGAAGCGGTGCATGGAAAGTCCCGCCCCACCAGTTTGTGGAGCGGCCTCACCGCCACACTGCGCTCTCCAAAAATGTCGAGCCTCGTCTGATGAATTGGAGACTGCTCCCCTGGAAGAGCGCAGTGTGGCGACAAGCCCTCTCGAGCGTTTTTTTCACATCTCCCGCATTCGAGAGTGCTCCCAAACGTTTTTGCGTTTTCGGGATAGGTGTGGCGAGGCCCCAACTTTGTTGAGAAAAAAAAAGTTGAAGGATTTGGGCCTCGCGCTGTGTGACCACATGAGGCACCATTTTGGCAATGGCCAGAAAGTCCGGCTGGTGTCTTTTGTGATTTGCTGCTCCTATACGGGGTGGCATTTCAGCAAAATGGGTATAGCAAAATTCACAGATTTTCCTGCTATGCCACCGCTGTGTGAGTACGCCCGAAGATCATTCTGAATCTCCTGCAGCCGGTCAGCTCAATGATGATATCTACAGGCCAATCCTCGAAAATCGCAAGGGTGCTGGCGGGCAATCTGAAAGGCACCCACACGCCACAGGAAACAATAACGAAACAAGAGCATCTGCCCACAAAAGGTGACAGAGTACATTCATTACTATTTATAGCAAGCGGATGAAGCTGTTCATTTTCTGTGGAATGTGGGCCTCGCCACACCACTCCCGGATGATCCTGGAATGGAAAATTTCCAGGAGTGCTCTCGGAGAGAAAATCCTATTCGGGAGTGCCCTTCGCCACACTCCACTCCCGAACCGGGTTCTCTTGGAATTCGAAAATGGCAGTTGCTGCTTGCTGCCAATTTTAGTGACAGTTGCTGCTTGCTGCCAATTTCAGTGACAGTTGCTGCTTGCTGCCAATTTCAGTGTGGTGTTTCCGACACAAGTTTATTGTCCCATCCAGTTCCACTCCCGAATCTCTGATGGATCTCAGTGGTCGGGCAGGAGGTTTCTCGGAAACGAAGCACTTCAGGCGGGAGGCCCCGGGGAGTGCTCTTGGGCCCTACATGCTGAGAGCTCCTGAGTTCAGGTCGGGAGTACGCACCTGGTTGCACTTACTCGCCAAACTTGGTGAATGAAAAATATGTCAGACTGCTCGCCACACCGTCGACACAAGTTGTGGCGAGTGTTTTCAGTTTCCCCGCCTGTGCACGGCGGTTTGTGGAGGGTGGTCCTCGGACCTGTCCACTTGATGTAGCTCAGTGGTTAGAGCACCGGTTGGAAATGAGCATTGTGGTATAAGGTTGTGGGTTCAAAACCCCGCAGCCTTGTGCATGGACACCGGCAGGGCGTTAGATTGACACACGGCTGGACACATACCCCCTTGGGCTGACGCATGGTACTAATACAGACACTGCCTACGCACCACCCAAGGGTTGTCCACGGTGTTGTATGTTGGTTCTTGGTTCCGCAGGGGTTACTTGGGAGTGTTGGTCTTGGGTGTTCTGTTGATCTGCCCAGTCTGGCATATCACACGTTCGTGCCATTTCCGATAGTTGTTCATACGGTAGAGTCATTTGATGACATGTTACAAGGTCACGGGTTCGAGCTTGGTTCAGACCTTGGGGGGGGTCCTTGTCCAGCTTGCCCCGTTCTCTCCTCGATATACACACACAATGCTGTTTGTACATCTCGATACATAGATTTACAGAGCACACACAGCCTTCGGGCGTACACATAGCTTGCAAATTACACATCGCCTACAGGCTACATACACAAATTTCCACACACGATGCTTTGTACATCTCGATACATAGATTCACAGAGCATACACAGCCACTACACATCGCCTACGGGCTACATACACAAGTTTCCAGGTGCGTGCATACATACAACTATAATGTTGGGGGTCCAGTCACTGGGTGGGGTCTAGTATCTGCAGTAGGTCCAGGTAGGTTGGATAGGATGCCATTGGGTGTGGTTCCTACTGACATTCGGATAGAACTGTCTGGTGGCTATATATAAGGCTTAGACCCTAAGGGTGAGCGTAGGGACATAAGTCGCTCAGGCCAGTCCGAGTTCCGCCTGGCCTTGGGTAAGCTAGGGGAAGGACGGTAAGACTGCTTCAGTGGGTGCTACCCTGTCTGAACCTAGGGTCCATAGTCTCTTGGGGCCTGTAGTAGATTGCCTGGGCCTGGCATCCGAAGTTCCTGTTCGACAAGGTGTCCGATTCCGCTTTCACCAGGGCTGGGCAAACTATCAGCCCTGGTGCCTATCACTGCTGTTCGGTCCAAGTTGCCTGCCCATTGGTAGGGCAATGGTCCTGAGGGCTGGTCACACTGAGGTAGGATAGTGGGATAGGGGGTGCGCTAGGAGTATTGACGTGAGGATGACCTGGGAGGTGGTCTCATATTCCAGGACACCCGTGGCTCACAGCTCCAGCTGATCACTGTGCACTCAGTGACTGGCCTCTACAACACCCTGGACTTTGAAAAAAAAAACTTTCTGGAGAGTGCACGGCTTCACGAGTCGACATCAGGTAGACAAAAAAAATTAACTTCGCTGTAGAAGTAATATAGTGGCGAGTAGCTGCAACCAGGCCGACACGATTCTCATTCTTTTCACTCTCCATGCATCCGCCACGAATTGTGACGGATGGCGAGTAGTGCAACTAGGCCCTCAATCTGACAAATCGAATCCGGGAGCTGATGTGGCGATGCTGCACTACCGGAAATGCCCATTTCGGGAGTGGTGTGGCGAGGCTCTGCATCTCCCCACAAAAGGTGACAGAATATATAGCAAGCGGATGAAGCTGTTCATTACTGTGGGGAGATGAACCGTTCCATTTCTTGTTTCCTGTGTCATCCACCAATGTCCTCACACCACTGACACACTTCTGACAATCTTCTCCCATAGCAAGGGAAAGATACACCACTACATTGTCTGTCTTTTGCATAGGGTGAGTAGGTGGGGAGATCCCTCCAGGGGTGAGTAGGTGGGGAGATCCCTCCACTATAACCTTCGACAGATTTACAGTCTGTCGCTTTTAACCACTCGGCCACTCTCCCGAAGAATTCAGCATCCTACAGGATTTGAACCTGTGACCTTCAACTTAGAAGGTTGTTGCCTCGCCAAATATGCAAGATTGGAAAGTCGCCCATCTGCTTTCTGTTCTGTGTGAATGACATTCACACTTGTTCGTAGGCAAGCCGCCCACTGGTTAAGTACCGCTTTCTCTGATGGAGACTCTAATCATTATTGGTATGCGCAACGTGCATCCCCGGACTACGAATTCGGGGCTTTTCTTTTGCCAACGTATAATATATATGCTCACGTATATTAAGAAACATTGGTGATTGTTGCCCCCAAGTTGGGGGCAATGCAATTTAAGTAAGAAAAACGGACTACTTTCTTGACTTTATTTAACAGCAAAATAACAACAAATATGTTTGAATTTCAATGTTGTTAAACCACCAGTACCTCGCCCAGCTATGCAGTCCGACCCTCGGGGGACCGGTATGCCGAACCTGCCGAGCCTGGAGGTACCAGTAGCCAGACAGGTCGAGCCTTGAAGAACCAGTTTAAAAAAAAAAAAAAAAAAAAAAAAAACCTCCACCAACAACAACAACAACAACACAACAACGCTAATGACGAGAATGCAGTTGGATACATTACGGGAAGTGGTAGTGAGAGCATCCTCTCAACGAGGGGGTGAGAATCTAGAAAAAAGAAGAAGACAAAAAAA
>BFEA01000343.1:1157075-1167258 GCA_003427395.1 Chara braunii
CCCCCCTCCCCCTCCCCCTCGTCTCCTTCCTCTCCTCCCCCCTCCCCAGGCCCCGCTCGTGATGCGCAACCTCACGCCCCGCGTGGCGTTCTGTACTTTGGACGCCGATCAGAGTAGTTAGGGGCGTGGCCGAGGATTTCTGGTCGTGGGGGTTGAGCCACCCGGATGAAACGGGGGACTCTTGCTTCAGACCGAGGTGACTGAACGGGGGTTTGAGCTGTCGCCGGGGGCGAATAACGGGAGAACGGTGCCTTACGGCCCGACCGTCATCACTTCAGGAAAAAGAAAAGAAAACTAGAGGAGAGGGGAGAAGAGAAACGAAGCCGACGGGAACGGAGTTCCGTTCCCCGAGGCGCCAGGTTTGTGCGGCCCTTGGGGGCGGAGGCCCCGACATCGGGTTCAGGCTCCACATTCGACTCGTCGAGTCCGTGCGGACGGCGCGGCACGGAGCTGCAGGTCGATAGAACCCAGGTTCGAAAACAAGCGGGGAGCGCACCCACGTTGTGGGAGAGTTCGGGGAATCGGACGGCCCGTTAGTACCCTAGAACCAACCGTCGCCACGAGCACGAGTCCCCATGGCGACACCAGTGGGAATTAAACTGTGGCCGCCACGTAGCATGCACAGCTAACCAGGGCAAAACCATGAGGTCTATGTAGGGCAGGATTAAAGGCGGGGAAGAAAATCCCTCAATCAGCACGAACCCACTCCCTCCTATGTGGCACGCCTGGGTTGGGTTGTAAAGATGGATTGGCTCAGTGCGCCGCAGTATGCTCTGCACGTCCGCATCGCAGTATACGTCGTCGTCATCTGCCATCGGGAAGGGCGGAAGCGAGCTGCGACGTTCTGGGACAAAGTCTGAGCTCGGGCCACAGCCTGTGCTCCCGTCCGTCGAGACAAGACCCAACTCCATGCAAAGACCAACGAACACCGCCGAAAAGGATGTGCCTAGCTCTCTTTCTCCGTCTCTCTCTGTAGCATCAACTGGAACCCGGTGTTGGGGACCCCGGGGTGAGAGGTCGGCCACGTCGCGAAAACGAGGACGACCGCTCTCTCCGAAATTATCCGCCTCCCCTTGGAGTCCCGACTTGCGCACGATGAGAGAGAGAGAGACGGCGAAAGGAGGTTGGTGCGTATCCCGCACCCCCACACGGTTTTAAGGGCGAATGAAAGGAGGAAGGACCGACGCACTCATGCACTCATGCAAGCAATCGACACTCGATACTTCTCATTATCAGGCCTGGGGGCGCATACATGCACGCATACTCATAGAGCCCTCAATGAGACATTCAACATCCATAGACTTCCATACCCGAACATGCATAACGGATTACCCACACATTGGGACCATGCACACATCACACGAGGACAAAGCAGCAATGGAGAAAAAACTCATTCTTAAAATACAGAATTCTCACGATTGGTCGCTCTAGGCCCATCCCCCAATCCGTCAAAACCACCGACAACCATAGCCACAAGGCCCTGACTCTGCTAGTGTCTGATCTCCACCACCGCTAAGTCCCTCCGACTACCTTGCCCAAGTCTACCGCTAACTCCGCCACCCGCCGTCACTCCGCCCACCACGGGGCACGTCGAGCCTTTCCGGCGACGCAGGCTTCGCTCATAGCTTGCGCAACTTGCAATCGAGATCAAAGAGAGTGAGACGAAGGGGTTCCAAGAATTTATAGTGTGGAAAGCGCTCGGGAGGCTGCGCGAAGCACGCGGCGTAGATGAGCGAGACAGAAGAAGGGCAGAGGTTCTAGAAGTATCGAAGGAGGCGATTCGAATGATCTGCATGACTGGGGGTGGTAGTCCAAGTGGGGCGCGCTTCCCGCCACCACCACATTGCCTCGACCATCCCAATCACTCAGCCAATCGTTCGCAGGGAAAGGAGAAGGGGGGGATCGAACTTCACTTAGAGGGAAGACAAAGAGACATGCAGGAAGGGAATGCGCAGCAAGAAAGGAAGATGGTGCGGGGATGCAGAGCGGGAGAACGGGTTTACGCGGTGCGCAAAAATTCGAAAAACAACCGCGCACGCAAAAATTCAAAATTCCTACTCCCGCTAATTCCCAACTATTTCTTTAATTTCTTGGTGTGGCCGCTAACCGGCCACGCGAGACCCGAATTACATTTTCTACTCTGTCTCCTTTTTCGTAAAGGAAAAAAAGAAAGAAAAAAAAAAGAAATGAAGCCCCGTTCTTCCCTATTATTTTGAATCTGTACTTCGGGGTCTATTGTGGGTTTGCCTTAATAGTACGGGAAACCGCCGAGTACGGATCCTGGCTGATCACACGCCCGCGCCCAGAGTGAGAAATGATTTTTTTCCAATTAAAAAAATAATAATAATATTTTTTTTTTTGGGCAAAAAAAAGGTTGGCGGTTAAACCACTAGTGCTTCCGAGACACTTTTCGTCGACCCAGGAAACGCTCGACGCAAAAAATAAAATAAAATGGCATGGCCTCCTTTTGGCTGGCACTACCAATGATTTTGCTTCGGAGGTCGAGCCCCGAAAGCCACGGCACATATACGACAAGGGTCCGTGGCCTATGTATGGGCCAAGTACCCTTCGGTAGGCCCCCATTGTTTTGGCTCATTCGGCTAGGCTCGGAATTCTTAGCCCCTGAGGTTGCAATATGATGGGTTCCCGCATCTGTGTTTGCAACCCACAAGGTGCAATGAAAGGGAACATAACTCTCTCTCTCTCTCTCTCTCTCTCTCTCTCTCTCAAGCAGAAAGGACTTTTTTTTCTTTTTCTTTTTCTTTTTTAAGTATTTGGATTGTTTCTGCATTCTTCCTTTTTCCTGTGGTGCTACCAGTAGCTCTAGCTCCTGGGTCAGAGTTGAGAGTCGAGAAAGGTACTGATGATTTAATACTGAAACTTTCTCTCAAATAACAAAAATTTTAACTTCTCCAACTTGCTATTTTTCAACTTCACTTTTTACGCCATCTACTTTAATTTCTCTGCAGATATCTTCAATAAATTTTCAAACGTTTCAGTACCTCGTATTTATTTATCTTGTTTTTCTTTCCATTTACTACTTTCCCTTTTTCATTTTTTTTTTTTTTTTTCACCATTCCCTTGTTCCACAATTTTCCTATTTTTTTCTGATATTTCGTTCTCATCTCCTGCAGTTCCTCTTTGTACTTCATTTTTCTAGAAAATCAACATGTTTTTTTTTTAACGATCATCGCCTGATACGTAGATCCAGTCTTTCTGTCCTCAGTTGTATTGTATAGCTGTAGCAACCCTAGGCATTTAGGTCTCCTTAAATCTCCAAGGCATACTATGAGGGTGGAAAGTTGATGGTGTTGGTACGTACCACATAAAGGTGGAGTTGTGGCAACCGCAAACAAAGGTGAGTTTATTTCCTCCTTGAGGTGTATCAAGGCTCTGCAAGGGAAGGGTTATAAGTACTAGTGCCTCAAACCACCAGGGTCTCATATTCTATTTTAACGAATCTACAACTTTTTTTCCCACAGTAACACAAAAGTTTTTCCTTTTTTGAAAGGGTGATGACCCTCAAATATCAAATTAGGACTGACCAGCCCCATGTAAGGGATTCCATTACTCTTACATAGATGGACTCAAACTTAATATACATTTCAATAGTTCAGGGATATCCCAACTGAGCTAGTCTTTGTACGAGGAATATTAATCGAAAGATTGCTATACCTGTTACAAAAGAATTTGGTATTAGTCCTATATGTAGAAATACGATGAAGACAACATTTCTGTTTAAAATCATCATTGATAAATTGCATGAAAAAAAAAAATATGGTTGAACAATGTAATTCAACCTACTAGTCTGTTGATTTGCAGGTTGAAGGATTATATAAAGTAAATATTGTGGGCAATCTCACGCATAACTATCAATGTTTTGCAGAAAGAAATGAGTGATTCTACATTTATTAAATATACGATTTGATTAAAATAAATACGCATGTCCAAGTCAAATTAAAAAATATGAAGGGAATTTTTCATTTTTTTGTAAATGCTGAAAACACTCATCCGGATGGTTTTTCACTGGGATAGAGGAAAATAAAACACGTACTTTGACACTTGAAATATCCAAACGATTGGGTCGTATTGTACAAACAAAGGAAGAATGTTAATTTGGTAGATATACCTTTTTCAATCAGTTATGAATTATTCAAATATTTTATAAGGATTAGGTAATGTATAAGTTGCACTGAAAGTTGCAGCTTTTATCATATTAAAAATTATGGGTAAAACTCGACGTCAAACTCTCTGCATTTTTACATCTGATAAAAGCTGCAATATTTACTTATACATTAATAAGTATTAATTCTACCTTCATTTTTAAAAGGATTTAACGATTCAATACCGAAATATGGAACTACATGGTATTGCAAAATGGGAATGCAGTCTACAAAATTATCATAGAAAAAAACATGAAAGTTTTTGCGTGTTTCAGACGACAGTTGAAAGACAATTGACTAAAGTGAAAATGTGCGAAAACGAAACTACCTTGGGGAAATCCAACGGAGAACATGAATGAAAATTATTGTATTAACGCATGTTAGTTTATCTCATAAAGTTTTCATTAAAAAATATTTATTGAACAATACAAGTTTTGCAACAAACAAGCGGCGTTTTTATGGCAGAGTGAACCAACCCTCTACTTACAGTGGTTACCTCCTCCTTTTCAATCATTTTATGTATATTTCATAATTTATACATGGTGTTTCCTTGCTCTTCGTCCAAAATATTTTTTACACTTATATTGCAATTATCAAAATTAATTTCTCGCACATGTTTACAAAGCGCTATATTTTATTTTATTTTTCTCGTTCAACAACTTTAACTCTATTTACAATTGTCATTACACGATCATGCTAAAAAAAAATTTTGATCACGAAAATGTTTGTCCATACGTGAGTACGCACGTGGTTTTTCAAGCGTTATCCCCGTAGTCTGCACATCATAAAGGTTTGTTGTTTTGTATATCGTACGAAATTGGTAGGTTATGCATTCCCAAGAGCACGTTAGTTCGTAGCAAAGTGTTTGAAGAATGTCATGATGTCAAAGGACAATTTGATTTGACGAAAAGATATGTGCAATCCGTACGAAATAGTCACCTATCACACAACTCTCGACTCAATTTACTTCATATCATAATCGATAGATATTTTTGGATATAAGCTCCTTGCTCCATTCTCATCTATTAATGGTTTAGCGTGATCTTTTAGTTATTTCTTCATAAGTATATATGTGGTTAGAAATAACAACAAAATATCAACTACGTAAGCAACTGTAAGTTGATGTAAGGAGAGCAAAATGGTGATGGAGAAACTTCGAAAACTATGTTATAGGAATTTGCACATTATAAAGGTTTGTTGTTTTTTACGTCGTACGAAATTCGTGGGTTATCCATTCCCAAAAACAAGTTAGTTCGTAGCACAGTGCTTGAAGAATTTCATGATGTCGAAGGACAATTTGGTTGGACGAAAATATATGTGCAATTCGTACGAGATAGTCACCTATCATACAACTCTCAACTCAATTTACTTCATATCATAATCCATAGATATTTTTGGATATAAGCTTCTTGATCCAATCTCATCTATTAATGGTTTAGCCTGATCTTTTAGTTATTTCTTCATAAGTATATATGTGGTTAGAAATAACAACAAAATATCAACTATGTAAGCAACTGTAAGTTGATGTAAGGAGAGCAAAACGGTGATGGAGATACTTCGAAAGCTAGGTTATCAGAGTCGTCCAACCCAGTTTGAGGCAACCTGGGCAGTCCGACTGGTAAACTAGTTCCCAAGTATATTTTATCACATATTTGTGAACTCAAAGAGCCCATTAACGAAACAAATGGTAAAATTAAAAAAAAAACAAGACAACCGCGACAATCACACTGAAACGGTTCATTTTTTTCATACTTATTTTATCCCCCCGATTTATATATGTATGCGGGAATGACAGCAGACTATATGAATTATGTAAGAAGTTGCAAGTTATATCCATAGAGCATATTAATGACTCAAACACCTTCATGTTTGTTCAGATTATTGCCTATTCTGAATGATCCCAAAGATTGTATCACTATGGCTCACCAAATGTGCAAAATGAGAATGAATCTTCGGGTATAATATGAAAAGATACACCGCCATATTTTTTTTACATGTGGTGAGTAATGGAGCGGGACCCTATATATTAACAAACGGGAAAAGCAAAAGCAGTAACAAATAAGTCTCGATATATTAGTAAATATGGCAAGTTCATTTCACTACCACCCAAAGAAAAATCCAATACAATAATAAAGTTGTTCTTCATGCAGTGAAGATCAAATCACGAGCACAGTGTAACCATCGTAAGTAATAGATATAGTAAACACCAAAACAAAGCAAAAAAAAAGAACTGACAGGGGTCTGCATGTTTGATGTTTCACCTCTAACGAAGTTATACGAAAAAAAAATCACCATGTCATATGGTAGGTACCCTGAGTGGAATGCTTAAACAGAGCAAATTAACAAAGTACTGCAACAGACAATGAGGATATACGATCATCATATATGTATATTTTGCATAACTTTCAATCCAGATATAATGAGAATGATTGTATGTTGTAGAATCTATTCGAGAGAAGAAGGTAATACAAAGTTCCTCTTAAAACTATCATTGTACCACCTGATATGGATTAAACATACGGTAGAGACAATATTATATTTCTTTCAATCTGCCAGTACATGACACCAATCTTACTAAAATAAAACTTGTTGCCTGCTCCTAAAGTGTGGGCGAAGTCGTCGTTGATGAATCTCATTAATGACCATCATCCTAGGCTACCAGTCGGGCCGCCCCAGTCACCCTATTTTCCAGGGTGGCCCGACCGTGCAAGGACTAGGGAAAGATTCTCCCCCCCCAAAAAAAAAAAAATATCAGAAATCCGAAAAAAAACTATGTATGCAAAAAAATAAATTGAACAACTTTTGCCTCAGAGTCACATCGAAATTCTTTATCGGATTTAAAATAAAACTTTAAATTAAAAACTAATTTTTATTATTTTATTTTTTATTTCGTTTTGGCCCGGCATGGCAAGTGGACCCGGGCCACTCTGGTAGCCTAGCTGTCATCGTGTATTCGGCCTCTGAAAATCACGGTGAGGGACCGACGACCGATGCATGACCGCATACTGGTGCTTTAATACAGGTGGTCGGGAGAAAGTACAGAAGTATAAGTTCAATTCAGGAAGTAGAAGGTGATAGGTGGTTCTAAGAAAAAACCTGACATGAACTGCCTCAAAGATAGTGACAGGATATAAGAGAAAGTCGAAAGGGGTAAGGATTGTAAACAATTGAGAAGGGAAACTTTAATAATTGACTGAAAGCGGAATGGCGGCGGGAGCACAAGGACCCTGGATGTCGGTACTGTAGTGCCAAGGGTCCAAAGAGAGGTATAGTACCTAGTTAGGTCCAATCCCGAAAACAAGATCCATTAGTTTAGGGTTTATTAGGTAAAACAAACCAAGTTTATGTTAGTCCGGTGGTTAAGCTCCCTTGTTAGGTTAAGAGGGTTTTGTCATGTGTAGTTCAGTCTCAGGTAAGTAAGCAAAATATGTCAAGTCTAGGTTAGTCCAATAGATAGGCTCACAACGCTAGGTTAGGAGGATCTAGTCCAGTCATGTTCAGTTTCAAGGGGAAGTAGGCGAAATAGGCTAACTCCAGATTAGTCCAACAGTTAGGCTCCTAGGACTAGCTCGGGGGGACTAGTACAATCTAGTTTAGTGTCAGGTAAGTAGACTCCCAAAGATAATTAGGAAGGCCCAGTTCAATCTAATTCCATTTTGGCTAACTCATCAACCCGACGTTCTATGACAGTTAATAAACATTCAGGAAATGTCAAAGACCCATACCAACACGCTACTGGTACCGAGGTAACAAGGATTCCGATACCAATACACAACTTAATTTATCTCTCCTACAAAAGAGTTGTATAGTAATATGCCCAAGTGACGAGTGAGATTGAAAGTGAGGTTGTAAGTACCTATACTCAGCAGACGTTGGGTGTCACAACTATCATGTACCATAAGCAAAAAATACAAAAGGTAATTCAAAGAGACGAACACTTCGATTTCCAAATGATTTTCAGTTTTCATATCTCTTGCTTTCGAGAGGTTGTTAACGAGCCTACTAATATTCAACATTTTCATAGGTATTTCTTAAAACCAAACAAAACAAAATCAGGAGGGTCGGGGGGGGGAGGGGGGGGGGGGCATGTTTTTCAACACCTTCACCACTTCAAAATTTTCACAATCTTCAACTTTAATATATATCTAGACAATGAAATTTTTTAAATTTCTTAAGTGGGAAGGTGTTGAAAATTATGAACACTCCCTCTTTAAAGAAAGCAAAAACAAATCGTTAAAAGTTCACAATCTTCAGTGTTAATATTCATCCGGGGACCTAGGGATCCCCACTTTTAAGTTTTCAAAATGTTCAATGTCTATACGCACTTGGATATAAATGAGGACATAACAACGATATCGTAAAAACAACATATTTTATTTTTTGAACGAAATTGAAAACCCATATTGGAACCAAAATTTCATGAAATTTCCGGTACGACGTTACACAAACACTTTATTCCCTCGATGAATCTGAACTCAGTCACAAATCCATATACATCCAGGTGCTACGACGTTTGAAAACATCGTACCGTTTGGATGTATGTGAACTTCGGCGGAGTCCAAATACATTTAGGGGGTAGTGCATTTTCAAAATGTCGAAACTTTGGCTCCAGTTTGGATTTTCAATTTCGTTCAAATAATAAAATACGTCCATTTTGACGAAATCGCTATAACGTTCATAACATTCAGCATTTTCACCACCTCCAAATTTTAAGAATGTCCAGCAATTCCTACTTTTTTTTAAATCGTTGAAGTCCGAGTTCAAAAAACTTCAAAATTACATAATCTCTCCTACTTTATAATTACTGTCGGTGAAGATTTTGTGAGTCATTTATGTTGCTATCGTATACCACAAGCAAGAAACGAAGAAAATAATTCAGAGAAACAAAGATTTTGAATTCCAAGTGAGGTCGAGTTTTGAAATCTTTTGTTTTAGTTTCTAAATGCTTTTATGTTGAAGTGCATTTTCTCGGCAGACGTGAGATGCAGGTTCGGTGTTTAAGCTTATTGCAGGATAGGTAAAATAGGGTTGGAGTACTTATCCATACATCAAGAACCAAACATGAGATGCAGGTTTGGAATTATGGCTCATTGCAAAATTGGTAAAATAAGAGTAAACGATTTTAATTTTTAAACCACCTTTACTTCCGAAAGTCATGGCCACATACCCGGGTCATTGACGCAAGTTAATTATGTAATAATGGCTGGGCACATACACTATGCGACCTACGCAAGTACAAATGATATTTATCTGCTATTTAACTATCAATCGATAAAACCCTTATAAATCTCTGACAACTATTCATCATTAATCATTTAACCGGGCTCAGATCAGGATGTAAATCCGAAGAAACGTTAGCATTCTGACCTATGTATCAGTAGTCATTTTCCCCACTGTTCTCTCCCACTTCCAACGTTTAACCTGCCCAACAAGGTCAGCAAACGAAAACAAAAGGTTGTTTGAAACTAAATTATTTTACACCTGCACCTTTTTTTTTTTTGTGCTACAACAATAGAGGTCAGTAAAAAGAGGCTTGGAAAGACTGATGCCTTAAAGATTCAGGGCATACGCACACTAGTGCTTTCCTAAATGTAGCTAGTTGCAACCTGGATGGATCTAACTGGAATATTATAAAACTAAGTAGAAAAAGTCATAGTGCGAGTATGGCCTACAAACCCCAAGCAACTCACTGGCTGCAATATTTGATGACATTATATTTGAAGCCAAGCGAGTCAACCATCAGTCAATATAGTCGTAATCAGTACTACCCACCAGATAACGTCACCATGTAATATTGCATCATGAGTAGTATCACCTTGGAAATGACAATCACCATGAAGTAACATTTTTTCTTACTTAGTCACCTTCCTCTTCATCACATTCACCATTTTTGTCATAGCTTGTTCGTT
The DNA here is from genome assembly GCA_003427395.1 of Chara braunii. Taxonomy (NCBI): domain Eukaryota; kingdom Viridiplantae; phylum Streptophyta; class Charophyceae; order Charales; family Characeae; genus Chara; species Chara braunii. Next base: position 1,167,148 of record BFEA01000343.1, read on the forward strand.
GGTACATGTTCTCAAATGCCACTCTAATATAATGCTAGAAATCTAAGGTCAACTTTTTGACAGCTTCACTTCTCTCTCTCTCTCTCTCTCTCTCTCTCTCTCTCTCTCTCT
>BFEA01000343.1:1204842-1217201 GCA_003427395.1 Chara braunii
ATAGAATTTTGAAAGTTTGAGATACCGGGGCCATTACCCGGCTTTGGCTAAGAAAATTTTGAGCGACTTAGAAAATTACTACGACAAACTTCAGAAAAAAGGTCTGGCCACAACAAAACACGCCACCACAGAGGCGCTACCAATGCTCAAAACCCTGTGGATCCCTAGCAATCTTTCTAAAGCTCTCCAGCACTGACTTACTTCCAGGCCTCACAACCCCACCCTGCTAGGTTACAGGGCAACACGACTCACCCCAGCTCCGACCAGTATCGTCCCAGCAGCAACCCTTGGTTGTCCCTTTGAATGCCCACCCCAAAGCATCCTCAGGTCTCTCTACCAGGCTGCACACTCCTGCATCAGCAGGTTACAGGGCAACACCCCAGCACCGGCCAGCGTCGTTCTGCCTTCGAAAAACCGCAGATCACTGAGTATATCAGCAATGGAGCTGTCTAAGGCTTGGATCTCACTGGTCGGCGGCTGGAAAAGGTACTCGGCCGCCGGTTTGTGGCCAACATCGGTGGAAAGGAATTGGCACGTTTCGACGCGACCACACTGCCGATTTCTGGCGGGGTTTTGGAAACGGCCATGCTTGCCGCATTAGGAAAACCGAGAGGGGCACCTCCCGAAAAGGAAAGTACGGATGGCCTGCATGGACCAGCAAATGTGCTAGCCTTTCGGGTTGGCTTGTCCATGTGGGGCGCCACGTGTCGTCCACGGCACCGTGCGACGGATTTCCGAGTCCTGGTGTCCGCGACGCCTGTTCACTGCACCACACCTCGCCAGCCTCTGATGCCAACGGTTGGCACTTTGCACTCCGTAGCCTGCTGGAGAACGTTTTGGAAAAGGACCACCAGTTTTTGGCGGAGAGTTTCCAGCCACCAGCCATGTAGAAACACGACCAACAGTGTTTCCAGAATGGCAGTGGGGTCTGAAAACGACGTTCGCATTCCCCAAAAAAGTTCCTGGCGGCCCACTGGGGTACAAAATCGCCCTTCCACGCGAAAACTTTTCCAGCCGCCAGGCAGTGGGGTCCAAGCCTAAGATGAGTTGCTAGGAGCCCCTAGAATCCTAAATCATTCTTAAGACCCCCCTTGGCAACCATGAACAACCAACCAAACCTTGGATCTTAGGAACATTCAGACCGAAAAAACCACCTGCCTTAGTGCTTTCAGCAACCCAACCCTATCTGCCTCCCCGCAATGTCCCGATACTCAATCTCTACCACGCCTCACACCCCCAACTGTTAGGTTACAGAGTGGCATGACCCACCCCAGAAACTCCCCACCTGCTAGGCTACAGGGCAAAGCAACCCGCCCCGGCTCCGGCCAGCGTCGACTGAGTACCAGCAGACACTAGAGTGCCTTCCACCCTCAACAACTCCCCAGATCTCTCTACCAGGTCTCAGACCCCCGTGCAGCTCGAGTTACAGGGCAGTGCGACCAAGCCCCAGCACCGACCAGAGTCGTTCTGGCATGAATCTAAGGATTGCGATCAGAATCATGGGAAGGACCAGAAAGACAAGAGAATAAGAAAGAACAACCGAGAGTGGGAAAGGAGATTCCATTACCCAAAGACAGACCTGGAAGACAGGAGAAAGAGAGAGACACAACAGAGGAAGACAAAGGGAAAACCCATCTTGACAGAACAGGGAGTGTGATAACAAAAGATGCTGCTAGGTCTCAGAGAAAATGGACTACATTACTGGTGATAGGATGTACCTGGGATAGAAAACTCGGATGCAAGAATTAACACGGAGGATGCAGAGAACTCCAAAGGAATGGGACATGCTTCATAGGACACTGTAATTGGTGAAGGTATTTTTCCCCCGACAATAGGGGCCTTTGAAATACCTGTTGGGGGGACTGGCAACTTGACTCCTCCCACTACCCCCTTTCAGCACGTACCTAGCAATGTAACTGGTGACGTGCCATGCCACCTCACGATGGGGCAATATATCCGAGATCCTCGCAATGGCCTTGCCAATATTGCAGGACCATCCCAGACCACTGGATTCCAACCCTTTACCACCCCTTCCCCCCCCCCCGTCCAGGTGTGAATGAAGGGACACAAGCTGCCACTGCAGCAAGGGGTAAGGGTACGACAAATGGGCCACGACGACCAATAGGGAATCCACCCAGCAAATCGCCTGGTAACTGAATTCCCAATGGGACCGGGTTAGCTTACCACACCCAAAAGGGTTTTGTCCATCTCTGACACGTCAGCGTCTGCAGGACCATCACCTGCAAAGAGCCCTCGCAACTCACCAGAGAGCTCTCTACACACAAAGGACTTCACAGGGCAAGGACCACAAAGGGCCGTTTCATAGATGATCCAAAGTTTCGAGACCTCTTCGCTACAGGGGGAAATCTCCCTCCAGGCGGGGCTAGGGACACAGGATCCAAGGATGCAATCCCAACAAGGAAAGGGGAGGGAGAAAGCTGCTGCTACAATCCCCTCGTCCTTTTCCCAACAAGGGATTGCGGTACAAAATGTGGTCTTACCCCTGATTTTTAGGGACAGCCCAGGAGACCCTCAGTGGATGCTCATTGCACAACAACAGGGCCATTTCCTTCTCCCGACATGGAAAGTGAACTCTACACCAAATCTTCCAGGATCACTCGCCCTACTCCAGGAATACCTGAAGGGCAGATATGATGTAGCGAGCACTCAATCAAAACACTCGCCCCCACATTCCACGTGGTCTCTTCCCACACGTAGCTTCTTCGGGAGGATTCAATCCAACAGACCCATGCTGAAACAGATGGAGGCTATTTCTACAGCTTGCCTTCTTATATAGTACATCGACCTGCCCCGCCAGTCTTACCTCCTGTTTGTGGCCTTGTTCAATGCTAAAGCAACATTTGGCATTGAGCAGCGAGCTGCAGACTTAGGACTCCACTGAGTATCTTCACAATGGCTCAGAACAACAAGCAAGGGGGAACTGGATTTGATATCTCTGATCGACGGGATCAGAGGTACTTACCTGGGCACACTTAATAAGAAGATGGCGAATAACAAGAATTTTGTCTCCAAATAATTCAAGGAGCTGATTAAGACACCATGGGAATCTCCCACAAATCCACAGAATCATCCCACACCGACGCCCATCCAAGCCAAGGGCCACCAGACCACAATCCATGAATAATAAAATAAGGATTGTATCTTGGAACGTGCGGGGCTTAGGGGACGCCGGGACGAGAACGGGAAGATGAAGAAAGCAAGGCTGAAAACTTGGGCACATCAACAAAAAGCACAGATCATCCTATTACAAGAATCATTTGCTGAACGATTTGATCAAGGCATCAGAGAAACTGCAGGCTGGTTGGTTGCAACTATTCTCCTTCATAATGGCCAGAGATAGACTAAGGAAGGAAGATTCCTTCCGAAAGCATATTGAAGCCATAGAAAGAAGAATAGTGGCGACAGATCAACCGTCGGATTACTGGCTAGAAAAAAAGGAAAGAGTAACAACAGAATGACAAAACTACCAGATTGAAAGAGAAGAACAATGGACAAGATACTGGGCTGTCTCAAAAGTCTTGGGTCAGGACAAAATGACAAAAAAACAATTCTCTTAAACATCTCACAAAGGAGATCAATCCAGTATGAGAGAAATGAATCACCCCTTTGAGCCTGATGCACCAGTGGCACGAACAAGAAAGGGCATTTGTAAATAAGTGCGTCTATTTTATGAAAATCTTCTGACCACAGAGAAAAATCTAGATGAAAAGCTTGTGGCCCCCGAAGAGGAGGCGATACTCTGGAGAGAAAACCTCACACAAATACCTCTCTCCGCCAGGGAGGAGTTGGATGAGGCAATCACCCTAGAGGAACTCTCTAGAGCTAAAGATAACATGGCCACAGGAAAATGTCATGGACCAGATGATCGTGCTAGAAGGGTATCGATTAGGCAAAGGTATGATGGAGGGAGCAATCTCCTTATTTCACAAGAAGAATGAGAAAGCAGAAATTCGGAATTGGCGCTCTATCACCCTCCTCAATGCCTCTAGTAAGATACTAGCCAAAGTATTATCCCTGAGAATCCGCAAAGTTATTCCCTCGCTAGTCCACCCAGACCAGTCCGGTCTTGTGGCTGGTCGTCAAGTCCTTGATAATGTGATGATGATCATGGAAGTGATCGGAGTCATCAAGATCCGACAGTCGGATGAAGGTATTCTCTTGATTGATTTTGAGAAGGCCTACGATAGGGTGAACTGACTGACAGTTCACCCTAGAGACCCTTGATCGAAGGGGTTTTGGCCCTCTTTTTTTTTTTTTTTTTTTTTTTTTTTTTTTTTATCTATAAATTTTTCATGATACTAGGTCCCTTCCCTGGCATTCGGTTGAGAACAAACTGAGAACCATGATGAAGCACTAACACTTTTAGGAAAACATGTTCCTTCTAATCAGAAAAAAACTTCCTTTTGTCCATGAACTGCCCCCGTCAAGGGGCGACCCGTTCCCCTTATTGACCACAGTTCAGGACAAACCCCTCAACGAACCAGCACTCCCTCAAGAACGAGCAGTTCCCACCAAAAGCCAGTCCCCGCAGAATAGTGGTTCCCCCAACCTCCATCCCAAACCTCTCCACATGGAAACAAAATACTTCTAACGACATCTCACAGGAGTAGAAGAACAACTTTGAAACTACCCTTCCCTCTTGTCCATGAACTGCCCAAGTTCTTATACCTAGACTCTCAAGCCTCCGTTGTCATCAACGGCATGAAATCTGATCCTTTCACACTAACACGGTCCCTTCGCCAAGGTTGCTAATTGGCTCCCCTCCTGTATGTTCTGCAACAGGAGGTTTTTCTCAATACGATCAGATCATCGTTAGACATCAAAGGGCTCAGATTGAATCCTTTTCTTACCATCAAAGCATCGGCCTTGGCTGATGACCTTTCAGCCGTATCAGCAAACGCGACTGCCTCATTGCAGGCAGTTTCCAATGTCTTTGTCTCTTCGGGAAGGCCTCGGAAGCCAAGGTTAGCTGGAGTAAATTCGTAGTCTTGTCAAGGGATGACTCTCCACTGGCCTTGGATTTGGGAATGGAAACCAAGCACAGCGAATCATCAAAACGTTTTTTAGGAGTGGATATCTCCTTCTCAGATTGTTCCAACAGGCAGAACCAGTTACTCGAAGAGAAAGTCTTCAACAGACTGGAGAAGTGGTCTTCCTTTTGGTCCATCTCATTGTTTGGGTGTGCACTTGTAATTAACGCGGTGGTATTCTCAGTCCTGTGGTATGTGCTTACAGTAAGAGCTCTAGCACCAACAACAACCAAGAGGATCAGCAAGGGAACGACCAATTACCTTTGGAAAGGGACGCCTTCCCAAAGGTGGCTTGGTGGAAGATCACCCAAAAGAGGAATAACGAGGACTTGGGTTGCTGCATCCGGAAACCCATAACCAGGCCCTTATGTGCAAATGGGTGATAAGGGGAATGATGGAATCAGAGAGAAAGTCTTGGATGCTCTTAGCCGAAGCTACATTGTCCCAAGAATGGGGCCTGTCACATGATATCTAGATCTGCATGCTGCTCCAGCCTTTTCTCAGAAAACACATCAACTCTGGGACTTGGAAACCAATCCTACAAGCCTGGAAAATACTGTTCCCCACTCTTCTCCGAGAACCAAGAGCTAGAGATGAAGTGCTCCTCCAGCCAATCTTTGAGAATCACCTCATCAAGACACAACAAGGGAACCCTCTGCCGATTTCAGAGAGTGCATGAGGATTCGGGATGAAGTGGGTCCAGAAAGGTGTCTCAAAGATCAGAGACCTGCGGGATACAGACTGAAAGGAGTGGAAGAGTGAACGGGAGATTGAGACGGTATTAGGAAGGCCGCACAATCTGCGGAACTGCCTGCTACTCGTTCACCAGGCAGTTCTTGCACATTGGGTAAAAATGCTGAAAACTGATCCCTTTGAACAGGGTACGTGGGTAATAGATGAGGAGGAGAGAGTCTTTTTCTGGAAAATAGAAGAAGTATTGGATGGCCATAATCTCAGGTCGAGTCAGGTGCTCCAAATGGAAGGAAGATAGAAGAGAACTGCAGGAGGTCCGAACGAATGAAGCAGGCCAGGAAGCAGGCCAGGACTATCGCCTAGACTACACACTATCAGCAGATCAGTGCAGACTGATCAGGGTGAAGGTGTCCACTAAACAGTCCCCAAAGGGGCCGGTTCCAACCTACGGACTATTGTTAGGTGGGGTACCGGTGGTGAACGTCACAGTGGATGTCGGGATCTATGGCTGGAATAATTCTCAGATGACACCTCGCAAGCTTCCATAATAGACTACACAGTCTCGCTGGGATACCGGCTGATGTCCAAAGCCAACGAACTGTGTGTGGTAGTCAAGAACTCGTGGGATCAGAGCCAACAGAAGCTGGGCTTTCCCAACTGCACCCTTACCTGGGCAAAGAACTACGGCAGGATACTGAAAAGTTACCCTGCGGTTAAACATGCCAGTTTGGAATGGTTGGTAATTCACCAGTGTGTGCCTACAGGTAGCTGGTGTACACAGAATAGAATGATGGTCGACCTCCTCTGTATGACCTGCAATGATCAGGAAATCGAATATCAATCCCACATCTGGTGGTCCTGTGATTTCGCCAGGAAATTCTGGGCCTGGTGGCAAGTGCTATGGGCTGAAGCCAACCAGGGAACAGAACATCACAACAAGTGGGATGGCAAACTGATATTGGGAGGTTCAGGTCAAGAACATCCACCAATGGTGAAGGCGGCAAGAATTGTGGGCATGTGGGCACTCTGGATAGAAAGGAATGGAAGGCGCTTCAACAATGTCGAGCCGAAGAAGGAAAGAGCACAACAACTCATGCGAAGAAGTATCAGAGAAATCATCGAGGCGGACTGGCGTAAGGACAGGGGAGCAAGTCTTCCTTTGCAGGACAAAGCACAAAGATTCACAAAGAAGTGGTCACAGGACCACTGCTGGGTGATCCCCAACCAGAAAGGAAGACTGCTGTTCTCCAGAATGATGGAGGCCAAAAGAAGGTGGGCAATTGAGCCTGACTGAGATATCCCATAATTCCCAAACCTTGTATATACTGTAAATACTGTATATTATCAGTCATTTGTCAGTCACGTTATCTTGAGGGTATTATCTACCCCACCTGCTAGTATCATGTCGAGGGGCCAGGGTAATATTGATCCCGTAACCCGCGACGGCTCGGCGCAGGACTGATTCCTGCGAGGGAAAATCTCTGGCCCATTCCCCCTGCACAACATAGTTAATGGTACATTTATGGGTTGTGTTATCTTGAGGGGACCAACTGTCCCCTGCTAAAACCATATCGGGGGAAGCAGGGTAATATATATACTAAAATCAATCCCCTAACCTGCACCAGTTTGCTGCTGGGCCGGTTCCTTCCAGGGAAAACCTCCGGCCCATCCCCCCCTGCATCCCCTGCTCTATCTACAAGGTCATACTTAGGATTATCTGTTGTATGCACTCACTGGTCTCCTCTAGACGAACAAGCATCTACCCCCAATCTTGCTGGTTAAGTACGATGACTCTCCTCCCCCAAAGGTCATCTACTTTCTCTCCAGACCCCCCCCTCGGAGCCTCTAATCTCCCCCCCCTCTAGGGAGGCTTCTATAACTTCACCCCAACCACCCCCCCCTCCCTGAAGACTGTGATGGGCACAACCACAGTCACACAGTCGGGCGACCCACTGATCAATCAGTTTGATGTCTATAAGTCTTTCTTTTGTTGTTTGTTCTTTTTTTTTTTTTTTCTCTAAGTAACTTTTGTTTACCCAACTGAGCACCCTTAGCAGTGCCAAACAGTCGGTCATTCCTCGTTTGGAGTGCCTGCAACAGTCTTAGGGGGGCTTCTCAGTTCGGGATGTCTGTCTGCCCTCCGGGTGATGATGGATGTTCGTCGGCGTGACTCCCTGCCTCAGTGGGTGGTGGGAACCAACAGTCAGGGGGTTCACCCGTGATGTGAGTAGGTCATGTGCCGCTTTGCTCCGTGTTGGATGTGTGGACTGTCTCATCTGCGCTCCACCACTGCCTTGCTGCCTGTCCCGCTTGCTTCGCAGGTCGTTCTTGGCAAGCTGCTGTGTAACCTGTGTTTGCTCTGTGGTGTGGCCATGTTGTTAGTGTTGCCTTGCTCTTCGCTGCTCCGCCGCCTTACTGCCCACGCAAGCTGTGCCTTCCATGTCCTTTGCTTGCATACCTTGTAGTTCGGTCGCCTTTGTTGGTGATGCTTTGTGCTTCACTGAATGGTTGCTGTGCTGCTCGTCCGCTCGCCCTGTCGTCCCTTGCAGTGTGGTTGCCTTGTGCTTCACTGCACAGTTGCTGTGCTGTTCATCCGCTTGCCATGTCGTTCCTTGCAGTCGTCTTTGGCATTGAGCAGTCGAGTTGCCTCTGCAGCGTTGCCTGGTGCTTCGCTGGGTTGCTGCCCACTGCTATGTGCTGTTTGGGGACAGTCTGGCTTCAACATGGGTCAAAGGGTTCATGACCCAAACCATCAATACGAAGATTCCACAGATTGCCGAGGGTTCAGCCTCCTGATGAGTTGGTGCAACTCCGACGAAACAATCTGGTTATCATCACCTTTTATTTTTTTCAGTCTTTGTCTGCTGGTCTGTTGCCGTTTCTTTTGTTGCCTTGTGCTGTCTGTCTTCCCACTCGCTTCCCCCGTGCCCTCCAGCATATGTCTCTCATTGTTACTTGTTGTTTCTTTAGCTCATTGCCTTTTACTTTTGCTGCTTTGTTTGTATTCCCACCCGCCTCCCCTGTGCCCTCCAGCCTAGGTGCCTCGTTGTTGCTTGTCATTCAGTGCATCTTTATCCATTGTCTCCCTGTGTGTTGCTGCACTACCTTTGCTTTCCTGCTTTCCTGCTTTCTGCCCTCTGCTGCCTTGTCTTCCTTTGCTGCCTACCTGGGTTGTTAGTTGTTTGCCGCCTTGCTTTGTGTACTTCCTATGCTTGTGTGCCCTTCTGCCTTGTAGCTTAGTGCCCTGGGGTTCTAGTCTATTTGGGTTTTAGCTTCTGCTTGTTTGCTCTGTTTTGGTCATGCCATATGAAGTGGGAAATTTATTTTCTTGGTATGTTTCCTATAGTGCTTTCTCCACGCAACTCACCACGACTTTATTCGTGGGGGTTTCGTCTCTTACCAAACACACACGCACACGCACATGGAGAGCCATTGCGAATGGCAGTGCGAAAGTGCGATTCTACAAATGCCTTGCATTTCGAAATGCGTTACACACGTGATTTGGGGAATATGTGGTGCGGAGTGCAATGTGGCACTATACAATACATGAATGGATGACCTTGCGTGTTGTGCCCAGGGGTGCATGGCGAGCATAACCCACTTCTGGATGGGTGTCATGGCATTTTCCATGGATCTCCACTGCTGGCGGGAAGTGATGAGCAAGTAGGGTCAGTATCAGCGCATCGAAGATGCGTTCGCCATCAGTTGGCCAGCGGGTAACCCAAGCTGCGTAGCCCTTGCCGCGAACCACCTCTAAATTTCCTGTGACAGTGGGGAGCCCCTGAACCTCTCTCGCACCAGCGGGTAGTCCTGCCCTGCTGCTGCAGAAAGAACACTCTTGCACCATGGGGTAGCCGTGCCCTGGTGCTGCACAAGGGTCAGCTCTATCCAGTAACCAGCATATGAAGACATCTCCGTTCTTGATTTGAGATAATTGCCGAGCCCAGAGTTTTGTAGGTTGGAAATCTGAATATGAAATAATGAAAGCCAGTTCCTGAGCTGGAGTTTGAGACGTGGAATGTGAGTGTGACCATGCCATCTATCTATTATTAAGCCCCCCGTGGTACCCGGTCTCTTCTTCCCCCGATGCAGATTTGGGCCCGGCCCCAAGAAATCTGAACCGGGGTGGTGCACGGTTTGCCTGGCGCCGTCGGACTTTCGCAACAGGTACTCTGAGCCTTTCTGCGCCCCCCATGTTAACTGACGTGCATTTTTTTTTTTCTAGGGCTGGGATGGGAGTCTGGGACAACCACTGGCAGTTTGTACTCCACAGATATATGGTTACATAACTATGAACTAAAAGAGCGCACTTTGCGAAACGAACGGCAGAAACAAAAAAAAAAAAAAAAACAAGACAGCATGACACCAACATTGTTTAGGGATGGGAACGAAGCGAGGAGGTGCAAACGAAAAGCCTTTATTCCTAAACTTCCTGCCTTTGCTCTTACCTTTTTCGAGTGATGGCCTCCTTTGTAGTGATCCTCCGGATGCAGATGGTGCACTCTTCTCAACCTGCCGATGCTGTCCCTTGTCTGCTTTATCAAAGCCCTTATTATCCACTGGATACGATTGAAAACAAAACGAAGAAAACAGAAGAAAGAAAGAAAATTCAAAATTCATGACACGCCGTCAAATCATCCACACACAAGTCGAACGTGTTTTCTCTCAGTGCCTCGTTACAGTCGCAGAGATGGGGAAGTCTTGTTCGGGGGGCTCAGGGGAAGGAAGACAGTGGCTGCAGTCTCTCTCTTTTTGAACAAAAAAATGAAAGGATATTTTGGCAAGCCACCATTTGCATGGTCATTTTGTATTCGTGGGGCCAAACGGAAAAGAGATGCTGGCAATCAATCAATGCTGTTCTGCTTTTTTTTTGTATAATTTGCTCTGATCTTGGCAAAGGGGTGGACCCGGTTTGCAGCAGGTGCAGCTCCCCCCACCAATAGATTGGAATCATTGGAGCCATCCACGACGCGGCACTAACCAGTGGGGGATGCTCTTACCACCTCCACAAGTTGGTTGCGTGCAGATGTTTCGAAAAAAAGGAAAAAATCCCCAAAAAAGAGTGACGATATATATATATCGTCAAATATATATATCGTCACAAACAGAACTGCCCGGTAAACCGTAGGCAGAGAGAGAGAAGAGGACAACAAACGAGGGGCTGTGACAAACTGTTTCGTCGGAGTTTCACCGACTCATCAGGAGGCTGGAAAAAAGAAGATGCTCTCACCTCACACTAATACAAGGCCTAGGTACGGATGTCCACTGTCCTTTGAGACATCCATGAAAACTGGGATTCTCTTCAGTGTGTTGAAAGAAGGTTTCTCCTGGAATAAATACATCATCATACCCAGCCAGCTGTCTTCCGAGGCACAGTGCGCAGATAGCATATTAGCCTGTGCTCCCTGGCACACCGCAGAAGCTGCTGTACAAGTAGCTGTGTGCTATAGAATCCCCGGTGTTGGAACAGTTGCAGTATAGACTACGCTTTGCCTATCGGATGCACTCTCGACCTGGTTTTAAGCCGTCCAAGGGGGAAATAATATATATATCATGGCTACGATCCACACGTCTGGACCGCCGTCCAGACGGTCTGGATTCAGTCCAGACTCCAGACGTCCGGAAGGTCCAGATCTGCCAAAAAAAAAAAAAAAAAAAAAAAAAAAAAACTGTCCAGGACCCTTCCCCACTGAGGAGCCAAGCCCCCAAAATTGTTTTGGGGGTTTTTCAAGCCCGTTTTTGTTTTTTGGGGGAGTCCAGACATGGTCTATCTCTATAATAATTTATTACTAATACCCAAGTATGGCAAGTAATGAATTATTAATAATTCGTTACTTTTCAAAAGTTTTTAAAGTCTTTTTTAAAGTGTTTTAAGTCTTGACTTTGGGGTTAGACACTCCTCGGGCGTGTAAAGTCCCTGAGGAATTGTTCCTTCCACCTATCCTTGGGGATGCAGTCAGAAAACCCCAGGCATTTCTTCCTTTTGCCCAAGGGACCTCACGAGGTCCCTTGGGCAAAGGGAATCCGCGTTTCACGGAGAGGAGCGGGCACATGGGTAGAGAGAAGTTTCAACCGAGAATCTGGATCGTGGCGGCACCCTATTGGCTGAAGGCCTCAAGCACATTTGACTTTTTTTTGCTTTTCTTTTTTCTTTTCTGACATCGCTCGAAGGAAATGTCCTCGGGCGACGTCCCGGAGGACAGGTGGAACGAAGGGCCCAAATTTCCTTCTGAACCAAAAGGAATTTTTCCTTTTGCCTTTCAATAAGAGTGTCTAACGAGCCCCTTTTAACTCAAGTTTGGTTAGGAATTCTGACATGAGTCTGAGGCAAAAGTGGTTTGCATTGTTATTCTGCGTAAACATTTTTTTTAAATGGTCCGGACATTTCCGGACCTGCTTACCGGTCCGGAACCATGCATGTCCGGAGGTCCAGATATGTCTGGAAGTCCGGACGTCCGGACCTGACCGGACATCCGTCCGGTCCCCAGACATGAGCTGTCCGGGTCAGTCCGGCGTAGCCATATTTGTGACGATATATATATATATATATATCGTCAAATAGAACTGCCCGGTAAACCGTAGGCAGAGAGGGAGAAGAGGACAACAAACGAGGGG
>BFEA01000343.1:1240915-1263942 GCA_003427395.1 Chara braunii
AGGCAGAAGGGCGATGATGCTGGAATGTTTGTCGAGCATTCCACTCTTAATTTTGGCACATTATGTCCTCCACCAGAGTAAAGCCTCACATTTTGTGCTACCATCTGAATCATGCACACTGGGTTCTCATTTCCCCAATTCACTTATTTATGAACCCATTTGTCAGCGGAAATTGCGGGCAATTTTTTTTTTTTCTCTTTTTTTTTTTTGGAGAACCATACAAACTCATTTATAGCTTAAAACCGAAGGAACAGGGGCCCGGAAACCCCACAACAATCCCAAGAAAGAACTGGGGCCATTACTTAGCTTAGGGTCCTGGAAACAGGGTCCAGTGTCCCTTTGAACAAAAGCACAGCTCCCCACATGAAAAAAAAAGGGGTACAACCAAGCTCCTTGTCAACGACGTTCTCCCATGAATCTCCTGCCTGCAGAAATCTTAAAGTAGACTCTAGGGGGGGGAGCTAAAACACCCCCCGTGCCCCAATGGGGACAACAACCACTGACAAAATTGCACTCTACCAACTGTGCCTAGTTTAACCAATCTCGAGTTTTTTCCCCATGTGTCCCATAACCACTTCCTAGACTTAGGTGAGCTTGGAACCTTACGCCAAATGCAATCACTCTGAATATTGCGTCTAATCTGCTGGGTCACGGAAACTTTGAAGTGCTGGTCTGATTTCCCTTTCGATCTGAATAACAGATTGTTTCGGTCATCCCATGTTAATTTCATCAAAATGGCTCTAATGGTTTGTGCCACGTATAGCCATTCCTGCTCGGCTTTAACTTCTCTGCGGTGAGTGCCAGATAGTATCCAATCGTCAGAGCATTGGAAGGACTCATTTGTGGCCCCTTTCCAGTGTTTAATCCACCAATCCCAAAGTCTTCTAGATGCAGGACAGGTCAGCCAGAGGTGCCTGTTGTTTTCCCAAGGCCACCTACAGCGGATGCACATTGTTGAGAATCTTGAGATTATCATTCCCTTGGAGGCTAAGTTTACTGCCAAGGCAGTAGCCAGATATGTCTGCAGCCACGCGACACTTGCCAGCCTCTGAGAAGTCATCGACTTGAATTGACTCCATAATGAAGTGAGTTGCTCTTCTGTAATGCTCAGCATGCCTGCATCTTGCTGCCTCTTGGCAACTGTCTGAGAAGGAGACTTACTTACCTTAGATCTCAGAATAGAGACCCCCAGCTTGGTGGAGTATTCATCCAGTGATGATCTTCTTGCATTTGGGGTGTTGATCCATCCCACCGATCTGATGTTCACTGCTGCCTGATCCAGCGGTATGAGCTCCATTGGCAAGGTAGCTCTCCAACTAGTCCCTCTGGCCCCTTGCTCCTTTTGGAGATGAAGTTTCACTACCAGTTCCTGATACTGCTTCTTTTTTTTTTTTTTTTTTTTTTTTTTTAAACATGCCCCCGCCAGTGTTAGTGGCGCTGATAAGAGCAAACACCACTAGCACCTGGGGAGAGGCTCCATCTATTGGTGGGGAGCATCACCTGCTGGAAAACGGGTCCAGCGTCCCATGTACAGACTGAATTTGGAGTACATCGCGAAAAAAAAAACAGTTGTGGGGGGGTTCCTGCCAGCATTGATTACCCTGGGGTCCAGGGGATTGACTGAGCAGGATATTGGAAGGAAGGAGGAACCTCCTCACCCTGAATCCGGCGCCAGATACCTACTGCTACACACTAGATCCTCCCTCCCCCTACCAGCCCCCCATCCTCTCTTGCTCAGAGTGCTCAGACTGCCAGCATTGACTGGCCCGATCCGTAGAAGGGGGGGTTATGGATATTTGTAGAAGAAAAACCTCCCCGGGGGACTCCAGCGAGGAGATCCTTGTATGAGTATGAGTGTGTAGAAGACAGGGTTACAGGATTTCATCATTCAGGACAGGATCTCTGCCAGGGAAAGGGCATGGGGTGGGAAAGGGTCTGGAAAATCCGAGGGGGGGTGAAGCGGGAATGAGGGTTCTATGTTTGTCCAGTCTTTGAAGCTTAGGCGGTAGTCTCTCATTTCTTCCAAATCCCTCTGTCCCTCTCCCCTGCCTCCGCTCCATTCTACTCTTGCAATCCATCCTTCTCTCTCCCTTCCCACCCAGTCTGTGCGAAATGTTGTGATCCATCTCCTAACATCTCCTACTTGTTTACAGAGGTCTAACTGTGCTTTTGTGACTAGCCATCTTTGTGTGAGTTCAAAATGTACCTGCTGCTGAATCTGTTCGGTGATTTCTGGCTCTTCTACTCTCACCTTTTCCATGGTCGGCGTGCATCTCTGCCACCAAAGTGCCCATATCACCGCTCTCCTTCCAAGTCTGTACATATTCTCTACGAAGGCCATGGCTGCTTCTGCCTGTGGCCAATGGCGTGCCAAGACCAGGGTCAAGGGATTGCAGATTCCATCTTTCTCCATATGCGATCCCACCATCTCCATATAAATTGGGCGATCGGGCATTGCATGAAGATGTGTTCGATGGTTTTCGCCTTCTTGTAGAACGGGAAAAGGCTCTAGCACCGGTGACACCACGGAAGCAGCAGACCTTTTTGCTCTAAATTAGTACGGTCAGTCAGCCAGTCATTGGTTGGCAAACAGCGGTGGGCAATTTGCCACTGTAGGGATGTGATTTTTATGGGTTTTGCTTTCTGTTCTTGGAACCATTTAATTGTAGATAGAAGGGAGCGATCCACGTTTAGGTGTCTGGCCCATCGGTCGTTTACTGTGTTTCTCAGCTGTCTTTTGGGTCTGAGCATTTTATAGGTCGATTTGACCGACAACTGGTGTAGGCTGATGTGACCTACTTTGGGACCTCCCCTCTTTTGGGAGGGTTCCCATGTCCATTCTGCTGGGTCCATGGCCAGATCCTGGATTGGTTTGAAGGGTTGGAACACCACCCTCTATCCTTTCTCTTCTAGAACTCTCACTCGGTACACAAATGTTTTCTCTTTCCATTCAAAAGGGGCTCTGCTACCTTGGAAGGTGTCTGCTCTAGTGATTGTGTAGTGTTCAACTAGGACAATCTAGGGTGAGACCATAAGTATCTGACCTAGCCTTTGTGGAGACTCCGTGCTTGCTACTCAGTTGCCTTCTTTTAAGGAGAGGCCTCGTTTAAGGATTTGGTACTATGCCAGCGGGATAGCTTCAATCAGGTTATCCAAATGCTCCTCTACGTGGTGGCGGTATCGTAGGATTCCTCGCATATGGTCTCCTGTTTTCCAGTCCCTTCTGTCATTGTCCCAGAGATCCCCAACCCTGAGCACCCCTCTCTTTACCCAGCTTTTCCAAGGCAAAAATGAGCTTATCATGACACAACCACTCAAATTTGTCACCCATCGATTTCCAAAAAGAGGTTGCCGATAAACTTCCTCCCAGCGGTCAGGGTAGATTCTGGCTAGGAGCGGAATCTGCGCCAGGTTTCCAACAAGGATGGCCAGAAGTTGTCCGAAATCTGGTCGCCTCCGTACAACCCCTCCCTTCCTCGGGGGAACTTGCGTGGGATTGTCTAGAATCGGTCCTCCAGCCATATCAGCGGATGGGTTGTGTTGGGGGGGGGCTTCTGGGGCTAGTCGGGCCAGATGTTCCAGAGCCAATGCACACCATGTACACTGGGGGACGAAAATGAGCTTTTTGATCCATCTTAGTCGTAGTGTTTGCACTTGCGTGGCTGGGTTAATTATTCCCAAGCCTCCCCCCAACTTAGGTTGGATAATTGACTCCCACGCCACACGGCTGATCACGTTGTTCTGCTCGTCGTCCCCCCTCCATAGGAAGGCTGGTGCCTTTCTCTTTAAGCTTCTTAGGGTTGTTTTGCTTAGTGACCACAGTAGCAATTTGTACCATAATGTTGTTAAGACCACGCTGTTAATTACTAAGGCGCGGCCAAAGAGGGATGTGTACTTATTTCTCCAGTGATTTAATTTTTGTTGTGCCGGGGCGCTAATCCAATCGTCGTTGGTTGGTGGGCGTCCCTCCGTGGTCATGGATACCCCTAGAATTCTTATTGGGGCATCTAATGGCATCCATTTAATACGGGGTGACTCAGGGGGGCGTCCCCCTTGATAGTGAATCCACCATCCTTAAGTTTTGCTCCCCCAGTTGACTGTCATGTCGGAAACCTTGACAAACTTTTCCATCATTTGCTGAATTTCCTCCATGTTGTTGTGTGTGGCCTCTGCCAACATAGTGAGATCATCCGCAAAGAGGGAGCACACCGGGACTGCCTCCTCCGGGATGTATGTGACGGATTCTGGTAATGTTCTTGTTTGTCCGGAGGTTGACAGTTAGTGCTTCCATGATGACCAAAATTAGGAAGGGGGCAATTGGGTCCCCTTAGCGGACCGAGTATTCCAGGCGTAAGGGTGGTGCTATGCATCCATTGACTTGGATGCAGGTGGTTGCATTCTGGTGCAGGATCTGAACCCAACGTTTGAAGTCTAGCCCAAAATTTATTTTTTCCAGACATTTATCTAAGAACAGCCAGTCCACATGGTCGTAGATCTTTCCGAAGTCGATAACGACCAACGCTACGTTCTGACGGGAATGTCTCGTGAGTTGGAGTACCTCATGGATTAACATAATGTTCTCTTGTATGTTCTTGTTTTTCATAAAGCTTGAGAGGGATGAATAATGTCTTCCATTATAGGGATCATTCTGTTAGTTAGGGCTTTAGACAACATTTTGTATAAAGTTTGATACTGCTTCATCGAAGTAAGTCTGATTTGTCCTGGTACTGGAGTCAACTCTTTGGAAAAAGAGTAGGTTTCTACGACCTTCCATTCTGAGGCAACCCAACCATCCTCCCCTAAGTTATTCGTTACCTGATATACAACTTTGCTTGGGGAGGATCTCGACTTGCACCATAACCCTGAGGTTGGGAAAATACTACCCTTCAACAGACACACCCATGAGGTAGGGATAAATCGCGTTAGGTGATCTAATCTTTCTGGGACCTTCCTCAGCCTATGCAGCTTCCTTTTCATTACGACCGATTGTTCCCACTCTCCCTGTTCCACATTCCACAGATCCCTCACCCGTACCACTGCCCTCTCGACCCAAGCTTTCCCAAATCAACCAGGGAAGTCATGGGCCGAAAACTCCAACCCTCGAGAATCCGCTATCAACGGATTTTCAAACAAAATTTGATTTAATACTATGTCTCTTGAGGTCGGTCGGTCTCTTTCCGTAGGAAAAACGTTGCACCAGGCAAAGAGAATGCTCTTCCACAGCTTAGATTTTGGTTGCTTGTGAATGTAAGATTTCATTAGGAGACAGGCAAGAACCCCCTCATCCTTACCTAGCTAGCCCCCATTCCTCCCTCACGATATAGATAGCAGACTAAGCCAAGGTGTATCCAACTCTGAGGTGAGTGTTTCGATTGGGCATTTTGCCAGTAAGGCCGAATTTTGTGGTTGGGGTTCCAGAATCCCCAGCGCGTCATCTAACCCAAAGAAAATAGATCGTTTCCCAAACAATATTAGAAATGCAACCTTCTTCTACCTTCCCTTCTGACTCCCATAAGACCCGAGCTGCTGCTCTCTTTATTCTTTTATAGCAGCCCTCGCCAAGCAGGTGTACCGCCAAGACAAACCAAAGAACCGAGAAGGCAGCCGCAGAGATAACCAGTGCCTTCCCCAGCAGGGATAAATGCCGCAGATTAGCCATGGATAACAATCTGTTAACCACTTTTTATTCCAACAAGGAATCCTGATAGCCCGCACTATCTGATAGCGATACTTGCACTCCCAAGAAACGGTGTCGAGCGCATCGGTCCCGCACCGGGACCCTCCCGGCCGCGTCACGCAGGATTTTGCAGGACTTTGTCGCAGAGCGTTTTGACCGCTCCGGCCGAGTGCGCCAGCCGTACCTTTCGCGAGCCCCTATGACAGGACAGGGTCACGCGAGGCACCGCTTACCTCCACCTGCGGGAGTTGTCACCATCCCTTGGGTGGGCGTATCCCTATCGAGCTACTGAACCACATGCGAAAGCTTTTCGTATGCAATTGCAGAGGTGGCCCAACCGAGGGCGTTTCTCGTTTGCTGTAGCATAAGGGGTTACGCGCGGTTGAACGCCTGAAAATCGAACCCGCACGCGAATCGACGTACTGGGGGGCTGAGGTCCCAAACGCGACTCGGCGCCGGTCGACTAGGACGCATCACACACACCACGCGTTACACCATAACACTCACATCTACCCACACATAACACATGGAAAAAAAAAGAAAACAAACACAACATCACAACATTCCTAGTCCCTTCAGTATCCGACCCATAACTTCATGCTGCTAGAATAAGGTAGGTGCCGCGCGCTGAACTTTTGTATAAGAGTCGTGCGCGCGCATGACCTCCTCATATCGACCAGCCATGTGTACATTCACAAGCATTTGCGCTGATGGAGTACTATGTGGTACTCGTAGCCTTGCGGCCCTTGATAATCTCGAGGGTCGCGTTCGACGCTCAAGAGTCGGCTGACAGGCGCTTTGAGGGGTAATCTCTCGACGCCAGACAACCGCCATGTGCGGTTGAAGACCACACCCTCTTCTGCACCCTGTGCAGAGGGGTTGAGTAGACAGCTTCAGAGCTGTCGTGGTAGCCAAAATCAAGGGGTTTGACTTTGGCGGCTACCACGAACTACAATGTCCAACCAAGAAAACTTAAAAGAGGAAACAGCTGCACATAGAAAGGGAGGATCGCCCTATTACAACTCTCTGTCTAGCTCATAGTCTGATAGCAGTCTCAAGTGGAAGGTGTAGGCCAACCCGCGAGATGCGTGCGGATGGTGCCCAAAGCCGGACCCATAGGCAACCCGTCGTTCGAGGTGTTGGAGGCTCGTACGCGAGGGCCCATACGCCGACTGGGATTGATATCTCGCCCACACGCCGTTTCGCGCTATCGAAACTCGAGTCTACTAGCCATAACGCGCCTTTGCCCTTTTTGCTTAACCCATAACTTTCAGGTGCGGAAATCGGTAAGTGTCGCGCGCGCGGGTTAGAATAAGGCCGCGCGACCACAGGACTTACGCATACCGACCAACAATGCGGATTTGTGTAAGCAATCGTGATGTCGGCGCACCGTGTAGTGCCCATACCCGAGTGGCCTCGTTTAAGCCATGGGGTCGCTCTCGACGCTCAGGCGTCGGCTGAAGCGCACGCTAAAGGGGGCAAACCTTTAGCGAGCGCAAAAACCGGCCTGAGGGCCTTACCGTCTTTAGCACCCTGAGGTGTCCCAAAGGGTGCGAGGTAAGATGGTTCCTAGGGCAGGAAGGAATCTGGAGCGGTGGTGAGTTGTTTGGAGCACCACCGCGACACACTAGTCCTTCCACCCGGATCTTTATCGTTCCACCAAAATAAGTTGAAACAAGGAAAAGAAAAACAACAGTAAAACAAAAGAAAAGTATGAATAAAATGTCTGATTTCTTGCAAGGTCCAAGCTTGGCCTATAAGCCTAGCCTATCCAAAGGGTGAGGTTAGCCCACTAAGTGGGGCAACCGTTTCTTTGAGAAAGACCTGACAAAAAAAACGTCGCACTTTGTTCGTTCGAGCGCCCGTCCCATAACTTCTCAATGCGCTAGACTTCTGGTGTAGTCCGTGCTCGGGGGGCGTGCGAGCGAGGAAAAGGCAAAAATGCCTAGTTATGCAAGTCCTCGAAAACACTCGTCATGGCGACGCTTCATGCGCTACTCACGACCACTCGATTCTCTATGGGAATCAGTGGTGCGAGAGACACTCAAGTGTCAAAAATGAGATACCGTGAGGGGAACCTCCTTCGCGGTTTTAGGTGGCTAAAGGATAAGCCCCTCAACCCTCGCGGCGCTTCCGTCTATTAGGCAGGGCGTCGTGATGGGCAATGTACTCACGCTCAGTCGTAGGGGAAACCCTTATGAGCTGAGTTAGAACCTGAAATGTCCTGGACAAGGACCTGGAATTTCGGTTTTGGACTAACGTCCGACTAAATAAATAAAAAAGTTGAGAAAGAAAAAAAAACGTAAGCACGCGGTCGCATAGCATTGTGAGGGTTATTCGAACGTGTGCTTACTTAGAATATTCACGATATCTAGATGAAGAGAAACAATCTCAGTCAGACAAGCAAAAGGGTGTGTGGTGGTTCACTCTCACGACAGTAGTGTGGTTTGCCCATCTTAGTCCAATTCACAACCAACCATCAATTCAATCGAGGCTTCTTCACCCATACCTGCGATCATGCACAAAATCCAAACGACATCACACACACTAAAGGGGTCAACTTTTCAGTCTTCTGCATCTCACACCCTGCCTTACGCACACAAGCCCAACCTTTTCCCCACCTTTCCACAACAAAGATACTCAGTCCTTAAAGAAATGGCCACTTATAAAGAATTTGGGTGAAAACCCAAGAAAACAATAAAACCAGCAAGGGCCAAGGCCTTAGGTTGAGAAACAGAAGTAGTAGGAAAGTTGAGTCGTAAGCCGACGAATCGGCAACCGACTTGTTATCAATGATAACAGAAGAATAATCCTTAATAGGATTATGCTGGCCAGATCAAGCCTTCAGTCGAATCACAGAGACCTGCATCACAGTACAGGCCAAAAAGAACCACTACTACGTTTACCCCACATGGAGAGTACTTTCTAGCTCGTATCCTAGCCCCTCTATTAATCTCATGCTCAACTTCCCTTACTAGTGCCAAGTCACTGAGAAACTCGGGAGCATCTCCCCTACTCGGGCTGGATTAGCCAAGTTTCTCCTAACAGAAATTTATTCTAACTCCTCGAATTCTACAAAATTTCGGCAGCGCTTCCCGTAGGAAAAGTGTCTTTTCAGAATTTATGAAAACCCAAAAAATGACTAACTCTTTCAGATTTGTAGAAATTTCGGTAGCGCTTCCCGCAGGAAAAGGAGGCTGCCAAGATTTATACAAAGCTGAAAATAGAAAGACAAAACAAAACTATACTTGGGACTAACTTCTGACGCTTACTTGGAAGGTAGAATCAGCGATAGTCTGCACGACCTCTAGATGAGAGCGTGAGCTAGCACTGATCCTAATCCTAGCAGCGTCAAGTCCTATTTTATCCCAAGCTTCTCTCCCATCATTCATCTTATCTGCCTATGGCTCCAGCACTCAACGAGCATCTAAAGCAACTAATCCTATCAAAAGATGCCCCAGAGTGAGAGCCCGCAAACACACACACAAACAATCACAACGAACATCTCTCCCTAACCCTCAGGTTTCTTTCAACCTCATAGTTCGTTCAAAAACCTCGTTATTCCCTTTTACATCCCCCTTTCCTATGGCATACGGTCAGAGAAGGCCCTAACCCTAAGGTATGCCTGACCTGCCTATGTACATAAGTAAGGCACGCACATTTGGACTGCCCTAACCCTAGGGTGTGCCCAACATAATATGAACTATACACATAAGGCATATGCCTAACTAACAACAAGCGCATAGGACTGGGCTGCCCTAACCCTAGGGTGTGCCCAGTCTGCTTTAAACAAAGTTACATACGACATCATTCTAGACCATCCCTACCCAGGGGTAGGTCTAGCTTGCCTGAACATATGTACAAACGACAAAAAAGTTGAACCGCCCTAACCCTAGGGTACGTCCAACCCACAGCACATCAACGACAAAGGCATATTACTAGGCCTCCCTAACCCTAGGGTTCGCCTTGTTAGCCATACAGTTTAAGTTACATAAGGCATTGTGATCAGGCTGCCCTAACCCTAGGGTGTGCCTGATCTGCCTGAACGGTTCAAACACTGAAACACTGGACCGCCCTAACCCTAGGGTACGTCCAACTTACTTTAAACGACAAAGGCTTATCGCTAGGCCGCCCTAACCCTAGGGTACGCCTAGTTAGCCATACAACATGAAATAGGGTACAAATACTTTCATAGACTTTATGTTTTTCCTTCTCTTATTAAGCAGTCGATCGGACCTTTCCAATAATGGAACTTCCGATCCTGCCTCATGTTTAGAAGGGAAAATAGAACAGATTTATACTAACTCTCTGCTCCTTAGTGTTATCATGAGCATGTAACTGAACCGCCCTAACCCTAGGGTACGTTCAGTCTGCCCAGTTACCTTTGTTTTACTCTTCATTTCTTTCCCTCTTCCTTAGTTCTACCTGACTTACTGACTGGCTTTCCCCACCCGGGGCGCCCCGTCTGTCAGAAGTATAAGTTCAAATTGTATATATATCAAGTTTTATACTCCGGTTGACCATTTAGTTCATGGCTCATGGCTAAGCCGCCCTAACCCTAGGGTACGCTTAGTCTTATGCCGTTACTCCCTCAGAAGAAAACATGCACCAGAACTCGTTAAAATAAACACCAGGATTCTAAGCCTTCCCCACCAGGGGTGCCCATCCTCCTGTTCAGAAACCCTCAAATAAAACAGCGACTGATCCTATCCCACCCGGGTAGACTAGCCATAAGAGCCACTCATTGAGATCAACAAACCTCAATAAAACACAGCACTGAGCCCACATCCACCCGAAGGGGCTCAGCCTTGGGTTGACCCGGTCAAACGCATGCAAAAACTCCTTTCTCTCTCCTTCCCCTAATTCCTTTTGTCTGAATTCGCTCAAAGTATCTAACTTTTCTCATATATAAGTGTTTATTTAACCTTTCGCAGAGCATGTCCTGACATACATAACAAAAGTAAGAAGTAATAACCTCACATAGCTGTGTTCAAGTAGCCCAAGGATAAAGGTTAGGGGAAGGGGTCACACAGGTTAACGAAGATATACCTGAAGTTCCCTCCCTCCAGAACCCCGCCTGGGCTCCAGCAGAGCTCCCGTGGGTGGACCTCCCACAAGGTCTTCATGCGGACCTACGGGTTGCAATCCCGCCTGCCGCCTTCCTCTCGTAACCTCAGACTAGACTTAGAGTAAGAAAGGTAGAAGTAGGGGTTTCAGACGCTCGAGATACAAGAAAAAGACTGACTCAACTCGCAGGAGAGGGCCTTGAAGTCTTCCACTCCTGAGGGCCCCGCAATGATGGCCAATATCACAGTGGAGTCAAGCAAAACGCGGTCTCAACGCAAGGTATTGTCCTCCAGACGATTCTCCAAGATCACAACAATGCCCCCCCTTTACTAAGTCTAGTCACCTCCCCTAATGCTTGCAACGCCACCTTCTCACTCTCGACCGCTGCTTCCCCCACCAGAATGACTGTTTTCAAATAGTGCACAATCCCTGTGCTCTTTTCGAGTGGTAGGCAATACACCGCAATGTGCAGTACACGGCGTGCCCAAAGAGTGAGTGTCGCGAAATGTACTGTGCAAAGTCTTCACGAGTCGAGCCTCTGAATCGAAAGTGGCAACGAACTGTATCAACTGACGTAGTTTACAATACATAGTAATCTAAAACGATACGCAGTCAAATGCAATCCAGCTGCAGAATATTAGTTAAAACACAGCGACAAACCCCTTTGAGATTTGCACAAGTAGGATTATTTGATGTTTAGCCCCTTGCTTTGTCTGCAACAGTCGGAGACCAACAACTATACAGTCCTTGCCCCTTCGAAGTGACACAGTGGTATTGACTGCAACAGTAAAACGGTCAACAACACCAACCTTCGTATATGCAAATGTCACCCGTACTAACCAGCGCTAAGTTTAAGTATTTCATGGCCTTATGTCTTTAATGAAAAACAAACGAGTTCCCCATTTGACTCTTGCTCTTATCGGTTTCCCTCTCGGCACCGTGGCACCACACAGTTTTAACAGACACTCCACTGCCCTACACCTAGCTACACCCAAGACTAGTTCCAGTGAACAGTGCGACTACCGTAATGGGAAGTAGTGCCACACAGTGAAGGGCAGGTTTATGTACAGAGCCATACACAACAAGATACAGCACAGCCGAGCCGAACAGTAGCCAGAGCATGGCATGCAGCGGGGAGAAGGAAATAAACACAGTCCAAGCCCCACTGAAAAAACGCAGTCTGAGCCTTGGTTCGACTGAAAAACTTCGTTCGCAAGTTTTGACAGATGATTGATACGGTCAAATAGGCAGGTATCCCATCCTATGCGTCAGCCTCGATAAACAGCATGGTTACCGGGAACACGAGTGCCATCACGAAGGGCACTGCAGACAGGTGCTAATGTGACAATCACACGGTGGACCAAGCATGATTTTTGTCAGCCAAATGACCCTGAGTAGCTGCTGTACGATCATCTGCGTGGATCGAGAATGAATCTTCCGCTAATTCACCGGAAGATACATTGCCATAATTTGTCTGTTCCCCTTTTATTCCACCCCGTACAATTTGATATTGAATCTCCCGCCAGAAAAAAATGCGGGAAGATTTCACGTTCGTAAGTACCTTCTTCTTTATTCACTCCCACTGGTCCCACTCCTCTACCCGTTTTCAGAAAACACGCTCTCCCCCTATCCTCTCTCTCTCTGTCTAGTTAGCAACTACCCGTTGTTATGCCCATAACATACTTAGTCCATCGCTAGAAACCGAGACTGACCCTTCCACTAGGTTGTGGTCGGGTACATTATGCTCGATGATGTGCCCGACCGTGATAACGTCTGTGTTGGGATTGTCGGTGGTGGTACAATCTAACCTTAGCACTTCAAATTTTGACAGTGACCAGGTACGCACCCCTTATTCCTTCCTTACACGTCCTCCGTCCGTTTCATACCCCCTCTGCCTCCGCGCTTCCGTGTCACCGCGTCCTCTCTCGCCTCCTCCTCCGCTGATAGGGACTATGGGTGCGTACAGTGCAAAGGTGAAGTTGACAACGAAGAAGCCAACTTAGACGACGAAGAGGACGCGCGTGGTGATCATCACCTCGGGTGGGAACGAAGATGGTGGTCTCGACCCTTCGAGAAACAGCAAGGCCACCGTTGGGAGTACGAAACTCAACAGCCGGATCTTACGCATGGAGATGAGCACAGGTACTCCGAGCATTACGATGGGCACAACCTTGATGATGACGATCTGAATGCTCACGATGACTGTGACCAAATGACCCCGAAAACAACGACGATCTACTTGATCATGAGTAAGTGGCCTGCTCCAACCCACTGCAACCAATCCAATTAATATCAGAATGTATCTTCCGCCGGGACATGGGCAAATACACTGCCTTCCAATCATACGCACAGAGAGATAGAGAAAGGCTACTCCTTCGATTGGATGAGCATCGCACCGGCCAAACAGGTAAGTCTCCAACCCCGCGGCAGGTCTCAGGCTACTTCCATCGATAGGATGAGCAAGATTGAAATGAATCTCCCGCTACAACACGGGAAGATACACTGCAGTACTTCAACCGAGATCGCGGTCGGAATTAGCAACGATCACGGTCAACATGCCCACCTTGTACGAAGATGTGAGCTTTTCCGGGAACACCTCGTGATGAAGAAGATGGCCATCACTGATTTGGAGATGACGACGAGCCTACTAATGACAAGCGACCTTGATCCGCTGCCATGTCAGATTGAGTCGCCTGAGGAGATGCGTTGCCCATACTTACTGTGCAGCCTCCACCCGATCACTTCCTCTTTCTCTGGCACGCGAGTGAACGTGTGCGCGGTGCGTACCCGGACGATGAACAACACGATCAAGACCTGGCAACGCGATTACCATGATGATGAACACGAAGGCGAGCAGCGCTCCGATCGGGATGGCGAACAAGATGGGCATAAGATCGTGAGCAATGACGAAAACCGTCTATCTCATAATCTTCCTGCTGCTACCTCCACTTGCACAAAGCACCCTGACCGCAATGGCGGACAGGTATATCGAAAGGAAATCGCCACGTGAGTATGGATTTCGGCGCGGTCAGATGCGGA
This sequence comes from Chara braunii, assembly GCA_003427395.1. Classification (NCBI taxonomy): domain Eukaryota; kingdom Viridiplantae; phylum Streptophyta; class Charophyceae; order Charales; family Characeae; genus Chara; species Chara braunii. Next base: position 1,254,699 of record BFEA01000343.1, read on the forward strand.
TGTCGCCGCCCGCATGTGCGTTGGGGAGATAGGGAGAGGCTTCTTCCTTTGGTAGGATGAGCAAAGTCGAATGAATCTTTCGTTAGAACACGAAAAGATACATCGTAGTATCTGAATCTCTCTCTTGGGCGCAGCCTTTAGTTCTTCCCCCCGGCCAGTCTGCTAACCGTAGGCAAAGCTGACATCGGCATCACATTCGCAATGGCCAAGAACCCTAGACTAGTATCCCACTTTGCTCGATTCCAGCCAGGAGCGAGCGAAATCCCCGTTTCCTACTTCTGCCACACCTACCTCTTCTATACCTTCCGCGCACCTCCCTTACCTCCTAACTCCCGTCTAACTAATCTAACAGTCGAACTAACACTATCATTGAAGTCGCCCCTCCTTAAAACCTTGGATTCGKCTCTTACTTTGCCGAAACTTGCTAAGAAACGAGCGCGTTATGAGTTTTCCCGCCCCTGTCACAACCTCTTCCTCTCCGTTACCATCTTCATCATCCGTCCCGAACGTATCTGGCGCAAGTCACATCCAGGTTCACTCTTTGAGGGAACCAACTTCGTACGAGCGCCTTGGCACCACCAGGTAGGCGTTATGGCCCCTCATCTCTCCTTCTCTCGCAGTATCCGTCCTTCTATTTCCTTCTCGTCAACTTCCTACCCCTTTCTTCTTCGTCTATTCTTGCTTCGACCACTCAGCATTCGCAGTGCCGCTCTGGCGCTTGGCACGATCGAAGATCGTAGCACGTTTGGCAAAATTCTCACGTAGTAGTCAAGCAAAAAAAAAGGTCGGGGTCTTCCCCGATTTATACGTATTATCCTTGCGCAGGGGCCATGTTAATCTCCTCTGTATCATTCCAATTTTAACGGATGTCCCAAAGGACCGTGGTCAAGTCGCGACCTTGGGGCAGCGTCGTGAGACCGACCGGACCCAGGTAATTCAGAAATATTTACTTACCAATCAAGTTCCATCATTTGGATTCGAACTCAGGTCTGTATTTCAACAGTTCATGGATGCACCACTGAGCTAGGCTCTTGGCACTCACAGTCGGTCCACGGACCGGTACCGGGTCACGTCCCAAAATGGGACGAATAAAAAATAAAAAATAAAAATAGGAATAATAATTAATGAAAATTAAAAGAAAACTAGAAAAATGAGTTGGGGGACGGGAACTGCTGGGATTCGGCCCTCAGTCCTGCCCATCGGGCCCGCCGTCGGGACTCCCCGCAAAACCAAGGGGGATAGTCCCGCGGGACCCTCAACCCCTCGGTTTATCTCCAAACGCACTCCTCGCTCCATCGCTGCAGCATGCTGGCCTCGATCCCAGGATCTGCGTGGTGAAAGTCCAATGCTGTAACCATTAGGGCTAAGCCCAAGTCTGGTTGCAGCAGGCCCAGTTCTGCATATGAAGAGTAACTGCAGGCTGTTACAGCCTATCCGGGCCTGCAAAGGTGCGCCAGCGCCTTCTCTTGGTTTGCCCCTTGAGCCCAAGCCCCGTATGGCCATGTTCTCTGCTTGGAGGACGGTTATTGCTGAGTTTACCATGCGCACTTCCCCGCCATGCCGCGGTCACGGGCCGAGGCTCTCATAGCCCGCAGTACTCATCGAAAAGAGCATGCTTTTATCGTCTTTGGTCGGAAAGACTCCGACTTTTGCTCGCGCCGTATCCACGCGTCGTACCTAGCTAAATTTTGCTACAGCTCCTACCGTTGATACCTTTATATTCAATTGTAGTACTTGCACACTTCACATGGTGCGGCCTCAAAATGTCGCCCCTCTGCAAGTCAGTCGAAAGTTTTCCTCTAGCCATAGCTTCGACGGTCTAACTTCGCGCCGGTGGCGACTCTGTCAGTACGTTCGAAGTCTGCGGCCCGTGCTACGCTATCCGAACCCCTAGCTTACTTTTAACTTGGACCGCCGAGCGGTCCGTCTGTTCACACTATTTGACTAACGCGTGCCCACAAAGTGCATGCCCACACACTCTTTGAATAAGCTATGCATGAGCCCGCCGTCCCTGACTTCAAAGTCAGTCACCGTCGAGCGAAAAGCACGCTACTTCCTTAAATTTTATCAAGAGTGCTCCTCCTGCGAGGTGCAAAAGTACGCACAATTACCCTTGTAAGGGTATTGGTGCCGACAACGGTCAGATGAGTCAGCCGAAAGTGTCTTCAAGCCCCAATTAACTTGCAGGTTGTAGGAGTCAGGCGAAAGAAAGTCAAATTTGTTCTAATTTATCGAAGCCGCCGATAGATCACAATAGGTATTCAATACTTTCCTTACTCCCAACAAATTTTCTCGTGAGTTCAAGCACGCCAAGGTTTGGTCATCCGGTAGGGCACCTCCCTTCCCATTGACGGTTATCTATGAGGGTTAACCCCTTAATGGATGTGTTGGATCTCACATTATCCAGGTCGATCTCCATATGAAGCACAAACAAGAGAGGGACAAGGGACAACCCTGACGTAAAAAATGCGTCAGAGAAAAGGTCCGAGATATTTTTCCATTTACCATCACAGCAACAGTAGCCGTCGAGTACATTACTGAGACCCAGCGGCAGAGATTTGAGTCAAAGTTCATGTTGGTAAGGGTAGTCATCACAAAGGCCCAGCCCACCCGGTCGTATGCTTTTTCCATATCTAGCAGTAATACCACAATGTTGTTGTTTTCTTCAACTATGATCTTCAGTGCTTGCATCATAGCAGAAATGTTTTCCATGATTGATCTGTGCTTGACAAAGGTGCCTTGATCTTCCCCACCAAAGCAGGGAGGTATCTGGCTAGCCTGATAGCAAGAGCCTTTGCAAGGAGCTTATAGGATACATTGAGTACTGAGATCGGTCTCCAACTGCGGACTCTGATTTGTCTCCCTTCTTGTACATAAGCATAAGTATCCCTCTCATCATTCCCTTTGTCATATCCGCGCCAGTTAGGACCTTATTGTAGATGTTCAAGAAATAGGGGCCTATTGCATCCCAAGCAGCCAATAGAGTTCGATGGGGAGTCCATCGTCCCCTGGGCACTTCCCTGTCGCCATTTGTTTGGCCGCCAACTGAAGTTCTTCCAGGGTTAATGGCCTTTCCAAATCTAGTCTACTTGCTGCTGATAAGCGAGCATTGGAAAACTTCCAAAAGTCTGAAAATTCCCGCTGGTCCGTGAAAGAAGCCTTTGAATGGCCTACACGTGGTTAAGATATGCCGAAACTCGCACATTTCTTCTAATTTGTCTAAAACTTGAGGAATTACGGTGAAGGGGTGTGCAAGTTGTAGCATAGGAGCTTTTGTGGATTGCAGCAGGAGACGCCTGGACGTCTCTTTGGTCATACGATCACCGAATACAACATTATGGAGGGACAGCCAGTTCTTCCACTGTTCTTGTTGTCTGATCTCCAGGGCTTCTAGTTGTTGCATAGATCTCTTACGGACGTCCAGTAAACATCTGAAATAGGATGCTTCCCAAATTCATCCTCCACTCGTTTGATTTTTTCTAGAAGCATTTGTTCTTCTTTCTTCTTATTAATTGATTTTATTTGTGAGATGTTGTTCAAAGAGATGTTGTTCAACAATTGGAAATAGGGATTTGGGCCAAATGGGAAACGGAGTAGACTGGTCAGTCTGCGCATGGGCTTTTTCCTGTTTGTATTCCGGACCGCACTTCTTGTCTTTCGCCTGCCGGTTTATTTTGTGGGGATGCGGGTCGGACCTGTCAGGACAATGTCTTTCCATATCGGTGCCTCGCGTGTTTCCACATCTTCATCTGCCTCTGGTCCACCTGCTTCTGCCGCTCTTGTGCCCTTCCCCCCCCCAGTCTCCGCTTGTCCCAAGCGGTGGCCAAGGGCTCTAGTTCCACTCAGGAGTATGTGCTTGGCCTATGGGTCTCACCGCTTTCGATTCCGGCAATGTGAAAGCGGGTGAGGTTCTTGTTCCGTGCTCAACTCCCCGCAGCGCAGTGTGTATCTGGTCCCGGACGCAATTCAGATGCGTGTTGAACCAGCGATGAAATGCTAAGAATGCTGGCCACAATCCCATCCCGATGCAACCACTCACATCCTTCGGGAAAGGGAACGCGAACACACCCCATGCACCAGGGAACAAAATCACGCCCAGTCCATGCTGACCCACTTGCAATGACTTGCTGATTTCTGCTGCCAAGTTTGTCTGCGAGGCTGTACACTAACCGTAGGGATAGATTCGCAATTTTGTTTGGCTGAGGGCTAACCGAGTGACTTGCCTGTGAGGAAATTCGCGAGGGGCAGACCCGTAATTCTGAGGGACTATAGGCCCTAAACTAACCGAATCCCTACTACTACCCTAACTGCCTATAGCAGGCCCGGGCTACCCTAGGACTGACAGGCCCTAAGCGGCCTATACTGGTATACGGTCCTATAGCCTATAGCCGGGTCCAGTAGAGGCCGAGAGGGCGAGAAACAGCAACGGTACCGGTAGGTCCAGTCAGTCCAGTTTCGGCTTAGGCTAGTGTAGGAATCTATAAGTCTAGGAGGGAAACTGATAGGGGGACTTTTGGCTTTCATTTTTCGCATGCAGCGTTGGTGGCCAACCAAGTTGAGCAGCGCTGAATGTCTACAGTGGCACCGGAGACATCAGCCGTGAGTGGAGCAGCCATAGCCCGCCACCTGAGACAGCCATAGCTGGGGCTGTACTCAGCGCATCTATCCCCGGGGGRATATCTGCGTTGGCAGKWCTATCTGGGAGGTCTTCACAGAGTACATGTGGGTACTGCTGCTGCGGTAGCAGCCASGCAGCCATAGCTGTCTTCTTCATCGGCACTGGAGGCTACTTCGCTATTCATGATCTGCATCTGGGTGTATGGCGCTGGCCTCTGGGAGGCTATTTCTGTCCAGCGCTAGACTCTGAGAGTGTGGTRGTGAGTGRAGTGTGTGGTTCCTGAGTGGCGAGACACGGGGTGGAACTCTGTAACGATAATTGAGGTTAACTGTGTTGAGTTGGCTCTTCGTCTGGGTTACTTTCCAATTGTGATCTTCGCAGTGTCAATTGTGATTGGTTGTTGGGAGTGTGTCAGGGAGAGAGAAACACTGAGTGCATTCTCCCCTTCTGTGCATANTTGTGATCTTCGCAGTGTCAATTGTGATTGGTTGTTGGGAGTGTGTCAGGGAGAGAGAAACACTGAGTGCATTCTCCCCTTCTGTGCATAATTGCGATTCCGCTGTTTATCTCTAATCTGTGTGCAGTTGGACCCTGTCTCCTTCTCCCCTTTGTCTCATGCATGTATGGGCATGTGTGAGTGCTTCTGAGTGAGAGTGGCAATTAAAGTGTCAGACAACCAAGTTCATAACAGTGAAACAGCAGGGGGTGCAGCGATTTACAGATCACACAGACATTCAAATTTCGCTGCACTGTCAGTTCACAGAGCAATGTGGGTTAGTGGGCACAAGCAGTTAGGGTTGGAACAGGACCACTGGGGTCAGTAATCAGGTTGACAGGGTGTCCAGTAAAACCATTCACTAGCGATTTCCTATACCTGACACTGAACTTTTACTGAAGTTGCAATCTGCAGTTTCACAACATTCCAGGGGTCACTAGTATCCCAGAGCCCATCAGAAAGCAGAGTAGATTAGTAGTATTGATAAGGGTAGGCAAGAATTGACTGAAACACAGCAGCAGGTAGTAGCGATTTAGTAGACTACTCCCTGACAACCCCAGACTCAAATTTCGCCAGTGTTGACATCAACAGAAATTACCCCAGATATGGCGAATTTCAGGAATATACTGTAATGACCCAAATACAGTGTTTTTGGACTAACGCTTTAGCAAGGTTGCTAAAAATAGAATTGCGATTCACCTCAGACTGACAGACTTGAATTCTGACGGTCAGATTTTGAGTTGTGACTGACCCTAGGTAGCCTAGACTATAAATAGGCTCAGCGCAAAACTCAAATCCACAGTATCACTGTCTTTTCAGTACAGAATTCACAGAATGAGCATACAGGATGCAGTGCAATACTGTAAAGCAGTCCCAGAACACTTTGGAGTCAGAACAGGTCAGTAGATGAAGAGATATGAGTCAGGGTAGGGAGGAAGAAGATGGATATGGTTGTCCTGCAGTCTGACAATTTCTCGATTGTTGCAGTACTGACAGACAGACCATCAATCCTATTTTCACTAATTCTATACTAATCGCTACTCAGGGACTCATGTGGAACGAACTCACTTGAAGTACAATCCTCAGTGGGTGATGAAGCTTTGGCTATGGCTGCCAAACCCTGGTCTCGCCAGTACTTGCAGACAGTCTTCCACAACTTCCCACGTACAGAATCCCCTGAAACTTGTTGATCTGCTCCAGTATGATGAGGCGATTCACCCCCAACTCTCAGATACACTGAATCTGCCCCAGTGGCGAGAGAAAACTCTCCTGAAGATATCTCCCCACTGCAGGGTATGTACCGCTGGTGCTAAATTTAGCCCTGAGTAGGGTTAATTTAGCAGGAGGTGATCCTGCGATCCATCCTCCCTCAGCGCTACACTGGGAATGAGGCCGCCACCCAGTAATCACTGGATTAGGGTAAATTTTGCCACCCTAGACCCAGTCATCAACTGAGGTCAGGAAGGTGGATGGCGAAATGACCCTATTCTCACCACTTCCTGTCAGGCACACAAACAGGCTCAGGGTGCCTGATCAATCGCAACTGATGTTCCTGCAATCACCGATTGTATCCCTTCTTCCCTGCTGGATAGTCACTGGAGATGGAGAACCACCATGGATCTTCTCGCCAGTTAGAGCCAAATGAAGAAGGTGCCCCTGTTGCACTCAACCCTCTGAGCTCCAATTCCAAGCTCCGCTCCGATACCAACTGTTAAATTTAGCCCTGAGTAGGGTTAATTTAGCAGGAGGTGCAGACAAAGAAAGAGTCCGCAAAGCTGCTGATAAGATAGTACGCCTGGGCCAGCAGCGTTACAGCGGCAGTCTGCAGGCCCTGTTTGCTGAATTTGAACAGCTGACTTCCACCCCTGGTTTGGTGATATCTGCAGATGATCTGTTGATTAACTTCTGCAGGGTTGTGCCTGAAAAGTTCTGCGTTGCGTTGTACAGCGCCGGTCACAAAGACTGGAGATCATTTGGACGTGCAGCACTGGACATGGAAGCTAAGCTTCATGTCCAGGCCCCCTCCAGTGACAGGAGGAGAGGCGCCTTCCCTCGCGGTGGCAGAAAGGGAAAGGCGGCCTTTGCATATGCGGGGTCTGGGTCAGCCTCTGACACAGGTTCCCAGCCTGGTACACCGCCAACTGGGACTGTTTCAGCTGCTGTTCCAGATGTTGCAGCAGTGGTCCAGCAGCTGCAGGCTGCGCTGGGGGCCTTCCAAAAGGCCGGATCTGCCTCCAGCACAGCCTCCAGCAGTAAGGGGAAGAGCCAAGGACGTCGCTCTTCAACCCCTGCCCGGCGCCCTAATTTGCCACGTGACGTCCACTTCCCAGCAGACCCTCTGAACCCCAACACTCTCCCATGGCATGATCTGAAGATCCAGGAGGGAGTGTGGAGGAAGAGGAAGGAGAGAGTTGTCTGCTTGAGGTGTGAGGGACAACACTTCTTGAAGGACTGTCCCTACATGCCAACCCCAGCTCAGTCAAAAAACTGAAGCTGAACCTGGAGACAGCAGTTCCCTCCAGTGCTGCAACTGCATCTGCAGCTGCAGCAGCTTCAGTTGAGACTTTTTCCTTCCCATCCAGTGTGGGAGCTGCGCGGGCAGCATCCTTTACCTATGAGGATCCTGACCCGGATCAGGAACCGGACCAGTCTAAGTGTCAGGCTCTTGCTGCTTTTTTCTTTCATTTGAAAGAACAAAAGCAGAACAAGTCTGATCTCATCCTGCTTCGGCCCCTGATCAACCATCGTAGGATCAAAGGGCTACTAGACTGTGGAGCCACTCGCAACTTCATGTCTCCCAGTGCAGTCCAAAAACTGCATCTGGGCATGAAAGTGGTGCAGCTGCAGCAACCGCTGCAGGTCCGCATTGGGGACTCCACTGTTCTGACCATCAGGGAGAAGGTTAGGGGCATCCTTGTTACCTTCGACAGTGCTGGAGAAGTCAGACATAGTCTGAACTTCTACATCTTCCCTGACCTACCCTTTGACCTTGTGTTCTCTATGCAGTGGCTGAGAGCAGTCAACCCAAGGATCGACTGGCAGATCCCCAAGGTTGAACTGCCAAACAGCAAGGGGGTATATCAGCCTTGTATGCTTGCAGCTGATTACCACCCTCAGACACCTTGCTTCTGCCTGAGAGCGAGAGAGTTCTATACTCTCTCTCGCCAGTATGATCATGAGCATCTGTTCATCGCCCTGGTAAAGCAGACAGACGCTCCCTCTACTCCCTGTCCTCCTGAGATACAGCAGGTTGTGGACCAGTATGTTGATATGATGCAGGAGCCCTTTGGGTTACCCAGCCGGCCAACCAAGCATCGTATTGAGCTGCTGCCTGGAGCGGTCCCTCCCAAGGGCCGCATCTACAAGATGTCACCTGCTGAGCTCGAGGAGCTCAGGCGACAGCTTGAGACCCTGACCAGCAAAGGCTGGATCACGCCCAACACTTCTGAATTCGGTGCTCTAGTCCTCTTTGTCCCAAAGGGGAGTGGGGAATTCAGAATGTGCATCGACTACAGGGGTCTCAACAAGATCACTAGGAAGAGCACAGAGCCACTTCCTAGGATCGACGACCTTCTGGATATGGTCCAGGGCTACCCATCTTCAGCAAAGTCGACCTCAAATCTGGCTACCACCAGATTGAGATGGCAGAGGAGGACGTCCACAAGACGACCTTCAAAACCAGGTATGGTACTTACGAGTACCTGGTGATGCCATTTGGACTCTGCAATGCACCTGGTACATTCCAGACTGAGATGCACCGCATATTCAGGCCGTACCTGGATAAGTTTATGGTTGTCTACCTGAATGATATCCTGGTATTCAGCAAAACTACCAGGGAACATGCGGAGTACCTGGCTCTAGTCCTTCAGTCGTTACGTGACAGCCAGTACAAGATCAACAGGGAGAAATCCTCTTTTGGAGTTCCCTCTGTTATCTACCTGGGTCATGTAATCTCTGGAGATGGTTTGGCCCCTGAAGCAGCCAAGGTTGCTGCTATTCAGGATTGGCCACAGCCTCAGACAGTGAGAGATGTCTGGTCATTCTTGGGTCTGGCCTCCTACTACAGAAAGTTCGTCAGGAACTTTTCTGCTGTGGCTGCACCCCTGACTAACCTCACGAAGAAAGACACT
>BFEA01000343.1:1267683-1278979 GCA_003427395.1 Chara braunii
GGAATTGGAATACATGGTGAACAGTCTCCCGCTTCCTTCCGTCTGGCCGGAGGAACCTGACTGTCAGCTTGCCCTACCGCTTTTCCTCTCAGAATCTAAGTTTTTCTCTTTCTCGATCGTTCTGAAGTCGTTCGAATGGATATTCCCCGTATTGTGGTGATTAAACATCCGCATTCCCTTGTACTCGTGATAGATGCACAAGATTGGTAACGAGGAGGGATAGCGGGAAGCGCAGTCACCCATCGTGCAGTGCGTCGGAATTCATGGAAATGGTGGTGTATGAACTGCACACTGTGGAATATACATTACAGGGAGCGGAGAGCCCATCCACAGACATGACAGCCGTGTCTACGAGGAGGACACCGTTTTTTTCCCCTTTTTTTTTTTCTCACTGGCCAGTGTCACGTCTACGAGGAAGACAGTTCGGGTGCACTGGCCGCCAGCTGCATGGGTAGAATGGGGAGGCTGCACAGCCATCTGATGGACTTGGAGGCTGGAGAGAAGAACAGGCGGGCAGCACAGGGGAGGTGTTGGTTGTCGGCAGCATGCTGCAGCCCGCAGGGATGGATCTGGCCCGTGCACATCAGAGATGAATGGGGGTGGTATGTGCCTGGGATGTTTGTAAGGAGTTACGGGTTGCATGGCGAGAAGGGGATTCACTCCCACGATAGGATGTGTTTGATGAATTTTATTTTTTTATTCTTTATTTTTTCTCGCCGTTTACTTGACAAGTAACAGAGAGCTCATCGTGTGGGGTCTGGGGGATCGCCGTACCACATCATGACTACATAAGTGATATGTGTCATGTACATGAATCTACTAGCGGTGTGAGCTGTCACAGCACCTTCCCTCGAGCACAACCGCGCACTTGCACTGGGCGACTGGCAGGCAGCAGGCAGCTATGGCCGACACTGTGCGCTGGGCACTGTAACGCCGTCACTCCAAGCTCGATGAAACGCTTTAACATCCAGGGAAAGAAAAAGGAAGTGGGAGAAAAAAACAAACAAATGAAAATACCAGAGTACTCGCATGCCCATGAAGGTACATGAGGCCAATGGGGTTCACCCCGATAAAACAGGGGCTCACCCCGATACCAGGGAGAGCTCAGACCACCGGCAGCTCGTACCTCAGCCTCACGCAGTGGGGGATCATACCACTCACCACCCCCACCTCCAGTACGGACGCATAGTATGCACATCTGTTCTAATCCGGTTTTCTCACCAGGATTGAACTAAGAGCAGATTCCTAGTATTTTCCTACGCTGCCCCACATCCGTTCGAGAATGGTCGGCAGACCTCCAGTCGCCATCACGATTCAAATCCTGCTACCAGGAAGATCTCGCCAGACAGCCTAACAGTCATTTATCAGGACTGATTTACGCTGCATCGCTGCTCCAGGAGGACGAACCGCCACCTCCGGGCACAGAACCTCCTTCCCTAGGCACGGAATCCCCACCTGTAAGCAGAATGTTGCTGGGTTGCCGTTCACTGTCCGAAACACCAGCAGACAACCGGCAGCAAGTAGGGAGGGCTAGAAGCACGGAGGAGGCAGGGCCGTCGTCAGCTCTCGTTCCATTTCGGAGGAGCTCTAGAGGACAGTCACCTCTGAAAGTCCCAAGATTAGTCAGGGACGGTGCATCTAATGGCCAGATCACTCCGGCGGCCGACCAGGCTCAGGGCAACAGCCCTATGCAGGAAGGATCCAGGGTTTCTATTGCCAGTGCCGCCGGCTCTTCAGCGTCGGTCCACGCAGGCGACAGACAAGCCTTCCCTCGACCGGGCTCCAAAATCTCATGCAATTGTCGTATGGTTACAACTGCACGAGGACAGACAGCCAACCTGGAAAAGTGGCTAATGTCATTCATCTGCACATTGCAAGCGGAGCCATACATGTGATTGCCTGGCAGCCAGAAGATGGGAAGGTAAGCTTCCCAGCACAGCCTGTAGAAGAGCCGATCACCCCGCATGTTATACTTCCTGCTGCCAGGATTTTTTATTTATTTATTTATTTATTTATTTTTTATTTTAACATAAAAGTTGATAAAACAGGTCCTTATGGCCCTGGCTGCATTTCCATTCTGGGGAGCGTCAGTCGGGTTCCTTTTCCACCCGCAAGTCAGATTACAACACACTCACACTTCCTTCCGTCTGGCCGAAGGAACCCTGACCAGCATTGATTACTCCAGCGTCGTGGAGGATTGACTGTCAGCTTGCCTTACGTCTACCTTTCCTCTCAGGTCCACTGCATGAACCTGCTAGATAAATCATAAAGAGCAGTAAATGTAAAAGAAGCTACATAAGGTACAAATTTTGGAATTCCCCCTTCCAGATTATGTGGCCTGTGATGACTCTTGTGCATCTGCTGGCTGGGATCTCTGCCCTCTTGAGTTGTGGCGGTCTTTCCACCGTATGTGAAAGTCATTTATCTCTGCTACTTTGCCCCCTGCGAGCCACACCTTGGTAAATTTAGCCTTAATTCTCTTCTGTTGCTCTTCGTCATCTGGCATGGAGTGTATGCCACTTGCAAAGAATCTCCGTCAACGGTTCTGCAGCACCTTTCCTTCCAGATGGACCACAGTGTTACCTTTCTGATCATACCGAACCACTTCTTCTCTGTCTTGTGAGGATGTTAGTCCATAGAAGGAGTTGGATGGGGTGTTCAGGGAGGGGAGTCGAGAAGAGGGAATCCCAGAGGTCCGAAGCTCTAGCCCAGTATTCCGTCGCCTCTCTACAACGTATTAGGCAATGTAGCATATCTTCTGGTTCATTTTCCGAACATACCACGCATAAATCTGAGCTGTGTACCGGTTCGAATTCCAAGTCTTGAATCACCATATCCATTCTGAAGATTTTTTTGGCCCATGTCCCCAGAACTCTTACTTTCCTGAGAATAAACAAATCGAAGACTGTTCTTTCCATGTCAGTGTTCAGCATGGGCGAAGGGCCGTGAAGTGATGAAGTGATTGGGAAGGAGGTAAAGACAGCCAAGGTATCTGATCCCTGCGGTTCGTAAGAAAATTGGTAGGCTCTTGAGGGGGAAAATTCCTGTACCTTGACTCCCCATTCCCCAGTTTTCCAAGTCCACCCTTCACTCAGCAGCTCCTTCCAGCCTTCTGGAATGCATGTGATGATAGTTTGCAGATTCTCCTCCTGCCGATGACATCCTTTAAGGCAGGTGGTAAGTTCCTGATTGGTCAGCCAATCTTTTTTTTTCTTCATCCCATATATGACTCACTTTCCAGATTCCATGTTTTATCCATGACAGCCATCGCGTACCCCTTGGTTTGAGGGAGAGCGAGTAGTCGCTTTCCTCTCTCCCCCAAGGGTTGTCGATTGGCTCAGTACCTCCTCTTTCGACTTGGGTTTACCTACCTTCTTCGGCATAATTTCCCACCATATCTGAAGCAAGGCTGTCCAATAGGGTGTGGGAGGCCTGGCTTGATTTGGACGAGCTCCTCTTCTTTGATTTCTATGGCCTGTCTTTGGGTTCCATTCCTTTTTCGTTACCCAAAATAAACTAGACATGTTTGCTGGTGTTGCTGTTGGGACCAAACCCCTTATACTATCCAGGGCCAGTTTGTTCCATGCAGATTCAAGTTTGGTCAGTAGTTTGACAATCCAATTGACTCGTAAGGCTTTTGTTTCTTGTTTAGAGTCTATGGGCCTCGTTAGACCCTCCTTGGAAAATCCTCAGGAATTAGGATGAAGTCCTTGGAAAATTTTCCGGTTTTCGGCGTCGTGGTTACACCGCGTCCTAATTCAGTGGGTCCCAAGGAAAACCCTTGGAGGTCTCCAGCGGCCAATTTCATACAAATACACACGGCCGCGGGGGTGGATGTCCGTCATCGTGCTGGGATGTCCGTGCGTCCTCGTGCTGGGATGTCCGTGCGTCCTCGGGCGTGGTCCACTGGCAGCTGCGGGGAGGCCTACCGGGCTGAGGAAAAAAAAGGGCGCCAACATCCCCGTTCCAATTTCAAATTTCGAACCCTCTGTTGTGACACATCAGTGCGTGAGGCGTCTTGGTGGCTGGACTGGAGACTAGGGCGAAACGTGTGTGCGGAGGAGTGATGGCGGCCATAGCTTAAAAGGATGGAATTGGAACGTTGGGCGACGTAGCATGTAATGCCTAACGGTTCTCTACTGCGATGTCGCCTTCATGTTTCGCATGCTCTTCGGGCCGTCACAACTTAGCGTGAACGTAACGCTTCCGTGAAACGTGGAGAGTGCAAGCGCGGTCCCCATCGACGTGCAAAAGGTGCAGCGAGGGCACCGGCGGGCGAACGAGTGGTGGGTGCTTGCACATTACAAATCCTGACGATGGAACGAGAGCTCCCGGGTGGTGCGAAGGCATTAACGACATTGGAGAGAAGCAAGGTGGTCGCAGTTGTGTCAATCGTCGCCATGCGTTATCGCATTGAGAGAACGATAACTCGCCTGAGGATGAGATTATTCGTTCGATGCAACAGGTGATGGATGCACCCGATTGTGTGTCGTTATCGGAATCCATAGTGCAATTCTGTTGCGCCATGGCATCGGGTGTGATCCCATGGGCGACGCCGAGATGGTGGATAAGGAGAAGGACGGGAGGGACATGGGAGGATCTCCGACAGGTTGACGATGCGGCGGCGGGCTACTACAAGGAGAAGCTGTGGAGTGGAGTAGTCAATGGCGCGCGTCGGCTGTCTGCTGGAGGTTTCCCGCCTGTCCATCGTCGTCTTCCTCACCGTTCGTCGTTTTTGTCTGCTGCCAGGACCTTGCACAACGACGCACACGTGGAACAACACGACAAGGAGCAGGAGGAGAGTGGCCAGCAGCAGGAGGAGGAACCGTCGGAGGACGTTTGCCATGAATGGCAACTTGCGAGGCGTGTACCAAAACAAAGCTTGCATCAATGCACCTGACAATAGCCGACAAAATGCGCTAGGCAGATGCCTACAATCGACCGACAGCGCTTCAACATCGCTTGTAGAAAAATAAAAAAATTCGACCGTTGGACACCACGGTCGGCGACGCGTGCATGGAAAACCCTGCTTCGTGAAGCGCCTTGCAGCTGAAGAACCACCCCCACACATTTTCACGCCAACGGTAACGCTGGAAGGCCGTTGGGGGCCCGTCAGGTACTGGAGGCCGGCGATGTCCGCCCAATGGACCACGAACGACCTGTGCACCAACATCGACTCCAAATTTTCCTGTCGGCGCTCGTTCCAGAACATTCCGTCAATCGCGGCTCCTTGAACCCAAGGGACCTCACGAGGACCCCTTGAATCCAAGGGCATTTTGGCTGGGGATTCTGAGGAATCCAAGGAAATCTCTCAGGAGCGTTTTCACATTCATTCAAGGAATTTGGTGAGTTAGGACGCGGTGTAACGATGCAGATTTCCTAAAAATCGAATTTCCAAGGAGGGTCTAACGAGGCCCTATAATACCCAGGCCCCCTCTGTCTGGTTGCCTTGTGATATAATGCCATGCTATCTTTGGTATACAGTTCTCTTTGTTGGGTTCCCTAACCATAGGTACACTCTTGCTTTGCGGTTGAGGTCTTTAATTGATTGGTCTGGAATTGTCCAGATTGAAGCTATATACCACATCATAGAGAAGATGGATGTGTTAATGGCTAATGCGCGACCCAACAAGGATGTAAGTGTGCTTCCCCACTTGTCCAACTTGCTTATTTCTTTGGAGAGGGCCATTTGAGGGGCAAAGCCTTCTTTAGTCATCAGAATACCCAGGTATCGCGTGGGAGTGTCCGGTGTTTCCCAAGTCATGGCTGCCCCCGAACCCTAGGGCTGGGGGATCGCATCCTCGGCTAGCCACCACCCAATTGTTTTTCCCCAGTTGATTTTCATTTCGGATGTGAACGCTTCCATGGCTCTTACTAGCGCAGCGAAAGATGAGTTTGAGGCTCGAATGAGGACAATGAGATCGTTTGCAAACATTATTACAGTAGGAAATCAAGTGGTGAGTTGATCCTACATTCACTTTTGGTAGCCTGTGTATGGAGGGGTCTTTGCGTAAGAATCATGCTATTGCCTCCATCACAAACAGGAAAATTGGGGGTGCTAGCGGGTCCCCCTGGCGGACCGAACGTGAGATTGGGTAGCAATCTGACAACAGGCCGTTGACTTGGACACAACCTACGGCGTCGTTGTATAGAATACGTACCCATTTCCTGAAGTTCGGCCCTACTCCCATCTTTTCCATGCTCGCATTGAGGAAGGCCTAATTGACCTGGTCGTATCTCGAAATTGAAGAAAAGTATTGTTGTATTAATCCTCTTTTCCCTGACTTCATTGGTCGCCTCATTGAGAGTAAGTACGTTGTCTAATATGTACCTTCCGGGGATGAAGCCAGTTTGGTCTATGTGAAAACATTTGTCTGTCAGATCCAAGATCCTGAAGGCCAGGGCTTTAAGCAGGATTTTATATGGGAGCGTTAGTAGCGATATAGGTCTGTAGTTTCTTATGTCTTGTTTGTCCCCTTTTTTATACAGCAAGGTAACCACTCTACTACTCAACAAATTCCCTAACCCCCTCTTTTGCCAACTATCATTGTAGAAGTTCAGCAAATCCTCCCCTAGAAACAGCCAAAACTTTTCCCATAATTATTTCGTCAGTCCGTCGATTCCAGGTGACTTGTTGTTATTCATACTCTGTACTGCAAATTGCAGTTCTTCTCTTGCTTTTTGGAAAATGTCTGTATATAGCATAGAGGAGGGATTGTCAATTAGACTTATCTATGCGATCTTGAGGGTTGTCTCCAGAGCTTGTTTCCTCTGCTTTCTGTCATTCGCCAATTTCCTTGATATTTTAACAACCGTTGTGATAATGTAGAGTAACTTTCTTGAAGCCATTCCCATCTATCCTGGATGGGTAGGTAACTGCCCCTCATATTCTGCTAGCATTCCCTAACTCCCTCCTGGGAGGAATGGCTCAATAGGAGGAGTTGTTCAGTTTGTGAAAGCTAGAACCCTTTTTAACATATTGATCAAAACCAATAACGAGTTCAATGGGTTTATGGTCCAGACCCGGGTACGGTTGTAGGGCAAGAATCTCTGCACTTTTGGCTGTTCCCATTAGCATCTCTGAGCGAAGGAAGTAGTCGATGAAGGAGAAAGTGGTGTGTTTGCACGATTCTTTTTGACCAGCGTGAAGGTTTTTGCCCCTGGATGCAGAGTACGGTATGGTTCAACCAAATTGTGATCCAACATCAGCTTTTGGATTGGCACTGCCTCCTGCGTGGGCTGACTAGCCGATGATCTAGAAATACGATCGGCGGAGGGATCCAAAGTCGCCAGAATGCATGTCGATAAGGGAGTGATCAAATGTCCAATGCTTGTTATGAATGTTGTTCTGTCTGAGGAACTGTTTGGTGCATATACATTGATTACTCTGAATTCTTCCTCCCATTTTAGATCCATAAGGCACCATCTACCCTCTACTGTGTCAGCCTCCATGCCCATTACTGAACTTGTCGTGTAGAGACAAGATGATTTTGGTATGAGGATGGCTATCCCTTTTCTGCTTGATTCATTATTTGCTGACCATGTTTCGTCTTTGACTCCTCCTAGCTTCTTTGTGAATACTTTTCGAATTTTGTTGTGTTTGGTTGAGACGGTGAGGTGGGTTTCTTGTAACAGGATTATATCTGCTGGTTTGTTTGTGTACACCATCAGTCCCTTGACTATGTCATTCAATTTTTCTTCTTTTTCCACTATGTTACCCAGTCCGTTGACATTCCAACTTCTGATGATTATTCCTTGTGTCTTCCAGTTCACCTGGTCCTCCTTTGCATTCGCCTTCTTTGTAATGAGTTCCATCATTGCAGCGATAAGATGTTGGTATGCCCGGAGTTAATTCCATCTCCATTATCTATAGGACCAGCACGAAATAGCCCACCTTTAGCAGGATTATTGCCAATATAATCATAAACGGCCAGTTTTTTTGGTATTCGCGACCAAGCTTAGTTCACGTCTAATCAAGATATTGATTTTTTTTTTTAAACTTGGTGGTGGTCGACCTAAGGGGGGGGCTGGTCGCTTGCGTCCATTGCTGTCGTGGTCACATCCGGTGGAACCTTGTGTGCCTTAGTAATCTGGTCATCTGTCTTGTATTCACCTATACTTTCGTTGCCTCCCTATTTTGGGGACAGGGCCGGCTTGGATCCAGCTTCGTCCTCCTGCCACTTCTCCATCTCGTCTTTGGAGCCTGCCTAGATCCATGGCAAAAGCCCTCGATTCCAGGTCGCTATCCCCTGTTAGGATGTCCGCACTCAAGAGTTGTGACACCAAGTCCGAGTAATCTGGTCATCTGTCTTGTATTCACCTATACTTTCGCTGCCTCCCTATTTCGGGGACAGGGCCGGCTTGGATCCAGCTTCTTCCTCCGGCCACTCCTCCATCTCGTCTTTGGAGCCTGCCCAGATCCATGGAAAAAGCCCTCAATTCCAGGTCGCTATCACCTGTTAGGATGTCCGCACTCAAGAGTTGTGACACCAAGTCCGCCAACATTTCCGCTGGAATGCGGGGAATCGTTGTCACTGTCCTCCATGGTCTCCACATCATCCCGCTCTTCAGTTTCGTTCTTTCTGGGAGTTTGGCGATCAGAGGAGTAAAGGTGCAAGGGGTGTGCCTCTCCAGTTCCATTTGATGTTCCCTTTGTTCCCCTTGGGCAGCTTGGGATGAGCTGGCCACTGGATAGCCGTAGGGGTCAGCTATCTCATATAACCCCCCAGTGGGAAATCCTCTGTTACTTTTTCCCGAAGGATGATGGCTACGTTATGTCCTTCGTCAATCCTTGGGATTGTGAAGGACATGTCTATGGTGTCCTGCCATTCCCCCTCCTTCTCGATGTACCTGGCTGCTATCAACGGGCGAGTACCCATCAAAGTCAGTCTAGCTGATTTGGATGAAGCCACCACATGCGGTGCCTTGCCCTCAACGATGTGCTGAATGGAAGTAAACTTTGGTGTGTACTGAGCATTCATCTTTTTCAACTTTTCTGTCTGGGCCACGACTATAGCCACTTCTTTTTCCAATATTGATCTTGCTGATTCCTCTTCTGCTTCTTCGGTGTTTTGCATTTCTTTGGACGAAGTTTTTGGAACGAGTTGTTGGTATTGAGAACTGTCTTGTCTTTGTTTCTCAATCCCTATTCTCTTGCTCTCTTCTTTTCTGCGTGCCTGAATGCAGTGTACTCAGAAAATTCCTTCGCCTTGTCCTTCCTTAGCTTCTCATACTGATTGTCCGATTCTCGAAGCCCACAATTGACCCACTTTTCCCATTTTTCTGAGATCTTTCGATGTGTCTCAGACATGCTGCTCTGATGTCAAAAGTATGTTCTCTCTCTTTTTTGACCTTTTCTATGTATTCCTTTAGCCATTGGAGGGATGGTTAGGAGTCTGATCCACTGTCCATGGCTGTCTCTCTGGTCTCTTCTCTGTCATTGCTAGCTTTGCTTCCTTTGCTGTCATATTCGGCACTGGCGGAATCGGAATCAGTGTCGCTCTTCTGACCTTTTGTCGGTGGTTGTTTCCTTGTCTGATTCCATCTCTTTCCTTCTCTTGAGACCCACCTCCACCTTCTAGCATTCTTTTGTTCTTCCCTTGTGGTTTGGGGGAGTTCTGGAGAGCCTGTTGTTCCATGTGACTTAGCGTCTCTTGCATGATTACTGATTCTTTGCGGTACTCCAGTTCTGCCTGTTCTCAGAGTGAGTCCAGGTCCCATAACAGGTCCTCCCTTGCTTTCTCCTCTCTGACCACTCGAGAGTTGATCAGCAGGTTGGTGTTAATCTTTGTAGGATTTCCCGTTATTTTGCTTGTTGCCTTCTTCTACCATTTGCTATCTGCAAGGGGGGAAATGTTGGGCTTTTTGGTTGTAGGTTCCACATCCGCATAATGCCACACCCAGTTCATCTAGGTTGTCATCAAACACCCAACCATCGTAGCTGGGGTCGATGATGAACCATATGCCTGGGGCGTCCCGAACTTCCATGAGCATGTTGGGGTGGGGTTTCCGTTCTTTTGACTGTTTCGGAAACTTCGGGGAGTTCGGATCTGTTCCCATATGACCACGCTCCCTGCATTTGATGCACATTGGCGAAGTTTTGGTGGAAATCTTGATTTCCAGGGTTTTGTTCTCAATCTGAAATTTCCAGTCCTGTGGAAACTCCGGGGGGTCATCTGTTTTAACTTCAAGTAGGGCCGTCATAGATCCATGGTCTGGTGCCAGGAACTCTGGACTTGGCAGTATCCATTTGAGAATTTTGTTTGCAGGGTACTGTTGCTCCAGTCTGTCAACCAGCAGACCATGAAAACCCGGATGAATGTCATCGAACTGCACCAAAAAGTGCTATTTCATTAATGTTTCCTTGTAGGAGACCGTGAAAGTTTGATTTTGCCTCTGTGCAGTTGTTTCTTCCACTTGGTTACCATGCAAATCGGCCCATTGCAGTTCCTAGACCGCATTTCCACTGCAATCCGGGCGTGATCGTCCTTATTGAAGACCACCATGATATTGTTACGGCCCAGGTTCTGCAGAGAGAATCCTTCTCCGACGTGCTTGAGTTTCCCCTCCTTCTTTATTGTCTCTATGATCCATTTTGTTTTTTCTGCTGGCTGGAGGTCTACCTCATTGCGGGCGAAATTGAAGACCACTGCGTGCTTCTCATGCAAATCATCCAATTCAGAGACTTTTCCATCAGGGTACTTCCACACGATGACTTCTTCCTCTTTCTCTTCCATTATCACTTTTTCTGTGATTGACTCTCCTTCGACTTTCGTTTTTTCAATCAGGAATTTGAGAGCTCACATACTAACAGGGAGGGATCCATGTCTAGAAGAGACTCCCCATCATAGTCATACAAAGACGAAAGTGGCCAAGGATGGAAGAAGAAGAAGAAGAAGAAGAAGAAGAAGAAGACCAGATGTATGGCAGCACGAGATACTAATAGTTTCTCCTTCACCTCTCGCTCTCCTGAACCTCCAAGCAACCCCCAATAGTGAATCTCAGATCACAAATCAGGGAGCTGGTCTCCCACAACACCGATGTCAAGTCTCCAGTCTCTGCCGGTCTGTTTGTCTGTCTGTTTGTTTGTTTGTTTGTTTGTTTGTTTGTTTGTTTGTTTGTTTGTCTGTCTGTCTGTCTGTCTGTCTGTCTCTCTAGAGGAAGAAAAAGAAACGTGGGAGCCTCTCTCTCTCTCTCTCTCTAGAGGAAGAAAAAGAAACGTGGGAGCCTCTCTCTCTCTCTCTCTCTCTAGAGGAAGAAAAAGAAACGTGGGAGCCTCTCTCTCTCTCTCTCTCTC
>BFEA01000343.1:1281294-1307007 GCA_003427395.1 Chara braunii
TTTTTTTTTTTTTTTTTTTTTTTTTTTTTTTTTTTTTTTTTACGCTGGGACTGCCCGGAACCCTGCCCGGGGGTCATGCCCGGGCGCCCGGGAAAACAGCCTAGAAATTTTGTAGATTTCATTTGGTAAAGAATTACGATGTGACAGTGACCCTGAGGCAAAAGTCGTTCTTTTTTTTTTTTTTTTTTTTTTTGAAAAGGCAAAACCCCATCTATTCTGGCAATTTCTGGGGGGCATCAGCCCGGTTGCTCATCACCGGCAAGCGAAGAGTACACGAGAGGCAGTTAGAAAGAAGAAGAAAAAATAGACCAGATGAGAATCAGATACAGCCACCCTTGCAGCTCTAGTCGCTTACACAAGAGCAGGGTTGCTTGAGCCGCCTTCCCCCCGAAACATGACTCATTTGCAGGGTGCACTTGCTGGCCAGGAAGCTTACTGGTAGCACTCAGACACACAGCATGTGGATCCTGTAGATGGTGGGGCGCGGGGGAGAGCCGCTTGGCAGCCTCACCAGCTGGTCAATGTCCAAACTCTAGCTGAATGTCCATTTCTCAGCCATTGTCCCTACCTTCTACTCAACATTACTATCTCACTATTCCCTTGTCATTTGCTTGATATCCAGATACTTTGCCTACTGCCTACCTTGCTACTACAAACTACAGTATATTGTATGCCTCGTGCTTAGCCTCACATTACGTGCCCGTTCCCTACCTCGAGCTATTCCCCTAATACTCACAAGCTCCCCTGGTTCCTTACAGTCTGTGTATAGCACCCCGGCTTTTTCGTTGCAACTTTGTCTCCCTTCCCTCCCGCCCTCTCCCCACGCATACTTGTACACGCACCCCTACTTTCTTCCTATCCTAACCTCATCCCTTTCTCTGTATACCTACCCTACAACTTATTCCATCCTGTCCTCGTCCATTCCCACTAACTTCCAAACCTCTATGTTACACAATGGTCTCCGTTTGACATGTTCGTCGCAGCAACAGAGGCCCAAATGAAATTCGGCCCAACTGGTGGTCTGGCACCAGCAGCTGTGGATAAGGGTTCCATCTCCTCCAAAAGCGGTCCTTTCCTTCTCCTGCTCGGTCACAGCGATGGAAGTCTGCCTGAATGGCCACTCAAATATTTTCCATCGCTTGTCCCTGGTATCCCTGCAGGGTGGGGGCTGTACCCTGTCTGCATCGCTCGTTTCCCAGGGTCCAGATGTTCCATATTAGTTCCATTGCCAGCTGATTCTCCGGTTGCAATCTGTTGGCCCTCATCAGGGCTCCCAGGAGAATGAGCGCCTTGTCTGTTTCTGCAACTTCCAACGGGGTGTGCTCCGCTATTTGCGCCCACCACATCCAGAAGGCCTGGATTACCGGGCATTGCACAAACAGGTGGGGTATGGTCTCCACCTGTCCACATCCTGTCGTGCATTGTTGCTCCTCGTGGCAACTTCTGAGTGCCAGCCATTGTGCTGTCGGAATGGCCAGATGATAGATTTGCCATAGCAAGCCAGCCTGTTTCTGATCCGGTAACGCCGCCATGAGAGCACATTGCACATTCCACTTACGCTGTTCAGTTTATCTTTCTGAATAACAGTGTTCTTTTTTTTTTCTTTTCTTTTCTTTTTTCTTTTTTTTTCTTTTTTTTGGTTGCTGGGCCCTTCCTTGGTTTTGCACGGCTGGGCCACCCGGGAAAACAAGGTGATCCGGGCGGCTCGGCTGATAGCCTAGGTTGTTCTATGATTTATGGATTTACAGGACGTAGCAAGTTACCAATTTGAATTACCCACAATTTTGGCTGGTTATGAAGTGACTTTTTTGGGACTCAATTGAGTGGTATATATATTATATTTTGAATTTTTCATGGGAGTTTTATTTATTGCTGTAGCCTTTATGCAAGGAAAATGAACGGTAGCGAAATGACAGAAATCCAGAGTGCAAAATCACATTGAAAGCCAGCAAGTCCAATGCTGTCCAGAAAGCAGAAATGCACTGATATTCCACCAACGGAGAACCAAAGCACTGAATCCGAATGCCAGAGTCCTTTCTCCTACTTGACGCTCAGCACCCAGAGCACAATCACACAGCCACTATCAGCCTACGAATTGACAAAGCATCCTGTTGACGTCAGCAGCAACAACCGAAGTACATGAAGATGTCGACCTTGTAGGCCATCGCCAAGAAAGACCAGGCACGTTCCCTCACATCATTAACGTCATCTCTCTCTCTCTCTCACCCTTGACTTGTCTACCCATGTCTTCATTCCCATACACGAAGACCACCACCACCTCCACTGGCTATCCAAACCAAGCCCTGGTTTTGCTGTCTGGCTGGGCCACATGTGTTTCCAGTAGCTTCCATTTGGGCCAAAGTGTCTGTGCCCAGACCCATTCAGACAGCGGCCTGGGACCGAATTGGTTAGGCCTGCCCAAGCACCCCGGAGTAAACGTGAGGTTCTCCCTGCTTCGCCTGTGCTGCTGAAAGAGCCTAGAAGGCTCACAAATTATTTCTGATTCTCACGAGTACGAGGATGTAACCAACTGGCGCATGGTAACTGTCTGGCGCCCACCAAACTTTGCCAAAATTGACGAACTCAGGCCATATTGAAATTCAAGGGCCCGCCTTCACTTAAGGCAGGCTCATGCTTGCTGAAAGGGCCCCACAGGGGCATGCCGAGGAGCTAACTCGTAACAAGGCCTCGTCGAAGATCCTTGCCCACATAGGGGTTCCAACAGGCTCTGCTTGGGCCCCTCAGCCTGATCTCATAGGCCTATAAACAGGCATTGGCACATATTTGCAGGCCCACCTTCACTTAGGGCGACTGTGGCCTTTCAGACACCGCTGAGGGACTAAATCCTCACATACCTTCCCCCTTAGCTTCAAAATTCTCGTGAGAAAGCCTTTTGTTCACTCCATCAGTTACTCAGCTCAGAGTTGCTAACTTGTTGAGAATCGTTGATGTAATTGCAAGCCTTCTCCCTGGTTTGAACTTTGGAATATACAGCATCACAGCTTCAGAGCTTGTCGTTGGTGTCTTCAGCCATGGTTAGGGGCAGCATGCATCTTCTTTAGGGAGGTACTCAGACTCAGAGACAGTTGTAAAACATAGATGGCAGGATAGATGATTAGGTGATTAGTGATCTGGACATCACAGGAAAGAGTATGAATCGTTTGACGACTCCATCCACGACCTCAAGATGTTCTTCCAAAGACTTCAGGCATCCCTCTAAGACAGAATATTGGCAGATGTTGCAGAGTGAATGGATTCACACTGCAAGCTTTCCCAGTCCCGGTTACAGGGTCCTACATCATTCCAGTCCCAGGCTCCCGTCGATTAGAATCTTAGGGCCTGTAGGATCAGGCGTCGCAGGCCGGTTGGCTACAGTACCGTACCGTACCTGTAGGAGCATGTCAAGTCCCCAAAAAGTACAATTTTGCAGCAGCCTCACAAGAAAGTTGGGAACTTTCCCAAAATAGCATTTTGGCAAGGCAGAGGCCGAAGGAGGCCAGTACCGATTGAAGCAGGAACGAAACAGTCCACTGCAACTATATATCTTGGACTACAGTGCCAAAAGGGTCACTTGTTCATTTCGCAGAATTGTGGAAGCGTTGCGAGTGCTTGTGCGATCAAGCGACCTGGACGAAGAAGGAGCACAAGGGGGGAGAAGTGCGCAGTGCCTGGCTGCTACAGTCAGCCATAGCCAGGCGAGAGGGGAGAGGTTCCCCGGTGGCCATAGCCACCCAGGATCAGTAAGGCACACCGTAGTAGCATTCAGGGTAGATCTAGGACGTCGAGAGAGGAACAGTCAGTGAGGAACAGTGAGGGAGGAACAGTGCAAGAGAGAGAGAGAAAGAGACTATCGAGAGAGACAGGGAAAGAAAGAAAGAGAGAAGAGAAGCAGCCAAGGGAGGAGGAAGTTGGTTACATACCTGAGGCTTGTCGCAGCGGTTCAAACCGCTTATTCTCAAACTTTTCCAATTGTATATTATTGCACCTTGAGTGGAACTTCGAATTTGCACTGTTCATGGACATCACTCCAGCTTGTGTGAACTTCATCTGATTGCTCTCAATTTGCATGTTATATTCTAAGATTGAATAAGCTCGAACTCGGACTCGGCTGCATGTCCACTTGGAGACAAGCAGACACCTACCCCTTTGACAACTTCAACTCCTGCCCCCAATCGTTCAGCAGTTGCGATTCCTACATGTTATTCTGTTGGGGAAGTCAATTCCACTTGCAGGCCAGCTCCAGCTTCAGCAGGTCATTGTTTTGCCATTTGTAATACACCATGTGAAAAGCCCGCTATCTCTACGACGCAGGATTACAATGCTTAGGGATCTGCACCTCGTAGGAAAGACCATCTTTGACATTCTCCGTTGTATCTAGGACTACCCAATAATCAGAATATAGTATTGTTAGAGATGTTAGTCTTCCTTTCAAGTGCGGAAAACAGCACTCAGACTCATTCTACTACATGAAGTGTGAACTGTGGACTGTACTTGTTCCCATAAACAAATTGAAAACTTACTGTAGTTGTTTGTCGGTACCCTCTAAGCTGCCAGACGCCGTTGTTGATCGGTTTTCGAGTATGAGAAATTCGGTTGTTGGTCTACGTTTTCAACCAACTATCCATCTGTTTCACATCAGGATAGTTTCCTGAAGGCCATTTGCAGTTGGCGACATATCTGTCCACTCAGTTTCTTCCACCTTCCCTGGAGAAGGGATCATCTCTAGTACTAACGGTCTTTGTGCAGTCCAGCAAAAAACGCGTTCCCAGGATTTTGTCCGTAAATGACCGAGTCCCCGTGGTCTGAGAGATGGCGACTCTCCTAGCATACTTTGAGAACAAGTCCTCTATGTAAACATACTGCTCTTGTCAACTCTCTGGTTTCAAATATATTTGATGCACGGATCAGATTAAACAAGGAAGGACTTTAACTTACGTAGCGAACTTTGGAAACCCATGGAGTAGGTTCACTGAAAATTTTCCATTCCTGACGCATGCTGCCACATCACATTATCTTTCTAAAACTAAGCTATTCTCAGTCATTTACTATAGGATACTCCTATAATTCATACATGTGGCACATCAACAAGCGCTGCAGCGCGCGCATGCGCCACACCACACAGCACGTACGATGCGCGTGCATGCCATGCGCGCACGCCAAATTCCAGGGGTCCACAAAAAAACGAAAGTTTGGGGGGGTGGGGGTGGGGGGTTGTAGGCCCGGGAGGGACTTTGCGCTGCCAGTTACAAAAAAAAAATAAAAAAAATTGAGGCCGTGAAGGGCCCCACAAAAAAAAAAGAGCGGGGAGATTCTAGTAGTTCGGTTTTGAACTACTCAGACCTACCCCACGCTGGCCCCCAGCCTGGTAGTCGAACCCCATGCCCCAGCAGCACGCACTCCTTCACGACCGCCGTGTGTCACCTTCACCTCAGTCGTCGTCGTTTTCTCGTGTGCCTTACAGCGTGAAGCAGCCCCCCACTTCGTCGTTCATCCATATCCTACGCAACTTCGAACAGTAGCACGAAGGAGCCGAGGGTCACAGCAGCAGGAGGAGGCGAAGGAAGCAGCGTCCATATCCAGGGTTACCACCAGCACCCCCCCCCCCCCTCTCTCTCTCTCTCTCTCTCTCTGTGGAAACTGTGCAGCTCCTCCTCCTCCCCGTTTCTCCCTCGTCATCGTTCTTCTCCACCTCCCCCTTCCTCCCTCCTTTCCCATAGGTCTCCTCCTCCCTCACTTATCATAGTGCTCCTCCCTCCTCATCATCGGTGCTGTCCTCCCTCCGCCCTCCTCCATCATCGGTGCCGTCCTCCCTCCTCCCTCCTCCCTCAGCCGTTCTCCCTTCTCCCTCCTCCCTCGTTATCGGTGTGCTCCTCCCTCCTCCATTACCTCCCTCGTCATCGTTATCCTTCTCTTCATTCCTCCTTTGCCATTTTGCTCTTCCTCCCTCACTTATCAGAGTGCTCCTCCACCCCCGCTCCTCGTCCCTCCTCCCTCGTCTCCCCTACTCCCTCCCTCCTCCATCGTCTTTCCCCCATCTCTCCCCATTGTTCTCCTCCTCCTCAATCCTCCCTCGTCATCGATCTCCTTCTCCCTCCGCCATTGTCCTTCCCTCCCTCCTTCATCATCGGTGTTGTCCTCCCTCCTCCATCCTCCCTCCACCCTTCTCCCTTCCGCATCCTCCCTCGTTATCGGTGTGATCCCCCCTCCTCCATCCTCCCTCCGCCCTTCTCCCTTCCCCCTCCTCCCTCGTTATCGGTGTGCTCCTCCCTCCTCCATTCCCTCCCTCGTCATCGTTATCCTTCTCTTCCTCCCTCCTTCGCCATATTGCTCTTCCTCCCTCGCTTATCAGAGTGCTCCTCCACCCCCGCCCCTCGTTCCTCCTCCCTTGTCTCTCCTACTCCATCCCTCCTCCATCATCTTTCCCCCATCCCTCCCCATCGTTCTCCTCCTTCTCAAGCCTCCCTCGTCATCGATCTCCTCCTCCCTCTGTCGTTGTCCTCCCCTCCCTCCTTCATCATCGGTGTCATCCTCCCTCCTCCCTCCTCCCTTCTCCCTTCCCCCTCCTCCCTCGTTATCGGTGTGATCCTCCATCCTCCCTCCGCCCTTCTCCCGTCCCCCTCCTCCCTCATTATAGGTGTGCTCCTCCCTCGCCATTGTTATCCTTCTCTTCCTCCCTCGCTTGTCATAGTGCTCCTCCACCCCCGCCCCTCGTCCCTCGTCCCTCCTCCCTCGTCTCTCCTACTCCATCCCTCCTCCATTGTCTTTCTGCAATTCTTTTTTCGAAGTCTGATTAGCAGGAAAGAACCTCCCCATCATTCTCCCCCTCCTCAATCCTCCCTCACCATCGATCTCCTCCTCCCTCCGTCGTTGTCCTCCCCCTCCCTCCATCATCGGTGCCGTCCTCCCTCCTCCATCCTTCCTCCGCACAAAGAATAAAAAATCGTTGCACGCACCATGTGCGCAAATGCGCGTGCCCCACACACACCCCAACGCACCGGCGCACTGCGCATCGAAGTGGCGCGCAGAGCACCGCGCATCAGTGTGCGCATGGTGGGGGGGCCTGCGGCGCATCGCCCACCGCACCGCATCGCGCAGCACATAGATGTGCCACAAGTATGCTATAAATTCATGTTATTATTTTTTATATTCTCTTATTTTTAAATCCTCGGTCTCTACGTCCCTTTTTCTTTCTCTTATATACCTGAAGATTTGTAGGGAGACGCATGTGGCCCTATCCATCCCTTCTTCCCTAGCTTTGTGAGTCGCTGTCCAGCATCATAGGCGGTATGCTATAGGTCTATCCCATAGTAGAAGGAATGGTCCCTATCTCTTGGGCAGCCTCCTTGCTTACAACTCCTGATGGCTCCTAAGAAGGTTTGGGCACTTAGTAACACTTATTTTCTTACTCTAAAGAGTTTTGGGGGGCCTGCCCCTCCAAGGTTTAAAGACTAGCTATAGTTCCCACTGTGATTGCCCCCGTCCAATTAGGAACATTGCAACCCCGAAGTGGTACATAATAGGAAGCTTGTCACTTCCCGGCGGCTAGGCTATTGTCTTTAGTTGCCTTCCCCCATAGGAGGAAACACCGGCTACATCTGTTATGTAGCCCTGACACACTAATGCTTTTCTATTAGCTAAGCTAGATACTACAGATCGCCTTAGCCGCTCCACTTGGTCCCAAAGCACAGTCTTCTCACTCAATCACGATTAGTGTAGTCTCAGGTAGAACCAATGTTTGCAAGTCCTGCGTCCACCTACACTGTTGTCTACCAAATCCTTGGAACCTCTAACTTGGTCACCCAGGAAGCTAGCTGGTCTTATTCAGACTCCTCCCTCTCTATCTCCTCTATGCCTGTGGGGTGACTAAGGAGTCGGTAACCTTGGCCGTTGTTGAGATGGTAAGGGATTCCACCACCTCAACAAGAGCAAAAGCGACTACTACTTCTACAGGCTGGATGTGCTTCCCAAGGAAGTGCTCGCAGTGCTTCCCTGGGTTGAGGGTGCTTCACCCCTCTTCAGGCTGCATCCCCGTGGTGACCAATTGGACTGGACCCCTCGCCTTGGTTTGGCCATTCATGCCATACACTTTGCTGGTGCCCCTTACACGACAGTCTATCCACGCATCCCTGGCAAGATTCTTTCTCATATAGACAGAGTAGAATCTTCCCCTTGACTGCTAGACTGGATGCCTCCTCAGTGTACCTACAAACGACCAATACTCCTCCCTCTGGTTTCAGGGCCGCCTACTCGCTCTGCCTATACCCCAGGATCGTTCTTCCGTCGGTCCCGGGGTGACTTCTTCCTCCTCCTATCATCCAAGCCCTCACTGGCGTGACTTAGCTTGGCCTCGTAGTCCAAGCCTTACCTATTTAGAAGAAGAAGAATCATCTATAGCCTGGTTGGACAGCTTCCTACTTCAGTAGGTAAGCATCTGATGTGAGTAATGAAGTGAACAGGGTTATCGCACAGCGACCCCGGGAGCACAACTAGTTTCCCCTCAATGTCGGTGAACATATGAGTAACCAGTCGTGCCTTACGGTGTTCTTGCCACATCTCTTCCCCTGACAACAAAGTTGATCAAGACACTTGGCTCTAGCCCAAAAGTCAAGATCACGGTTGTGTTCATCGCCCTGTGCCTACCCATCCAACTACCTTGCTACAGCAACGTTTTCTCCCTTCTCGAGACATGTGTTTTGTGGCTGTGAACCAACTACTTGTGCCTGCTTCACCGGTGACTGAACCGGTGGAACAGGTTACCTAACTTGTTGCACAAGCCGCTGGCCCAGCTGCCGCATTGTAGTTGCAATAGTTAATATGGGGACAAATGAAGCAGTTCCTAGAGTCTGCCACTACTACCTATTGATGAACCGCCTGCTGGAAATATGTCGTACTAAGGTACAAAGAGACCTCTCATAGGCAGCAGGGACATGAACTCATCGGCCACCGCTGGAGGAACTACAACGGGTTGTGCAGGCCTCGCTTTGCAGTCGTAATCTAGTTTTGACCGACTGTCAATGTGGCCAGCATTCCCTACTAAACGGCATGTACTTCGGTCACAATGACTGCACCGAAGTCCCCGTATATTACGTGCTTCCACATTCACAGCTTCTACCCTGTTTAGTCCCGCTTCCCTCGCCTCTAGTCTAGGCTTTCTTCTTTTTCTAGCTCTATCTCGTCTATCCTTTACCTCCTGTATCTGACGTTGTAACTCTGTGTGAAGGGCATCTGTTTCTCTAATCTCAATGTCCTCCACCGACAAGGGTTGTTGCTGGTGGTCCTACACGCCAACAGACGGACTAGTGAAAGGCCTTGATATACCCTGACTAACACCTAGCGAAGAGGCCTAGGAAGAGACCTATGACATTTCAGAAACGGTAGCCTTTGCTGCCTCGACCTTGGCTCTAACGTGCGCTGCTGCTACAGCTGCTAGTGCCATCACTGCATTGGCTGTTGCCACCTGTACCTTCTGTGAGACCCTACTCTCCTCAGCTGCTCTCCGTTGTCTCCTTTCCTCGCCTGGTCTTTAACACCAAGCAACTTGAAAGCAAGTGGTCGACCGACAAAGCACCTGTCCACGGACAATCCTCCCCTCATCCTAGTCTGTGTCTCAACCTCACTGTCATCTTCACCCCAGAGCTACAAGTGGCATGCAATCTGAACTAGTGTCCTCGCTGGGACCTACCGCAGCGTGGCACCCAACCACTTAATAAATAAAATTAAATATACGGTCCAGATTTATCAGGAAGCAGTCAAGTGATAACAACAGATAGTTTCAGACCCCTGCAAACAATTCTACTCCTACGTTTGACTAGTCCGAAACAGATGCTTGCAGCAAGGATAAACAACTACTCTATCTGCAACAGTCTGCTAGCTGTTAGCCGTCCGTCACAGCTAAAAAATCAAAAATAAAAATAAAATCGCCTGCTGAAATGCATGCTGAATGGAAATATTACAATATTGAACAATCGAGCAACTGGAATCTTCCCTCCCCCTACATCCCTCTTGAGTAGTCACTTTGTGTCGACGTCCTGTAGCTCTGGTTCAACGGCGTGTCTAAAGGTGTGTGATCGGCCCACCCCTGTGCCCCAAGTTAGTACAAGACTGGCCAGCCCCGTCCATACTATTTTTATACTCGCGTACAACACGAATCGTATATCCCCGCGGAGTCTCTTTATAGACGGTCCAGTACTTGTCTCTCCCTCACAGGGGTGTCCTGCCCGACATGACCTCTAAAGCGCAGCAAGCAGACCAAAGGACAAGCGGCAAAGCATGTGTGTACTAGTCCCAGCGGGTTGGCATGGACCGTGACCCGAGTGCTTCGTCCAGGGCCCTTCAGAAGCAACGCCTGTCTCCCACCAGCTTGCTCCCCTGGAAGAGTGTCGACTCTCACCGTTGAGCACTTGCGACACCTCACAATGAGAGGACTCTCAAGAGAAGACTCACTTCCTCAGGATAAGAAGCAACGAAGAGGGTAGATAAGGTAAGGAGCAATGTACCTCATAATGCTACCCCCAACCACAGATTTCTCACCAGTAACCTGA
Source organism: Chara braunii (assembly GCA_003427395.1). NCBI lineage: Eukaryota > Viridiplantae > Streptophyta > Charophyceae > Charales > Characeae > Chara > Chara braunii. The sequence goes on from BFEA01000343.1 coordinate 1,291,836, forward strand.
CACTTCCCAGTAGGCAGGGTAGGCCTAGGGGGACGACGGTTCAGGCCAGGACCAAATAGGCCTGAGGTAGGGTACGATAGGCCCAAACGGCCAGAGGCCGGTACCGGTCCAGCCCAGGACCAACCGGCGGCATTTCAGAGGCTGCCACATTTGGCGCCAAACCCAGTTTGAATCTGGACCGTCGATTCAGATCCAGGCCGGTAGGTACCAATAGGCAAAGAGGCCGGCCCAGCACTACAAAAGGCTGGGTACCAGCCTCAGCAACAAGTTAGTATGTACGAGTTAGTCTAAGCGTTAAGCAGATTAGCGCAGCGCTGCAGCAGCGAGAGCGGCCAGGAGACAGCGGCGCAGCGGCAAGAGGAACAGCGCAGCGGCCCAGCCGCGCCATAGCTACCAGCAGGTACCGGGAGGAAGGCTCTGCCTTCTCTCTCTCTCTCTCTCTCTCTCTCTCTCTCTCTCTCTCTCTCTCTCTCTCTCTCTCTCTCTCTCTCTCTCTCTCTCTCTCTCCCCCTACCTTCTCAGTCTAAGTCTACTCCCCCTACAGGACTACTACTACAGTAATGGAGATGGTTACGATTTCTGATGACATTGGAGACAGCGACATTGAGAGTACGAGTTGAGGACTATTTCGGGATCTGATTCCATCTCTCCTTCGGAGATGTACTTGACATTGTGAGATCGACATCTGGGAGATTGTGAGACTTGGTATTCACGACATTTCGGATTTTCGTCACTTCTGACAGTTCAAGTTACTATCTTTGGAAACATTGAGTTGACATCATCTCCCCTCTCCTCCTCCTTCGTCTCTCTCCTCTCCCCCCTTCGTCCGTGTATGATTCCAGTCCCTGGCCCTTCGTCTCTTCTCAAGGCCAGGGCAGTCACACCCGATGAATGTATGAGAGTTGTTCGATTGCAGTCCGAGTCAGGTCTGAGTCAATCCAAAGGTATCATGCCCTTCCGCTGTATTTGTATCAACTCTGTATTATCTGGTCGGTTTTGGGAATCTGCGCCATACTTATGACTGTGTTTCACAGTATGCAACAATTTGGTATCGGAGCAGACCAGTATTGGATGACTCACCATTAATTGATTGATTGATTGATTAATTGATTGATTGATTGATTGATTGATTGATTGATTATCTTTCCTGCACTCTGTTATCATTAAAATCGCAAGTTGCAATTTTTTTTTCTTTCGTGTATTTTCGTAGGATTAGGAGGTTAAAATTTCGGTTTTGCGACTTTTTCTCAATCTTGCGCAATTAGGAATTACCAATTACGGGTAAACCTACTTAGCGCTAATTAGGGTTAGTCCTAATCGAAAATTTAGGTTTTGCGACTTTTTTCGAATTACGCAGTTAGGAATTCCGAATTACGGGTAAAACCTAATTAGCGCTAATTAGGGTTAGTCCTAACCTAATCTAAACGACCTACCTAACCTATCGAGAGTAAATGCCAGCCAGGCACCGCGCCAAGCAAGGCTGATCGGGCCTGAGCTAGGCCATATGCGAACTGCAACTTCACGGAACTTTCACTTTTTGCAAACTGCATCATTTTTGCGATCGAAAGATTGAATCTTTCCAGCGAATTGTGTATCTTCCTGCTAACTATCATCTCTCCTATATGAGGGACCTCGTGATGATGCTAAAAAACTTTCGACGAAATTTCGTGAAATTTTCAAAGTTATGTCTAAATGTTTAAACTTGCTTAAACTTATTGATTTCTTTTATTGATGCAAATCTAAAATATTTCGATTACATATTTAACCTTTGTGAAATAAACGGTTGCAAAGTTAAATATTTCGTTAATCAGGTATTAAATCTTTTTGCCAAAATTAAATTTGATTAATTTCTATTTTTCGATTAAAATTTTAATTCCCAAAATTTGAAACTTCGTTCAGGGGGGAATTTTTTTTTTCCTTTGATTAGCACCAGACTTCGAGGTCAGGGAACACAGGGACTGTCTGTGCATTGTGTGCCTCTCTGCCCCTCCTCCCCACCCAACCTTCTCTTCTCCTCTCGGTCCTACAAACTGCAGTCTTCGGACACGTCAGCAGAGGTGCCACATCAGCAGAGTGACAGGTCAGCACAGTGACACATCAGCAGAGGGACACGCAAGTGCCACGTCAGCAGAGTGCCACGTCAGTACAGTGCCACGTCAGCAGAGTGCCAYGTCAAYAGCAACGTGCAGCCGGACACTAAATGYGCCGCAGCCTACGATTGGCAGAACGCGAGTCCAAGGCAGCCAAGCCCCAACCGGGACCCAAGGCATCGCGAATCCCGCGCAAGCGACGCACGACCATGGCTTCCACCTCTGACAAGAGTGCACCAACCAGCCCCAAGAGGCCGGTTCCACCTCCTCTCCCAGTTCAGCAGGCCGATGAACCGCTTCTAGCGTTCCTCGACCGTCTCCAGAAGTATTCCGAGACGACGACCGCTGAACTACGCAAGTGGGAAGAAGAGGAAGCCGCCCGCCAACAGGAGATTCAACGCCAGCTGGCAGAGGCAGAGGCAGCACGTCAGCAGGCCGCAGCAGAAGCTGCAGCAGCCGCACGGTTGCAACAGCAGCAGGTCGAGGCAGTTCATAATCAGGCTCGTTACCAAGCCACTATGGATCTGACTCGCGATGAAACCGAGGAACAGCAAGAGCCAACCACGGAGGAAGCAGATAAAGAAGGAATAGCAGTTCTGATGGAGAATCTGCTGTACACATGCAATTGGCAGCAACGCGAACTGCTCGCCACGCGGCAGGTCGTCATCCGCCATCAAACAACACTCAAGGCAATGGATAACAGGATCACGTCGCTGCAGGCCGAGAACAGGACACTACATGCCGCCAACAGCCAGCAGCAGACACTCAACCACCAGCTGCAGGCAGATGTCAGCAACGGGTTGGCACAGCTGTCMGCMGCTGCGTCAACGGGCARTGCAGCAGTCGACTGCAGCCCAGCTTTGACCGCACAGGCAAAGCAATTGGAAGAGCGGGTCAATCATTTAGTCGCATCCCTGGGCGACATCAGCAAGTTTGCAGGAGCCTCTATAGTCAGCAATCAGCTGCAGACGCTCAGCGACCGCGTTGACCAACGTCCGGTCGCCGTCGCCAAGGAATGGAAGATGCCAAACTTCAAAATCGAGAAGTTTGACGACTATCACAAGACCGATCCGCTGCAATGGTGGACGACATTCAACGCAGAGGCCGACGTGCATCATACTCCGCCCCTACGGCGGCTGGATGCATTGTACCTCCAACTTATAGGCGGAGCGCAAGCATTCATGACACACATGGCCGCGACACTTGAGTGTACCATCGCCACCCTCCACACGAAGATCACGTGGGAGGAGTTTGAGAAGAAATGGAAGACCCGGTTCATGGTGAACAATGACAAGCGTCACGCCTTGAACAAGATCTTCCACATCTTCCAAGGCCAGCAACCTTCGCGGGAATGGTTGACGGAGTGGCAAAGACTCGTCGCCACCCCGGAGTTGAACCTACCGTTCGACTCGATCCGAGGTGAATTCTTCGCCCGATCCTGCGACGCCTTGACTGCTGCTCTCGGCAGCGAATACGAGTATAAGAACTTCGACGACATGATCGCCAAAGCCAGAGAGCTTATACAAGGTAACCGGCGTGCGGCTAACGAGACTCGTCAGCAGCCCGGTTACGTGGAGAAAGGAAAAGGTCAACGGGCGCCGCAAGTAGCAGCAGTCCAGCAAGGACAAAGTGAGGACCACGCAGCCGCTTTGACATCAAGTGACGGAGATGTGGCGGCAGCAATACCACCACAACGCTCAAGACCCCGAGGGGGAAAACAGAAGGCGAAACCAGCGTCGGCAGATGGAGCACGACAGGCACCATGGACGAAGTTCGGGATTACCGAGGACATGTTCAAGTTGCGACAGAAACGGGGATGTTGTTTGTGGTGCATAGCACCAAGCACATCACCAGTGCATGCCTCGACAAGGACAAAGAATATGTCAAGCGTCCTGGCTCGGGAAACTGAGCACCGCGGGAAGTGCAGCGACAACACTTCCCAGTCTGCCGGAGTCGGCTGCCTTGCTAGCAGCCTCTCTCACATCCGGGGACACCGTGACAATCGCAAGTTCTCGCGTTGAGTACGGGAACTATGCTGTCGAGTTGGTCCCACCGTTGAACCAGCCTCTCCACGTGCAAGATTCAAGCGTATGAGCAGCAGTTCCGCCGTCGGACAATGAACCGGTGGCTTCGCCAGCCATCTTATCGGAGGATCCGTCAACCTGGGCGAGACTTGAGGATCTCGACCCGTTGACGGTTGAGGACTTCCAATGGTTGCCTCTGCCCTCCACCGCTTCTTTGCCAACTCCGCATTGCAATGCCTTAATGGCACATCTACGCGAATACTTGCACGCTGCAGTACCACCTCCGTCGACGGACGGCGGAGTAGCGGTTGTTGACCTTTGCAACTTTCTTGCGAAGATCGACCGCGAGTACGCAACGCAACGGTACGTCGACACCGACGCACCGCTCCTCTACATCCGCATTCAGATCGGGAAGGCGACCTGCAGTGCCTTGATCGATTGTGGAGCGACTTGCAACTACATCAACCAAGACTTCATGGCACGCGCTGGGCTAGGCCTGCGCGTTCGAAGGAAAAGTCAGCCTACGCACGTCACGTTGGCCGATGGTCACACGCAAAAGTCAATCGACCGATGCGTTGACTCGGTGCCCGTGTACTTCGCCCCGCTAGCAAGCGAGGCCGTGTCCTTCGACATATTGGACACCAAGTTCGATATGATCCTAGGCATGTCGTGGCTGCAAAGCGAAGACCATCCGGTGAACTTTCATCGCCGCACCGTTCACGTTCATGATCGGCATGGCGAACTAGTCCCGTGTATGGTGCCGCTTCCGCATCCTTCGATTGGTTGTCACGTGGTATCCGCGGCAAGCATTCGCCAATCCATCCGGTGAAACGACATCGAGGAGATGGGCATATGTTTTCTTCACGCCCTCCCACCCGGTGATCAGCCCAAGACGGATACGTCGGACCCACGCATCATTGAGCTGTTGGACAGCTATGGGGATGTCTTTCAAGCTCCCGCCGGAGTCATACCGGATCGGCCCATACGTCATGGGATCACTCCCGAGGACGGCGCCGTACCTCCGCGCGGATGTATCTACTGCATGAGCGAAGAGGAACTTCAAGTGCTTCGAGCACAACTAGACGACCTCTTGGTTCTCTTCGTCCGGAAGAAGAACAAGGACCTTCGGTTGTGCATCGACTATCGTAAACTCAACGCACAAACGATCAAGAACGCCGGCCCTCTCCCTCGGATCGATGATCTTCTCGAGCAACTCGGCGGCGCCAAGTACTTCTCCAAGCTAGACCTCAAGTCCGGTTATCACCAGATCGAGATTCAAGACACGGTATGGGCACTGTGAGTGGATCGTCATGCCTTTCGGTCTCACCAATGCCCCGGCTACTTTCCAAGCGGCTATGACGACGGAATTCCGCGACTTGCTCAACCGCTCCGTACTCATTTACCTCGATGACATCTTGGTTTATAGTCGGTCGTTGGACAAGCATCTCAAGCACCTTCGCACCGTATTGGAGCGGCTTCGTATTGCCAAGTACAAGGCAAACCGCGACAAGTGCGAGTTTGCCCAGCAAGAACTGGAGTACTTGGGCCATTACGTCACGCCGCAAGGCATCCGTCCGCTCGCGGACAAGTTACAAGCTATTAAAGATTGGCCGGACCTCAAGTGTACTACCGACGTCCGCTCCTTTCTCGGCTTGGCATCCTACTACATGCGTTTCGTCAAAGGATTTCAACGCATCGCTGCACCATTGTCACGACTACAGTCCCCCTCGGTGCCCTTCGAGTTCGGCGACGAGGCCCGGCATGCGTTTCACACGCTGAAGACGGCTTTGCTTCAAGCTCCCATCTTAAGCATCTATGACCCGACGTTGCCTACCAAAGTGACCACGGACGCTTCCGGTTATGGCATTGGCGCGGTTTTGGAAAAGCATGACGGCACAGACTGGCACCCGGTTGAGCACTTCAGCCAAAAGGTGTCACCCATCAACACTCTTGATGATGCGAGGAAGAAGGAACTCCTAGCTTTTGTCAGCGTACTTAACCGTTGGCGTCACTTTCTCCTCGGGCGTCGGCGTTTCACGTGGGCAACGGACAACAATCCGTTGACATATTACAAGACGCAAGACACGGTGAGCAGCACGATCGGTCGATGGATGTACTTCATTGACCAGTTCGACTTCACCTCCAAGCACATTCCGGGCTCCTCGAACAAGGCAGCGGATGCTCTCTCGCGAAGACCTGATCTTTGCGCCTTGGTGCACTCCACATTCGGCCTCGACGAGNTCCTCGAACAAGGCAGCGGATGCTCTCTCGCGAAGACCTGATCTTTGCGCCTTGGTGCACTCCACATTCGGCCTCGACGAGAACCTGCAACAACATTTCGTAAACGGCTACAAGTCGGATCCGGGATTCTCCACACTCTATGCGGACTTATCATCGGACCAACCGCCGGCAAGCAACTATCGCATTGTCGACGGCTACTTGCTTCTCCATACACGAGGCAAGGACTTGTTGTGTGTTCCCCAAGACCGCATCCTGCGCACTCGCCTCCTGGGCGAATACCATGATTCGCGGCTGGCGGGACACCTTGGCGTCGCACGCACATTGGCACGACTCCGCCAGCGATTTCACTGGCCGGACATCATCAGCGACGTCAACCAGTATATTCAGTCATGTGCAGTTTGCCACCGGAACAAAGGGCGCCATCAGCTCCCTTACCGCGAACTGAAACCATTGCCGATTCCTCGGGCACCGGGTCTCTCCATTGCTATGGACGTGACTGGTCCTTTCCCCCGCGATCGCCTTGGTCATGATGGTATCCTCACGGTCGTCAACCGTTTGAGCAAATACGCTCGATTTCTTCCATGTAAGTATCATGCGACGGCTTCCGAGCTTGCACTACTTCTGCATACCGGTTGGTTTTGCAGCCACGGCGTTCCGGAAGACATCGTTAGCGACCGCGACACTCGTTTCATGTCGGCCTTTTGGACGACACTCATGGTGGAATCCGGCACCAACATGAAACCGAGTTCCGCACGGCATCCTCAAACGGATGGGCAAACGGAACGTGCGCACCAGACGGTGCAAATGATGCTCCGCACACTCATCCGCCCGGATCAAAAGGACTGGATTGACCGCCTTCCCGACATCGAGTTCGCCTACAACACTTCGTTGCACTCGGCGATTGGCGTGACTCCATTCGAGTTGCACCATGGTGGACGGAAAGGACGTATCTTCGCAGACATTTTGCTTCCACGGGCTGCCGATATAGACGCCGCTTGCTCCCCCGCTTCTACACGGAAGTACAAGGAACTGCTGGCCAAAGCCCGCGCAAACATGCAAAAGGCCCAGGTCTGTATTCAGCAGCAACTGAATCGGCGTCGCATCCCATGTCCAATTCGCGCAGGCGACCTGGTTAGGGTCACCTCCGAGGAATTCGCGCTTGAGCTGGACGTCTCGCGCAAGCTCCTCCCGAAGTGGTTTGGACCATGGATGGTCACTTCAGCGGCTGGCGACGACCCCGCGGGTCCATCATTCATCGTTGAGATTCCCCCGCATTTGACGGTCCACCCGATCTTTCATGCTTCAAAACTGGCAGTTTACACTCCAGCCTCCGCAGCGGATTTCCCAGGTAGACGGTCACAAGACCCTCCTTCAATGGATGGTCATCAGCAGGTCGATCGCGTTCTCACGCATCGCAAGCATGGCAACAAGCCCATGCAGTACAAAGTTACATTCAAGCAATGCGATCCGAACGACACACGCTGGATTTCAAGAGCTGACCTGAAGGAGACAGCACCCCTCATCTTCGCACACTACGAAAAACAGCGACTTGCTAAGGAAGCTGCTCAACCTGCCCGCCCTGTACAGACATCGGACAGACAGCTTCGCCCTCGCAGTGAGCTCGGTCTTTCAAGGGGGGGAGTGTGTGGCATACTAAGCCACACGGGCCCCAGTTAGGGCCCGGTTCCCAGTAGGCAGGGTAGGCCTAGGGGGACGACAGTTCAGGCCAGGACCAAATAGGCCTGAGGTAGGGTACGATAGGCCCAAACGGCCAGAGGCCGGTACCGGTCCAGCCCAGGACCAACCGGCGGCATTTCAGAGGCTGCCACATTTGGCGCCAAACCCAGTTTGAATCTGGACCGTCGATTCAGATCCAGGCCGGTAGGTACCAATAGGCAAAGAGGCCGGCCCAGCACTACAAAAGGCTGGGTACCAGCCTCAGCAACAAGTTAGTATGTACGAGTTAGTCTAAGCGTTAAGCAGATTAGCGCAGCGCTGCAGCAGCGAGAGCGGCCAGGAGACAGCGGCGCAGCGGCAAGAGGAACAGCGCAGCGGCCCAGCCGCGCCATAGCTACCAGCAGGTACCGGGAGGAAGGCTCTGCCTTCTCTCTCTCTCTCTCTCTCTCTCTCTCTCTCTCTCTCTCTCTCTCTCTCTCTCTCTCTCTCTCTCTCTCTCTCTCTCTCTCTCCCCCTACCTTCTCAGTCTAAGTCTACTCCCCCTACAGGACTACTACTACAGTAATGGAGATGGTTACGATTTCTGATGACATTGGAGACAGCGACATTGAGAGTACGAGTTGAGGACTATTTCGGGATCTGATTCCATCTCTCCTTCGGAGATGTACTTGACATTGTGAGATCGACATCTGGGAGATTGTGAGACTTGGTATTCACGACATTTCGGATTTTCGTCACTTCTGACAGTTCAAGTTATTATCTTTGGAAACATTGAGTTGACATCATCTCCCCTCTCCTCCTCCTCCGTCTCTCTCCTCTCCCCCCTTCGTCCGTGTATGATTCCAGTCCCTGGCCCTTCGTCTCTTCTCAAGGCCAGGGCAGTCACACCCGATGAATGTATGAGAGTTGTTCGATTGCAGTCCGAGTCAGGTCTGAGTCAATCCAAAGGTATCATGCCCTTCCGCTGTATTTGTATCAACTCTGTATTATCTGGTCGGTTCTGGGAATCTGCGCCATACTTATGACTGTGTTTCACAAGTATGCAACATTTACGATGAGCGATCGATGCCTCGGCACAACCCACAATACAATGCAGTTCCACATCGGCTTAAATGCCACATCAGCAAGCTCTCATCATCCAGCGTGCACCCCCTATGTCACCACATAGCCTTCCAGGCACGCCCTCTTGACTCAGGGCCGCCTATACACCAACGCACAAGCGTTATCACTGCCCCACCATTATCCAGCGAAGCACCAAACAGCTATAGCGAAGGAGCCAGCAGAGCAGCTTGAACCGGCTCCGATACCAAATTGCAAGGAAAATGAACGATAGCGAGATAGCAGAAATCCAAGTGCAAAATCACATTGAAAGCCAGCAAGTCCAACGCTGTCTAGAAAGCAGAAATGCACTGATATTCCACCAATGGAGAACCAAAGCACTGAATCCAAATGTCAATGAGAGCATAGTCTCGCCACCACCAACATATGTATCCAGAGTCCTTCCTCCTACTTAGCGCTCAGCACCCAGACTACAATCACACAGCTACTAGCAGCCTACAAATTGACAATACCACCTGTTGACATCAGCAGCAAGAACCGAAGTACATGAAGATGTTGACCTTGTAGACCATCGCCAAGACCAGGTGCGTGCCCTCACATCATTAACCTCATCTCTCTCTCTCTCTCTCTCTCTCTCTCTCTCTCTCTCTCTCTCTCTCTCTCTCTCTCTCTCTCTCTCTCTCACCATTGACTTGTCTACCCACGTCTTCCTTCCCATACACGAAGACCACCACCACCTCCACTCGCTATCCAAACCAAGCCCTGGCTATGAAGGGCTGGCTATGGCGCTGCCCTCAGCAGCGCCCTGTCTTCTTCCTCGACGCCGGCGCGCGCCCGGCATCAGCTAGCGCACAGCAAGCAGCCCACGAGCGCAGGCTTCAGCAGCGCTGCCGCTTGCACAAGCCAGTGTCCGAATGTCCCCACCAGTGGTGAGCTCTTTCCTTTATGGAAAGTGCTCACCCAGTTTGCTGTCGGCCTGGGCCACATGTGTTTCCAGTAGCTTCCGTTTGGGCCAAAGTGTCAGTGCCCAGGCGCATTCAGACAGTAGCCTGGGACTGAATTGGTTAGGCCTGATCAACCACCCAGGAGTAAACGTGAGGTTCTCCCTGCTTCACCTGTGCTGCTGGAAGAGCCTAGAAGGCTCACAAATTATTTCTGATTCTCACGACTATGGAGGATGTAACCAACTGGTGCGTGGCAACTGTCTGGCCCCCACCAAACTTGGCCAAAATTGATGAACTCAGGCCATATTGAAATTCAGGGGCCCGCCTTCACTTAGGGCGGGCTCATGCTTGCTGAAAGGTCCCCACAGGGGGATGCTGAGGAGCTAACTCGTAACAAGGCCTCGTCGAAGATCCATGCCCACATAGGGGTTCCAACAGGCTCTGCTTGGGCCCCTCAGCCGGATCTCATAGGCCTATAAACAGGCATTGGCACATATTTGCAGGCCCGCCTTCACTTAGGGTGGCCACGGCCTTTCAGACACTGCCGAGGGACTAAATCCTCGCATTTAGGTTTGTAGTGGAAATTAACTGCAGTTCCTTTTTTTCATACCCGGGCACCTGATGATGTATGACGGTTCTCCTACTTTTGTGCCACAACTTTCTTTTCTATAACACCTAAGGTTGCTGTTCTTCCAAATATGTTACGTGCGTTTGTTTTAACTTTTTAGTTTCTAATACTTTCTTATAACTTTTTAATTCTTTTTATGATCCAGGATGGCAAACAAATTGCAACAATTTTTTTATTTTTTTTTTGCAGTGTTGGTTCCATGTGCGTTATCCCCTTCAAGCACTCTCTGCTGACTTGACTGGGCACGCAAATCTGCTGCGATCTTGCCCATCTGTTTTCATTGTTCATCCTGCTTCTGCAGCACGAGCTCCGATTCAGGTTTTATCTCCTCAATGTGAAGATCCTGATCTGACTCAAACCACCAGTACAAGGCCCATACATCGGCCGCAGGCCCCTCACTGCGACTTTCAAAGGCCAGAAAAGTGACAAAGGCCATTGACGAAGTTTATCAACGGCGGCCCGGCCCCGAGAGTTGCACTGGTGGGGACGTTCATTTTCTGCAAGGCTGGGGCCGTGTACTGGTGGTTTAAGGATCTCTGGCAGGACAGCAAAACGGTTCTCAGACATTGGGAGTGGGAGGTATGTCCAATCCTTTGCTCCATACATGCAGAGGAACTTGTTAGCAGCACATGATCCCGAAAGAGTGATGTTGTCTGAAGGTGGTGGTCCTCTATAGAGTCGGTCTTTTGTTGTCGTTCCTTTGTTTGTAGTACTTTGTACCTAGGCTACCAGAGTGGCCCGGGTCCACTTGCCCGGCCGGGCCAAAAAGAAATAAAAAAATAAAAAAATAAAAATTAAATTTTTAATTAATTTTTTATTTTAAATTCGGTAAAGAATTTCGATGTGACCCTGAGGCAAAAGTTGTTCAGTTTATTTTTCTGCATAACATAGTTTTTTTTTCGGATTTTTTCTTTTTTTTTTCTTTTGGCTGGGACCTTCCCTAGTCCTTGCACGGCCGGGCCGGCCGGGAAAATAGGGTGACCCGGGCGGCCCGGCTGGTAGCCTAGCTTTGTGCCCATTCGTGACTAACATTTTTAGAGATGATTTTTCCCTTTTTCTTCCTCTAAGTGAGTCACTTACGCGTAGTTCTCGGAGCCTGTTTGACGACCACTGGTTCTGGTCATGGGCCTAGTTGCACCACTTGCCATCCGCCAACATTTTGAATGCATCTGGACAAGCATTTGTCCAAATGCATTCAAAATCTTGGTGAATGGCGAGTGGTCCAGCTAGGCCCTATGTCTCCAACATCCAACAGTGTTTACCAGTTCTGCAGTTCCTGAGCATTCTTGACACTCTCCGGCGAAGCTGTGGGGCTTCCCTGACCTTCCAGGTCCACTCCCCTTCATGCTTGTTTGGGAGGATAAGGAAGATCCATCTTCTGTGTAGGCCAGGCCGCCAGGGTCCTCTGCCAGCCAGGACCCTGAAACTGGTGGGTGGCGAGTGACTACCTTCTTCACCCGAATAGAACTGCGGGTAACTATCGCCGTATCTGGATGACTGAAAGTTGCACCAAATACAGTTATAATGACCGGGCGTTCTATTCGGGTGAAAGATGGTAGCCTCTTAACGCCTCTGAGTGTGTGTGCGTGCAGGGCATCTCTCATCTGAGCATAGGTGGCCCATGATTTACCACCAGGGGTCTTGAGGGTACTGACAAAGTCTGGCCTCCATAAGTGTACTGCCATTCGTCTGTCATAGGGGAGGGCTCATTGGCGTTCCAAATTTCCGATCAATGGCGACGAGGAGGGAGGTGACATTTGAAACTTGAAAGTCGACAAGGTGAACAACTGAGAGGGAGGTGGCATTCAAAACATGACTTGAAAGTTGAAATTATTATCACCGCGCGTCAATCGGGGGGAAAAAAATGTTACCGGCAGAATGTGACGGAGGGTTTTACCGTGTACAAGCTCTTGTCGTCATGAAACTTGACAGCATCTGCTTGCTACAGGGAAGAGACGACAAGCAGACCAAAAAACGCCCAGTGCACCATATCGTTAGTAGGGCGAGTCAGGCCTATCATCCAATAGATAAAAACTTAAAAAGAAGTTTTATCCGTGTGATGGTCACATGCCATAATATCAACCAACATGACCACCACAAGAGCAGTAAATGATAAAATGTGTTTTCTCAAACTCCCGAATCATCATCATCGTCATGACCACCACCAGCAACAATAGCAATGTTAACCATCCTGAACAACTACTCTGCCCTTGCGACTTCTCCGGCCGCAAAGCGGTAGTGGGGAACATCTGCACTTCTCTTCTTCTTCTACTCCTTTGTCATTGCAGCACTGTGAGCAATTACACCTTACTGGGCCCTCTGGTCCGGTAGGCACTCAAAAAATATGCCAGTACCATGATGGTTGGTAATGGCACCACAAGAAATAGCAGCACAAGTCCCCCATATCTGTGATCCTCAAAAACATGGCTGCACAGCAAGTTTATGGAGCACTACCATTTTAGGGGGCTCATTGGCCTGACTTGTCTGCTGCCATTTATCTAGGTGCCAGTGTGCCACATCATATTGCAAAAGGTCATCGTGCTCTGTTCTTGCGTATTAACTTACTATTAAGGCATAATAGGCAACCACCCTTTGTGACCATCCCCATCAGCAGGCCTTAAACCGCCAGTACCTTTCCCCTCTTGAAAATCTGAGGCGCGACGATTACCACGGAGGCCCTATTGGGCCTCCGGCACCGGCCAGGTACAACGGCTGCCCTTGGCGCGCCGTGCCCGCAGCCGATGTATGAGAAAGGCACTGGCGGCTTAAGATTGAGATGGCAGTTTAATGTGAACATCACAAATAAAGCACAACAGTCAGGAATCAGGATCATGCCTAAATCTCCACCCCGTGTTGATAAAGAGAAAGAGAAAGAGGAGGAAAAAAAAAAAGAAAAGACAAAAGGATCATACCTAAATCAATCATTTGGACTGTGGTGTGATGGATGCAAGTTAGCAATTTCATATTTTGGGCCTTGTGACCTTGTCCTATCGCTTGCCGAATGTGAAAGTGGCAAGTACCTTGCCCCCTTTTGTGGAAAGGTACATTCGCCAGTTTGCCTATTTGGCGAGAGGTGGATTGAGGCCCAAAGTACTGACAACAAGAAGCACCAAGGTGACATTAGCAAAATGGATAAGCACAACCAACACCACCAACGACAGCAACAGCAGCAGCTGCAACAGCAACCGACAAACAGTGAATAGGTACAAGACCTGTGACAAACAACAAATGTCAAAATGCAAAATGAAGACAACAATGAAATCAGCAACACAATGACAGCAATGAAAACAACAATAAACTTGAATAAAGACAACAAGATCAAAAGGAGCACCAGCAGCAACAGCAACAATGACAGCAGCGACGACAACAACAACAGTGGCAGCAGCAAAAACAGCAACTACAGCAACAGCAACAGCAACAGCAGCAGCAGCAGCAGCAATGGCAGCAAAGGGCAAAGGCAATATCAACAGCAGCAACACAAGAACAATATCAACAACAACAACAGCACCGACAACATCAACAGCAACAGCAACAACAACAACAACAGTACCTGCAGCAGAAAACAGAAATAACAACAGCAGCAGCAGCAGCAGCAGCAGCAGCAAGCAAAAGAGAAATAAATGAAGTGATAAAAACTATTAAAAAGTCAGACTAAAAACAACAGAAAACAACAGCAGCGGCAGCAACAACAGCAACTGAAAGAGAGAAATAAACGTGGTGGCCGCAGGAGATGATACGATGCAGCAGCAGCAGAAATAGCCATAGCAACAAGAGCAACAAGAGCACCGAGAGCACCAAGAGCACCAATAGCAACAAGAGCAACAAGAGCAACAAGGGCAACAAGGGCAACAAGAGCAACAAGAGCAGCAAAACCAACAGCAACAGCGACAAGACCAACAGCCACAGTAAGAACAGAAAAAAGCAATGGCAACAACAACAGTGAGAGCAAGAGCAACGGGAACAGCAACAACAACAACATCAAGAGCAACAACAACAACAGAAAAAGCAAGAGCAACAAGCAGCAACAGCAATAGCAGTGACAGCAACAGCAATAACAACCACAAGACCAGGAACAGCAACAGCAGCAACAGGAACAGCAACAATAGCAGCAGCAAGAGCAACAGCAATAACAGCATCAACACAAGCAATAGAAGGTGCAACAGTCAGGAGCAACAACAGTGCCAACAGAAACAACGACAGCAACAACAGCAGCTGCAGCAATAACAGCAACAACATCAGCAACAGCAACAACAGCAGCAGCAACAAGGACAACAGCAACAACAACAGCCGCAGCAACAACAGCAACAACTGCGACATCAATAACAAGAAGAGTACTGCAAGAACAACAACAACAGCAAACACTAGCAGCAGCAGCAGCCGCAACAGCAGCGGATTCAGCAGCAGCAGCCGCAACAACAGCGGATTCAGCAGCAGCAGCAACAACAACAGACATCCCCCGATTGAAAGGCTAGCAAACCATTTCTCCCGCCCTCCAAACCGTCTTTCCTT
>BFEA01000343.1:1324914-1335492 GCA_003427395.1 Chara braunii
CTCTCTCTCTCTCTCTCTCTCTCTCTCTCTCTCTCTCTCTCTCTCTCTCTCTCTCTCTCTCTCTCTCTCTCTTCCTTTCTCTCTCTCTTTAGGTCTCTCTCTCACTCTCCCTCTCTCTCCCTCTATCTCACTTCCCTCCCTACCTATCTCGCTCGTAGTTACACCCACACGACCACTTTCTGTTTCGGCCTTCTCAGCCTCTTTTGACTTAGGGACCTTTGACACTGAAATTCGAATTTGGGGTCTGCAGCGTGAAAAGGCCTTTCACAAGTAGCAGGTAGGAAGGCAGAAGACGACAGAAAGTTAGTACCTTTAGAGGCCAAAGGAATTTTAGAAGTCCGGTAGGCTTAGAGTCTAGAGATACAGGTCTAGTAGTCTGAGTCTAGGGCCTGCAGTGAGGGATATCAGTCTGCAATGATGTTTCCCCCTGAAACGGGGAAGATACCGGTAGCTTGGGAGGCCGAGCGGCCTGGAAAGTCACTGCTTGAAGAGGCAGTAGGTCGGTATATCTTCAGGGGGAGCGAAGAGCTCAAGTTTGGCAACACACTGTTTGGGCAAGCACTGGATGGGAGCAGCGCCAAGGAAGGAGAAGGCGGGTTCGGCCTTCCACCTCAGCTATGGTGTGGAGAGGACCAAGGAGGGGCTTCGTGGGAGGTAGTAGGAGGAGGAAGACATCGAGCAAGGAGGAGGATGACAGGGGAAGCTTACCTGGCTATGGTGGTCTGCATCTTCATCTTCTTGGTGGGCGCTGCATCTGGAAGGCCCCAACTAGGGTAGGAATCTTCAAGGAAGACTTTGGGGCAGTATGGCAGCATAGTAGGAGGGACGTAGTAGTCTTGCGCTGTCGTCTGAACATCGGTGCTTCACTCCAATAGTCCGCCATAGCAATGTGCTCAACATAGTAGGGAGGAAGGTTTAGGAGATGGCATGTTTTTATTGTCATTATTATTATTATTATTATTGTAAACAAGAAGTTGGGGGAGTGAAAGGTTGGAGATGGTGGTGACACGAAGGGGGATTGACATTGGTATTTGTTTGTGTTCATCTTCTTCTCCTTCCATTCTTATTCCTTCTTCTTCCATGTTCTATTTCTCTTCCCAAGGTCTTTCTTTGAGTTGTTACACTTCAATATAGACAAGATCATAACAATTGGTATCGGAGCGATACTTACATGCTGGCGAGAGGTAGTCTTGTTGATCCGACCCTAATCCAAGATGATTAGGGCTAATTAATCGCGGATTAGGGTTGGCTAGTGAAGAAGTGGGGTGGCGACGTAAGTGGGAGCTGCCCCCACCTGTCCCAAGTCTTATGGGGCCGGCGTATGACCTGGCCAGGTTGATGGAGTGGATGAATGGGGTGACAAGAGACCGGAAGTGAGTAGTTGGGGTGATTTAATGGAGAAGAGAGTGAGAGGTGACTCACACCTGGGGGTGACCTGGGCTCTAAGCTTGAGGAGGACATTGACCGACTTTTGGGCTTCTCTCCAAGAAGTTGAACTTGGTGGTGAAGTAGCCATGGATACACCAAATGATTGTAAGTTGCTGATTGATCTTCAACATCGATGTGGGATGCGGCTGTGTACATTGGTGTAGAGTAGACCCTTCTAGGTTGGTAGGACTGTAGAGTAGAGGGTGCTAATTGGGTCAGCAGGACACATGAGAGAGGGGGGTGAGTTGTACTTCATCTCAGAGGTCCGGGTCACACAGGTAAGTGCCATGTAACTAACCACACACGGCCTTAGTTCAGTGGGTAGAGCACCGGTGTTGAATGTGCATTGTGGTATAGGGGCGCATGTTTGAATCTTCGTACCTGCGCCCTGCGCATTATGTGTGTGCACACCGGGCAACGCAAGAGATTCGATGCCCGAAACCGGCCCACATGCAGGGGTTTCAAGATACAGCTCCGAACTGTGGGATCCAGCCATTGTTGCTGCCACATCGGAGGCTGCCCCCCTGAGCGTGCCACACGGCATTGCTCATTTTGGGTTGCTGAAGAGCATCACTTGCGCCTCCTCTTGGGTTGTGTGAGTTCATGGGGGGATGGGGCGGGGGGAGGGGTGGACTCAGTCGGGAAGAGCACGGCAGTGAGGCTAGGGTTCACTATTCCCCTAGCAGGCCAACGACACCCCCCTCAGTGATAGGTGACAGGGTGCTTGATTGCCTCTCGGCAGGTCAACCTTGGGGGCCTGGGAACCTGAATCGGGGTACAGTGCACCCAGTTGCCGGCGATCAAGAAGCACCGGTCTCGATTGATACCTGTCCAGGTGTGTCCGTGTTGTTGAGGTTGAGCGTTCCGTCCTTGAGTGTCCCTTGTCTGTGGGTGGGTCCACTGTGCCGGCATGGAGGGCTGAACACGGTGCGTCCAGCCCCTAGCCGGAAATCCGCGCCCTGCACTGTCCCCGACCCCCTCACAACCTTTTTTTGAGGTGTTGTGTAACTAGGGGATGCCCATGGTGGAGTGCATGGTGATGCATGGCTTAATGGGGTATGGTGGACTCCTTTTCCTACTCTCTGTGATCTTGGCTCATGTGCATGAGTTTGACTGCTCTCTCACTGATGGATGGATGGATCGGAGTATCTTGATTAGCATTGCATACCTCTCACCAGTACTTTTGTCTTTTCATTTTGAATTGGTAGTAGCTGAATAGGGACCATCCAATCTTGTCTTTGCCTTTCAATACCGCAGGGATAGTTTTGGGATGCACGGTGGGACTCTTCTTTGCTGATTGGGTTACCGGCCCACCTGGGACTATGAGTACCCAGTGGGACCCTGTTCTAGCAAGAAAGAGCCCCCTTGCTACTAAGTCTACCATTACAGGCAGTTCTCTGTCTTGCTAGAAGGAGGGCGCACTCTAGGATGGGACGCTCACCTTCAGGCGGATATTGACTGAGTTTCTCTGCAAACTCTAACATCAGGTCCGTAGCTTGGCTCGCAATTGTCTACTCCACCCGAACGCCCGTTGCTTCAACTGGTTTATTTCCTGCATCTGATTTATATGCTCTCTCCAATCCGCGTTAGACTAGGTAAGAGTGGATGACCGGACCCATTAGTTAAACCAGACCTCTCTTGGTATCTTATTTATTTTTTCTGGCTGTTGTCATTCTCTAATCCAAAAGAATTGCCACTCCAACTAGGAGTTCCATCCTTTCTTCTCGTGCTTTATTTGTTTCTTGAACTTTCTTCATTTGAATTATCTCGATGGCCATTGTGACTCAATTGCAGAAAAGATAGAGAGAAAGGAGGGGGGAAGATAGTGCTGCTTTTGAAAGAGTGAGGAAGGGGAAGAGGAGTGTTCATCAAAAGGTAAAGAGAGAGCACCCCTCTTGAGAGACCTACTAGCCTCCAATCCTCCATTATGGCTATGATTGTAGAGCAACAAAAAATCCAAATGGATGTCACAGATGAAGCGAACAAAGCCACAATTTCCATATTTCTATGACAGGGCCGTACTAAGGGAGAAGGAAGTTGAGGAGAGCAGAAAAAGAGATACTCTTGTGGCCTAAGAGGTCATCTTTAAGATTGTCCCTGCGCTGACTAATAAGCAGATTGCAGAAAAGACGGTCTCGCTCCTTAGGGCCTTGGTTCAAGTCCGGTCTCTTCAAGACCATTCTGGCCAGATCTTCCAACTATTTGATGAACACAAAAAGTTGCAGGATGATATGGCAAGGATGGCAGAGGAGCATTGTGCACTGCAGAAGTTTGCAGATTCGCAGCAGGCCTAAGTCGCTAACCCCCTCCCTTCACCCCCTAATCCTAATGCGTCTGTTGTGCCTACCTCCAACGCCTACCTTTTTTCTTCTACGTCATCAAGTTTGATGGTCACCCAAGGCTGGAACTGTAGTAGGTGCAGATTTTAGGACCGACGCAGCAACTAACAGCACCAGAAATTCTGCAACTATTGCAGCCCCAAGTACGGACACTGTAGTTGCTACTCCCTAGCTACAGTAGTCTTCTAGTGGACAAGAAGGCGGTGCAGATTCCGTCTACGTGCAATTGGAAAGAGGACATCAACTCTTGGATCAGCTCCATGAGATCATACTTTAATATGCTGCAAAAACTGTTACCCACTCAAGTTATGATCCCCTTTTGCTGCTTACTACCATAAGTTTGTCCCCTAATTTTCTGTAATTGCTTACCCCTTGTCTAGACTAACAATCAAGAACATATCTTACACTTGGAGTGATGGATGTGAGACTGTTTTTCAAGCATTGAAAGAGGCCTTGGTAAGTCAACTTGTACCCCGCACCCAAACTGGCATTTGTAGTCTCTATGGATGTGAGCCAATATGGAATTGGCGTAGTGTTACAACAAGATGACGGTGATGCTCTGCGCCCGTTGGGTACTACTGCCCAGCCACAAGGTAGCTACCTCTACGTACATGCGTGAGCTCTATGCCTTGAGAGTGGCACCAGAGCATTGGAAGCATTACCTTTTGGGATGCCACTTCAACTTTTCAAGGTCTTCTCAGACCATAAGATCTTGCAGTGGATTAAGTCACAAACTAACTTGTCCACAAGTTGTCCTGCTGGTTGCATGAGATTGATAAGTATGATTTTGAGCTGAAACATAAGAAAGTTTGTTACAACCGATTTGTTGATGCATTGTCTCACTACCCTGACTATATGACTGGCCTTGCGCATTCCTATGACCTCCAATAGACATTGAAGGAGGATTTGGTAGAGCACACCACCAAGTATCAGGACTATGGTCCAATCCTTTAACAACTCAAGGTTGACCCCGGTAGTTAACTTGATTACCACAAGTGTGAGGGTCTGTTGACTCTGTTATTTCGAACATATAGGAAGTTTGAACAACTGTACATTTTCAACCATTCACTTCTCCGAACTCACTTTTTCGGATATTGTCCAACGACCCGGCTTTCTGGTGCCCCTCTAGGAAGCAAGGGTCAAGAGATTTGCTTTTTGGGCGACACGTGCTCCTTTATCGCAAATACACAGGAGGGTAGGCAGGGTACTTTTACTTTCTGAGACTCGTTTTCGACAACCTGCTCAGTCTGCTGGCAGGCTACTTCCAATTACTTTCTGACAGTCATTTTCGAGCACCTGCTCAGTCAATCCCTTATTCCAGGGTAATCAATGCTGGCAGGCTTTTTACTTGCGTTTCTCCGACTTCTCTCTGAGACGTTTTGAATACAATTTGTATATAGGACGTTGGACCCGCTTTCCAGCAGGTGATGCTCCCCACCAATAGAAGGAGCCTCTCCCCGGGTAGTAGTGGTGACTGCTCTTACCAGCACCACTACTACCGGCGGGGGTGTATGTTCAAAAAAAAAAAAAAAAANAAAAAAAAAAAAAAAAAAAAAAAGGAGCAGACACTTTGACTTCCAAAAACTTATTGCAACAATTCGACTGGCCGCATATGAAGGAATCTCCGCATAAGTTTATGGAAGAATGCGAAGTCTGTCAACGAACTAAGATTCATAGACAACCACCCCTTGGCTTGTTAAAACCTTTACCCATCCTTTATCAACCTGGTGATTAAGTTTCTATCGACTTCACTGACATGGGAAAGATAAGTAGAAAGGAAACTTTCAACTCATGGTGATAATTAACAACTTCTCCTTAACTTGACCCCTTTACCACTACATGCACCAACTGAACTAGTCATTTGTGGATTCAAACAGAAATATATCTTGCAATTTGGCCCTCTGAAAACTTTTGTGAGTGATCGGAATACCTGGTTTATTAGTTCAGTAAGAACTTCGCCACTCAACTCTACGAGATTAAGTTGCATATGACATTTGGCCATCCGAAAGCCGATGGACAAGCTGAGGAGATCATCCAAATGGTCACCCAACTCATGAGTGCCTTAATTATTCCCGATCAAACACATGGGACAAAAAACAGGATGTGGTGAAGGGGTTATACAACAACTCCATCCACTCCGCAACAGGTATGCCGCCTAACAGGCTGTGGTGCGGATGGAAGATCCGCAAACCTCTCCCCTTACTTGTTCCTTGATCATCCGCTTGGTGCGACTCCTGGCATGCCTGGCTACGACGTCAAGTACCAGTGCTTGCTTTAAGTTGTTTTTGCAGCAATGAACAAGCGTCAGAATGCCATGGTCAAGTTTGCCAACAAGGATGCATACTTGCGACATTCTAAGAGGTGGGTAGACATATCTGAATTTTCATATGAGGCACAGTTGCAGGCTCGCAAGCCTTGGAAGGTAGCTTCGTCGACTTAAATCGCCGGTTCACATGAGCCTTTTTTTTTTTTTAACAAACAACCCGAGCAGATGCTAGGGGTGCTGATAAGCGCAGACACCTCTAGCACAGACCGGGTGACCCCATCTATTGGTGGGGAGCAGCACCTGCTGGAAAGCGGGTCCAACGTCCCTGAACATTGAGATTGTTTGTGTGAACAGATATGCAATTGAAATAGTCAGCGAACTCTTTTTTTTAAGCTTTCACCGAGTACTTATATGAGTGCCTCAACTTTTGGAACCTTTGCAGATGCTAGCTAGTTCTCTTCAGTGTCTTCACCCTTCGTCAGGGCGCCAAATGACATTTGTCTATTTCTGGTACTGTGTCATTTGCCCCTTCTTCCTTGTACCTCCAAGTCATGCTCCCCTTCTGTGTCATTCTTGTTTGCAATATGAGGGCGACTTCTTTGTGTTGCTCGATCGATGAGATTGGTCTAGGTTCTTCCAGGCTCCTACGCCCTACGCTGCACTATCCTTATCCGTTGTTTCCACACTTCCGCGTTGTACCCTATCTATGCCTCTTTGAGCAGCAACCCCCTTGCCCTTCAGTCTTGTTGTTTCTTCGAGCATTCCAATTACCCAAAGAAGTTATGCTCTACCAGGCTCATCGATATGGTGGGAATGGGTCCGGGAAATCCGAAGGTGGCCGAAGTGTAATCGCATTGTCGAATGTCGTCCATTCATGGAAGCAGAGCTGATATTTCCTGTGAACCTTCTTCTGATCTCCTCCTTGCATTTCACTCCGTTTCACTACCCCCAATTTTCCCCCGTTTGTTCCCCCAAGCCAGTTGCCACAGGATTGTTGGACATTTTGTTGGATTTCATTAGCGGGGCGAAGGGTTGAGATCCGGATTTTCACTTGTTCCCACTGTGAGGTGATATCAACTTGTACCTTTTGTTTGATGGTGTCCGCCAATTCTGGTCTATCCAGTCTGACATTTTCCATGTCGTGAGTACAACGTCGCCACCATAGGGCCCACATCACTGTCTTGTCCTATTTTGAACAGGTTATATGAGAAGGTGTCTAAATGGACTGGATGCCATGCTTCGCAGAGGATAGCTCTCCAATCCCACAACCATGGACAGTTGGTGCCAAGTTGACTTCATATTCTATCCCACCACCTCCATAGCCAGACCGCACCGGGGCATTGTAGAAAGATGTGCTCGATTGTCTCCGAGACTTTTTCTGGCAGGGAAGGGCATGGTACAGAATTTGCACCAGGGTAGTGCTAGTCCTCGTTGTTCGAGTGACAATTTGTTTATAACCCAGTTATTAGTTGGTAGGCAGCGACGGTCTATTTGCCATTGCAGGGAGGCCATTTTGGCAGGTCTAGCTCGTATCCCTTGGAACCAACCGATTGGGCGCAGTGCCTCCTTGCTAACATTTAACAGTCTCCTCCATCTGTCCTCCACCTGGTCTCTGAGGTTGATCTTTTGCCTTATCATTCTATAGGTGGATTTGACCGATAGATTGTGTAGGGATCGGGTGCACTTCCTACCCCTTCCTACTGTGTTAGACCAAGTCCAATTGACAGGATCAAAGGGAAGGTTATAGCAGGTTGTCTTGGATCCATTCCGTTATTTATGGCCGAGGTCGGTGTAATTTGTTGTCCTGCCCCAGTTTGAAAAGACTGAGTAGGGATTTCCCACACGGGTGTCTGTCGACTATGCTGCCAACCCATCGGGGTCTCCCTCGAATGGCCACCCAGTCACTTTCCTGCATGTTGGGGACAATTGGGGCCTTTTCGTAGGATCCGGACCCAGTCCAGGGGGATCATTTCGATCATTTCTTCAAGTGCTTTTGTCGAGTGGTGGCTATAGCCTAGCTTTGTTCGTATCTCTTCTGGGGAGAGCCAACTTTTTGTCATTCGATCCCAGATGTCTCCTATTCTCACTACTCCTCTTTTTACCCATCCTCACCATGGGTTATCCATACAACGTGGGGATTGTCCCAGGGGGTCTTTAATCCATCTGTTGTTGAAGAGGGGCTGCTGACAGATTTCCTCCCATCTCTTTGGAGGGGTTTCGTCGAGGAGGGGTAGTTTGTGCCAGATTTTCAGTAAGATGCGAACGAGTCCCTCCTGATGTCTTCTCTCGCTGCTTGGCGGTCCGATGCCTGTGGTTGGGCCGGGGGATGGTTGCTCCCTCACGGGATTGACCATGACTTATTTTCCAACCACGTCATTAGGTCGAGGTTAGCTGGGGTAGCAGGGGCTAATATCGCTATTTGCTCTAGTGCCAGGGCTGCCCATGGGGTCTGTGGATTGAAGATCAATCTTTTGATCCATTGTACTGCGTGCTTGGGTCTGTGTGGCTGGGTCAATGATCCCCACCCCTCCCTTGGACTTGGGCTGGATTATTGACTGCCATGCCACTCTGAGCCTAAGTAGTGCTCTTACCAGTATACGCAGTAAGAGCACTTGGCTTCGGGGCTGCACTGCTGGTGAAAGCAGCAGGCCACTTTGAAAAGGTGCAGTTGCAGGCTCGCAAGCCTTGGAAGGCAGCTTCATCAACTTATGTGAGTTGGTGGTTTAAACCGCCAGTAGACGGCCCCAGCCTTGGTGAAACAAAACTCAACGCCTACGCCAAACAGATTGGGGACGCGCTGCCATTGATAAATTTCATCAACATCCTTTGTTGCGTTTCCAGCCTCCAAAAGTTGCGGTGAGGGGGCCCCGCCCAATGTAAGGCCGTGCATTGGTCCTTTAACAGAGTTTTCTTTTCTTTTTCTCACTTTCTTTTATGCTCTTTTGCGTTTTCAATAAATCATTCTAAAACCCCCATAGGCTGAGCATCGGATCTTTCAGATTCAATGGTGATCATGTGTCACTAACGCCACACTGTACTAAGATTCTAGACTAAACCCCCGCTAGTGGGCATGGCCCCTTAAGTCACTCTTAAGAAGGTATCAGCGCCCATCTGACAGCCTGCAACTTTGGCTCCAGCTACTGACATTCTTAAGGCCAGGACCCACTGCATGGTCGAACGGATTTCTTGGGCGGCTGTGCCGTGGGGTCCACAGACTTTAACCACCTTTCCCATATACCGGCTTCGCAAAAAAATAGAGTAGAAGTGTTTCTAGTCAGACGAATTTGGGCGCTCCAGTAGTGGCCCATTCGTTCATCATTGTCGCGGTTTGTTAACCGCCGCAGCTTTCGGTAGTAGTGGTGGTTTAAGCTAGAGACTTCCCCGAAAGAAATAGGGGCTCCACATCAAAAGCAAATTCTTTTTTTGTTGAAACAGTCAGTGCAAATTTTGGACAAGTAGGCTGCCAGTGGACCAGCGTGTTCCGGGCCGCACACGGGACTCTCTAAGCTAGATGCCCTAACCCCCTACTCTTCCCCCAACAGTTACTGTAGCATTCTCTTTGGGGGTTTGGTGGACAAGAGGCCAGACTCAGGCATCAGATCTAGTATTGCCCCTGAGATGGCAGGTGTTTTTTTGGGGAACATCAGTGAAGGCGTACCGTCCTCAGGGCTTACTCACATTAGGACTTTTTTTACATATTTCTAGACACAGTTTTGGTCAGATACATCCAGCTCTGGCCTTAAATTAGGTCAGATACATTTAGATAGTGCGTATATCCTCAGGCAGGGATATGAGCCCGTGCGTGGTGAAAGTGTCACTGTTTTGATGGCGCTGATCTTATTCATGGGAAGCAGCATGCGCTGTGAATCGGGCTCAGCATCCCTTTCACACAACACCACTGTTTAACCACTGCAGCAGATGGACTGGCTTCATCCGGTCAGACTGGGGCGCCAGGTACCCGGCGCCAGGTATCAGTTGATTGCGTTCCTGCTGTGAGCAGAGCAGGCCACACTGGAGCTATGTTTGTGCTATGCTAGCAGCAGAACCTGGCCCTTTTGTGACCAGATTCATGTTCACCAAGCATAAAAATCGCCCTACAGCCCACTTCCCTTAGGCTGCCTCTCTGTGCACCCTCCAATATCTGGCTCTCTCATTCCTGTTCCCTTCTGCTCCTAGAAAGATGAAAGGAGGTAGCACCTAACCTTATGAGATCCATCTGATTGCTTCGAGATTCGAACCCATGACCTGTCTCATGGGAAACAGTTGCATGTGTGTACATAAAAAAATAATATCAGCCTCATGGGCTGCTTGCTACCTAAGCCCTTGATAGGACCTCTCTATGGGCCCCAGAAGCCACCTCCCCACCCCCCCCAGGAAAAAAGGCTCTCTCATCCCAAGACCAGTCTAGGAGAGGCTTCCATTCAGAGAACCAGAAGAGCCCCCTTGTTCCCCACCATCACCACTGCCCAACAGCACATTTCCACCCCTGACAGGTTTTCAGGGAATTGGACCAAACCGGAGCTCTGACTACATTACTATGATCGT
>BFEA01000343.1:1354147-1372466 GCA_003427395.1 Chara braunii
AGAGAGAGAGAGAGAGAGAGAGAGAGAGAGAGAGAGAGAGAGAGAGAGAGAGAGAAGAGTTGAGAGCGAGAATGAGAAGAAGAATCACACACATCGAGGGAGGGGGAGTCGCGTTCATTCTGCAGTCGGGTTGTTGTTGTTGGAGAGACTCAAACTCGTCCATTGTATAATATAATAATTTTGGGTGGAAATTCTTCGTGCGGCGTGCGCTGATTCATGTGTCATCTCTCGGCTTTCATGTGAACTCTCAGATGTATGTTCCTTTCATGCATGCCGCGAATTGGAACTGAATCCAGGAGGTTCATTGCATGGACAGGGAAGGGGAGATAATCAAGGTGAAGAGGGAGGGCAATCATGGGATGGGTATTAATCATTTGGGGGGAACGGCATGGTTGATACCCGATCCTTATCGAGGGCTAATGATTGGAAAGGGGGGAGATGTCCACGTCTGCGTCCAGCAGGGCAGTCAATCCCCTCGTATGAGGGGAATCAATGCTGCCCTGCGATTTTCATCCTATCAAATTAGCGTGGTAATGTTAAATTTTAACAGATCCGATATATCTGAGTAGTAGTGTTGAGTTGTTGATGTGGAGAGGGGAGGGGTGATAATCGAGGTGAGAAGAGGGGTGGTTTTCATGTGATACGTATTAATCATGTGAAGCGTGGGCATGATTGACACCTGATCCTTAGCGAGGGTTGGTGAATGGAATGGGGGAGGGTTGCCCACATCTGGGTACAGCAGGGCAGTTAATCCCCTCGTACTCGTACGAGGGCAATCAATGCTGCCCTGCGCCGTCATAGGAATACTGGGCAGGATAGGTGACAGATTTGATATATTTGAGTAGCAATGTTGACTTATAGATGTGGACAGGGGAGGGGCGATAATCATGGCGAGAAGAGGGGTGGTTATCATGTGCAAGGTATTAATCATGTGAAGGGAGGGCATGGTTCACACCTGAGCCGTAGCGAGGGCTAGTGAATGGAATGGGGAGGGATGTCCACATCTGAGCACAGCAGGGCAGTGAATCCCCTCGTACATCCTATCGACATGTTGTAATTTCTTACAGGGACGCAGGACCCAATTTCCTGCATGTGCAGCTCCCCACGAATAGATTGGAGCCAATCTCATGGCGGCCTCCAACCGGGGGGGTCCCCCTATCACCCTCTGGGTAGTTGGCCGGCAACAGATTAACAAAAAAAAAGAAAAAAAAGAAGAAGAATAATGGCCACATTGGTGTGGTTAAGTGCACACTTGGGTTCAGGCATTTTTTTCCCACAATGATATAGCAAGTAACGTGGAGCACAATAAATCCCTTGTGATCCCTTTGTCAACTTTTACTATACCTTTTATAGGGGTACCCCTTTCGTTTGTTCTGCCTTTTATAGGGGTACCCCTTTCGTTTGTTCTGCCTTTTATAGGGGTACCCCTTTCGTTTGTTCTTGCAGCTCCCCTTTTACAATGCCTCCCACGTACAAGGGTGGCCACATTGATTGTGGTTGAGCGCCAGCTGCCCACATCCCCGTGTGCCTTAACGGCACATTTGCACGTTATGAAGGGAGGCTAAGTAAAAGGGGAGGTATACTCCTATTCATTGTTCTTTAGATCTTCAGCTTATATGTTGGCTGTTCTCTTAGTGATGCTCATTCCTATGCATTGACTAGTGGTGCACAAGGGGAGGGAAGAAGGGACAGGGTGGGAGGCGGTGTTCTATAGGGAGTGCGAGACGGGAGAAAGTGGAGTGGCAGAGGACAGAACATAGTATCACTCACCATTGGAGCATTCTACTCTCGAATGGCACAAGGGGCCTGTCATTGTTTGGGTTGCCGAAAATTTGGAGTTGAGAAGAAGCTGTTGCCTATGGAAAGTGGCCACCCCTACAAACCGGACAGGACCGGTTCGGGTGTGGACTGTGGAAAGCACCACATCCAATTCTCGCAGTTGCAGTTGCTGGATCAAATGGCACGGCGTAGACAGATGTCACAGGCTACGCGGCTCCTACACGCTATGAATACAGAGGCGGCGCGGCCGCAATTGTAGAGGCATTGCCGTTCCAGCCCGTCTACAAATCGGACAAGACATGTCAGGGTGCCATGCATGACTGCAATATTGACAGTTATAATACGTATGCAAACAAAAACTCGCATGGGCTATCCCTTCATAATCCTCACGGCACAAGGCATGGGAACCACATGCTAGCCGAAGCTGCGGTGGGTCGTCACAGAGCGGCATTGAGCAGGTTTCTTGGGTTTCAGCAATGTTTATTCCCTCTCTATGGGCAGACGACAACAGGGATTGATTCAAAGCAAGGGTGTTTAGCTACTGCGGGATTTGGTCTGCGGCAGCTCGCCCTGGTCGTGATAGCCTTTCAGTACAGCGCTCTGTAGGTGGTTCATATGGTAGTCTGTTTTCCTCCTCAAGCTGCTGAGTCAGTCGTTTGTCTGGCAAGGAGGAAGGAAATCCGTCTGCAGTTGCAGTAGGTGTATACCCAACACTGCATGTGGCACATGCTAGGAGAGGATGTGGCGGATGACGGCACCAGGGATACTCCATGCAGGAGAGAGACATACTTTCTATGACAGCTTCCTGGAAACATTGACGACACATGGCATGTTGCAGACATGCCAGTAGGAAAGTAGGCTGACGTTCGCATCTATTTAAGCATGGCAGGTCAAGGCCACAACGGCATGCTGGGCATTGGGCAATTAATTAGGGGCTGCGGGGGATGAGTACAAGACAAAGGGTTGCAGTTTTTGCAGCAGACGCTGACAGTGACCATCCCTTCGTAGTGTTCGGAGCAGAGGAAGGAGAGCATGCTAACAGTACTGTAGTGGCGTGACGGCAGCATGGGATCTGTCTCTTATACACATCTAGATGTGTATAAGAGACAGGGTCAGTCTGGACCCCACAGAAAAGCGGCAAGGAAAAACTTTTCCAAGAGGCCGTTTCCGGGACCCCACAGCGGGCGNAGAGAGAGAGAGAGAGAGAGAGAGAGAGAGAGAGAGAGAGAGAGAGAGAGAGAGAGAGAGAGAGAGAGAGGGAGGTACACATGCATAAAAAGACAGACAACAAGGAAAAGGTGGGCGTTTTTTTGCAGTGAAATTCTTCTTTTTCTTCCTTTTCTCTTTCTTCTCTCTTCTTTTTTGAAAGGGCGACAGCCTTGAGATATCATCATGGAACTGACCGGCTGTAGGTAATTCAGAACTATTATCAACTTTAGTATTTTACTCATCTGTTTCCGGTGGAGTTTGAACTCGGTTCTGTATTTCAACAGTTCAGGTGTGTGTGTACTAATGGAGCTAGCCCAGTTGGTACGTGCAGTGGAATTCTGTTTCTTGACAGCCAGCTCATACTGAGGAGTCCCCACTAGTGATATGTTCGTGCTTGGAAAACTGAACCTGGCCATAAAAGTGGCCAGGTTCGTGCGTTCTTAGCATGAAAATAGCCCCTGCGGAGCCTGCCTCTGACTCTCCTGAGTTCTCTTTTCCGGTTGTCAAGCAAATCATTCGGTCACTAGTTCACCTGGACTCTCCTCCTCCCTCCCCCTGTCTCTTATACACATCTAGATGTGTATAAGAGACAGGCCTATGACCGCATCCCGAGTTACACCCTTCTTTTCGGCCAGCAAATCCAAGGCAGAAGAAAACTCTTTGAAGTTGATCTTCCTGGCAGTCTGCAAGGAGAAGAACAAGAGATGGACAAAAAAGCTTAGCGTGTACTCAGCCTTGAAGTATTCCAAATTTCCAATTGACTGTGGCCTTACTTGTTCAACAAATGCATGCAGGCAGGTCCTGGTGTGAGTATGCCCTTGGTCACTTGTGCTGTTTTAAGGCTCTGCCTGAAAAACTCTTTCCTTAAGCCAGGGGCATCACGCACTGTCTTATTATTTTCTTGTTTTGCCACTGTATTCTTTACGGTCGTCCTTTTCAACGTTCTTCCCAGTGCCATTCTGTAACTCAAACAGCCATTTTCAAGGGCAGAAAACCGCTTACAGTATTTTGGGGCTCTAGAAGTGCGTGTACTGTTGTTAATGTATTATATGCATTTATTTCAATTTTTTAAATATCCAATATTATCCATAAGATGTGGCTGCAAATCGACGACAAAAAAACGTGAGGCAGCTGAGGCCCCAAAACCCTAAACAACATAAAGATGTAAAACCCTCAATGTGCAATGAGTCAATGCCCCGCACAGTCAAGTCCGAGATTTCTGCATCTATGATTTTTCTGAGGAATGTTGTTTGTTGGTTGGATTTGTAGAGATTTCTGAGTCTGAGTCCGTTTACTGTGTTGCCTTCGTGTCCAAGAGTCTATCTGATTCTTGCCAAGTCTAGGTCTGTGTGCGTGATCAAACTGTTCTTGCACTGCGGTTATGTGTCCCAGGAGGGGTATGACAGTGAGTAGGTACAGTTACAGGGGTAGGGCTGGAATTTGGATGGCGAACGCACTTCGAGGAAACTCTAGGACGGACAAAGTAGAACTAGATAGGAACCGGGTAGGGATTCGCCAGTGAGTCAGAAAGGCCCTAGAGTCTGGTAGCCTTTAAGTGGGTCATGATGGTACCATGCACGAATAATGCAAGGATTAGGGCTTGATTAGGGCTTGATACGGGGCCTGCAGGCTGGTTACATACTGTAATGATGTTCCCACCGAAGGGCAGGAACAGCTGGTAGGACTCTGCATCTGTACGAGGCTGGAGTACCTGCATAGGACGGACTGGAGGCCGGAGAGGCGCAAGTATATCATTCACTGAAATGGGTAGGCATGGCTTTCACCCCGCAGTGATGTTGCTTCTTTGGCCTGAGGGAGAGTGAGGCAGAGCACTAGGGTGAGGACGGAGGAGCTGGGGTGAGAAAGAAGACTTTCATGGCTATGGAAGATGTGCAGTAGTAGAAGGGAGAGGACCTAGGCTATGCAGGCAGAGAGAACAGGACATCAACCTAGGCTTGGAGGTAGGTGGAAGGGAAGAGTACAGGCATAAGAGGAGGAAGGAGGGAACTGACCCAAGAGACTTACCTTTGGCTATGGTGGACCTTCATCTCCACTCCCTTCATTGGCGCTGCATCTAGAAGGCCCCTATTTGGGTACCAGCTTGACATGAACTTCATCCAGATGTGTGGCTACAACAAACTGAAATGGGAGAGGCATGGCAGTAGTGCATTTTCCTTTAACGTCCATATTAGACATGGATGAGCTGCCATAGCTAGTCATGCAACCAATACAGGAGGAGAGAGAGAGAGTGAGCTAAAGGAGAGCTCTTTGAGTGCTGGCAGTAATAAGAATCATTCGGACATTGATTCTTGTTCATTCATTCATTCATTCACTACTGACTGTATTTATTGCTAATACGAGGACGAGGTGATTATGTGACGGCTGATGATGATGATAATGGCAAGCGGAGGAGATGACATTGGTTCAATCCTGTTTTCTTCTTCTTCTTCTTCTTCTTCTTCTTCTTCTTCTTCTTCTTCTTCTTCTTCTTCTTTCTCTCTTCATTCTTCTCCTCTTCTTCTTTGTCTTCCGTTCTTCATTCTTCTTCTCTCCTGGTGCGAATCCACTTCTTCTTGAGTTGGGATGTATGAGATTATGTCCAAGTTAAGTCTTGCATTGTGAACTGAGCAGGATCATATCTATTCGTATCAGAGCTGATGTTGCATACTGTAAGGGTGCAGACCAGACCAAGAACCGACCTCTCTCACAAAGTACAAGATAGCGTAGCGGAAGACTTAGATACCAATGATCCGAACAATCAATATTGCAATGCAGCCCCGAACATACATCATCATCATCACTCCATGGTGTGAAGGGGCCTGGCGCTCACACAGGAAGAATGCGCCAGTCCCCAACCATACACAGACGAAGAAGAGGGGGGTTAGACGAAGAAGAGGGGAAGATGGGAATGTCGTCAACACCAAGTCTTCGGCACAGGCCCAAATAGTCCCTCGTCAAAATGTCTGAATCCCAATGTCGAGTCTGGATCCAATGTCGTCAAGTCTCAAGTCACAACTCTCTCTCTCTCTGTCGTAGTCCGCTGATACTGAGAAGTCAGGTAGTGAGAGGGTGAAGAAGAGATGGTGGACTTAGAAGAGGAAGAAGAAGAACTCTCTCTCTCTCTCTCTCTCAGTCCGGTACTAGCCTGTGAAGCTGGCGCCTTGATGCAGGTACCTCGAAGATGGAGCTGGAGGTATGGCGCCACAGGTAAGTCTCACTGGCCTCCGCCAGCCATCTCTCTCCAACTCTACTACTACCACTACTAGCGCCCAGCGCTGAAGACTACTGCTACTGCTACTAGCGCCCAGCGCTGAAGACTACTGCTACTGCTACTAGAGCCCAGCGCTGAAGACTACTGCTACTGCTACTAGAGCCCAGCGCTGAAGACTACTGCTACTGCTACTAGCGCCCAGCGCTGAAAACTACTGCTAGCGCTAAGCTACTCCTGCAGCGCTCCTCCAGAGTGCTGCTGCCGAATCCTGAAGACTACTACTGCCTCGGCCTCTGACTGCCCGTGAAGTGCATGGGAACTCCCTATGTACTACCTCGGCCTGCCTCCTGACTGCCTGCAGCTGCAGGGCGGGGCAGTCCAGGAGGCTGCTCTTGCCAATGCCGAGGTGAGCCAGGGCCTGCCGCTGCAGCTCCTGCTGAGGCTGGCGTGGGAACAGGCCAAAAATAGCCTGTTCCTGAAACCCTGGTTTTGTGCCTGAGTGTTAGGGCCGGTCGATCTTACGAGGGCCCGAAAGTGGCCCTCCGTTTCAGGCTGAAAAGACTCAGGGCCTGAAAGGCCCTGTTTTAGGCTGAAACGACATAGGGCCTGCAGGCCCTCGTTTTTCAGTCTTTCAGGCTGAAACGACACGGGGCCTGTAAGCCCTTGTTTCTAGGCTTTTAGGCTGAGACTGCAGGACAGGCCCTGCAGGCCCGTGTGGCTGCGCAGTATGCCACACCCCCCCCTCCTTGAAAGACCGAGCTTACCTGCGAGGGCGAAGCTGTCTGTCTGAGGGAGGGACCACAGCCCGGGTGGGAGGGGCAGGTCGTGAAGTTCCCTGAGCTAACCTTTGTCGCTCGTAGTGAGCGTAGATCAGCGGTGCGGATGCTTTCAAATCTGTTCCTGAAATCCACCGAGTGTCGTCGGATCGCATGCTTTGAATGTAACTTTGTACTGTCGAGGCTTGCTGCCGTACTTGCGATCCGTGATGACGCGGTCAACCTCCTGATGACCGTCCATAGATGGAGGATCTTGCGATCTTCGGCCCGGGAAGTCGTCGCTCTTGGCTGGTGTATATGTTGCCAGCTTCGAGGCGTGAAAGACTGGATGGACCATCAGATGCGGGGGAATGTTGATCACAAATGAGGGGCCATCGGGCTCATCGCCCGCGGCTGATGTCACGGGCCATGGTCCAAACCACTTGGGAAGCAGTTTGCGTGAAACATCCTGTTCGAGTGCAAACTCTTCCACGGAGACCCACACCAGATCACCGGCGCGGATGGGACATGGCACGCGATGCCTGTTGGCTTGCTGCTGCATGCGGACTTGAGCCTTTTGCATGTTCGCGCGGGCTTGAGACATCAATTCCCTGTACTTCCGAACGGAAGCGGGGGAGCAAGCAGCGTCTATGTCGGCTGTTCGTGGGAGGAGAAGATCAGTGAAGATACGGCCCTTCCGGCCACCGTGGTGCAACTCGAATGGAGTTACGCCGATCGCCGGATGCAACGAAGTGTTGTAGGCGAACTCGATGTCGGGGAGGCGGTCAACCCAATCCTTCTGATCCGGACGGATGAGTGTACGAAGCATCATTTGAGCGGTTTGATGTGCCCGCTCTGTTTGCCCGTCCGTTTGTGGATGCTGAGACGAACTTGGTTTCATCTTCATGCCGGATTCCTGCATGAGAGAAGTCCAAAATGCCGACATGAAGCGAGTGTCGCAGTCGCTGACGATGTCTTCCGGCACGCCATGGCTGCAAATCCAGTTGGTGTGTAGGAGGCACGCAAGTTCGGGAGCCGTGGCGTAGTACTTGCAAGGAAGAAATCGCGCATACTTACTCAAACGGTCAACGACCGTGAGGATGTCGTCGTGCCCGAGCCGGTCGCGGGGAAACGGACCCGTGACGTCCATGGCAATGGAGAGGCCGGGTTCCTGTGGGATAGGCATCGGGCGCAACTCGCCGTAGGGATTGCAGTTGCGGGGCTTGCTTCGTCGGCAAACTTCGCAAAAGTCGCAATACCGAGTGACATCGGTAATGAGGTCAGGCCATCGGAATCGTTGCCGAAGTCGTGCAATAGTGCAATTGACTCCAAAATGGTCGGCGAGTCGCGAGTCATGGTACTCAACGAGAAGGCGAGTCCGAAGACGACGGTCATGTGGGACACACAATAAGTCCTTGCCTCTCGAGTGAAGGAGCAAGTACCCGTCGACGATGCGATAATGGCTGGCCGGCGGGTGATCCGAAGATAGCTGCTCGTACAACGTGGCGAAATCCGGATCGGACTCATAGCCCCGGATGAAGTGTCGCTGGAGTTCCTCGTCAAATGCGAAGGCATGATGTGTCATAGCGCAAAGATCGGGTCTTTCCGAGAGTGCATCTGCTGCGCGATTGGAGAGGCCGGGGAGATGTTTTGGTGTGAAGTCAAATTGGTCGATGAAGTACAGCCATCGTCCGATCGTGATGCTCACCGTATCCTGCGTCTTGTAGTAGGTCAATGGGTTGTTGTTCGTGACCCATGTGAACCTACGACGCCCAAGGAGGAAGTGCCGCCATCGCTTGAGAGCCATCACGAACGCGAGCAACTCCTTCTTCCTTGCATCATCAAGTGAATTGATGGGAGGCACTTTGTGGCTGAAATACTCCACAGGGTGCCAATCGTCGCCGTCATGTTGTTCCAAGACCGCCCCAATGCCATAGCCGGAAGCATTGGTTGTCACTCTCGTTGGCAGGGTGGGGTCATAGATGCTAAGGACGGGTGCCATGAGCATGGCCATCTTGAGTGCTTGGAATGATCGGCGTGCGTCGTCATCGAATACGAATGGCACCTTTGGCGATTGTAATCTCGTCATAGGTGCAGCAATCCTTGAGTACCCGGTGATGAAGCGTTGATAGTAGTTTGCCAACCC
Organism: Chara braunii; assembly: GCA_003427395.1. NCBI lineage: Eukaryota > Viridiplantae > Streptophyta > Charophyceae > Charales > Characeae > Chara > Chara braunii. The sequence goes on from BFEA01000343.1 coordinate 1,363,248, forward strand.
CATGAATGAACGAACGTCCGTGGTGTTGGTGGGCTCGGGCCATACGCGGATGGCCTCGATCTTGTCCGCAAGTGGACGGATGCCTTGCGGCGTCACATAATGTCCCAAGTACTCCAGCTCTTGCCGCGCGAATTTGCATTTGTCGCGGTTGGCTTTGTACATGGCTTGTCGTAGCCGCTCCAAAACGGTGCGCAGGTGCTCCACATGCTCGTCCAAACTCTGGCTGTACACCAAGATGTCGTCGAGGTAGATGAGTACGAATCTATCCAACATGTGTCGGAACTCCGTTGTCATAGCCGCTTGGAATGTGGCCGGGGCATTTGTAAGGCCAAAAGGCATAACCAGCCATTTGAAATGCCCATATCGCGTCTTAAACGCGGTCTTGTAGCGGTCCTCCTGTCGGATCTCGAGTTGGTGATATCTCGATTTGAGGTCAAGCTTGGAGAAGAACTTGGCGCCGCCCAGTCGTTCGAGGAGGTCGTGAATGCGTGGAAGAGGGCCGACGTTCTTGACGGTTTGCGCGTTGAGCTTGCGATAATCGATGCACAACTGCAGCTCCTTGTTCTTCTTCCGGACGAAGAGAACAGGAGCACCGTATGGCAAAGAGCTAGGCCGAATCCAGCCTTTCTCGAGAAGGTCGTCGAGTTGTGCCCTTAGCACACTTAAATCTTCCTCGCTCATGCGGTAGATGCAACCACGCGGATGTACGGCCCCATCCTCGAGGATGATCTCGTGGCGGATGGGCCGATCCGGTACTACTCCGTGCGGGGTTTCGAACAGGTCGCCGTAGGCATCGAGAAGCTCGGTGATGCGTGGGTCCGGTGGTGAGTCCGTCGATGGAATGTCTTGGGGCGGGAGGGTGTGGAGAAAACACACCCCCATCTCCTCCATGTCATCCCGGATGATGGAAGCTCGAATGCTTGCGGCGGACACCACGTGGCAGCTGATCGAAGGGTGAGGAGGAGGCACCGTGCATGGGACTAGTACTCCGTTCCAATCACGAACGTGAACGGTGCGTTGGTAGAAGTTCACCGGGTGATCCTCGCTTCGCAGCCATGACATGCCCAAGATCATGTCGAACTTGGTGTCCAAAATATCGAAGGACACGGCCTCGGTTGCATGCGGGGCAAAGTACACGGGGACGGCATCAATGCACCGGTCGATTGACTTGTGCATGTGACCGTCGGCCAACGTGACTTGCGTGGGTTGCGACTAGGCCAGCGTATACCATAAAGTCTTGGCTCATGTAGTTGCGAGTAGCTCCGCAATCGATCAAAGCGCTGCACGTCGCCTCTCCGATCTGAATGCGTATGTACAACAATGGTGTGTCGATGTCGTCGTACCGTTGTGTCTTGAACTCGCGGTCGATCTTCGCAATGTAGGCGTGAAGGTCGACAACCTCTACTCCGGCATCCATCAACGGAGTGGGTATTACAGTGTGCAAGTAATCCCGCAATTGTGCCATGAGCACGTTGCAATGCGGTTTCGGCAATCGACCGGACCGGGGAAAGGGCATCCATTGGAAGTCCGCAAACTTCAACGGGTCGAGCTCTTCAAGTCTTGACCATGTCGTCGAATCCCCGGCGATAGATGGCGGCGAAGTTGCCGGCTCGGTTGCCGATGGTAGTGAAACCGGGCATGCGGTGGATTGTTGCACGTGGAGTGGTTGGTCCAACGGTGGGACCAAGTGGACAGCATAACCCTCGTAAGTAAACCGAGGACTTGCGACATTCGCATCCTCCCCAGATGTGTAGGAGGCCGCTAGCAAGGCGGCCGAATCTGGCGGAGTGAGAGGTGGGGTTGCCTCACCTCCTGCGCAACTCAGTTTCTCGAGTTGATGCGCGGCCGAACATCCTCCTTGCCTTGATCTGGGCATTGGGAGGTCTTGTGCTTGGTGTTGTTGCACCAATAGCACCAGCCATAGCGGCCGCGCCACTTGTATTCGGCCTCGGTCAAGTGAAACTTGACCCATGGTGCTGGCTGTCCGTTTCCGGCCGGCGATGGGGTTTTCGCCTTCCCTTTTCCTCGGGAGTTATTGTTGCTTCGCGGCTGGACAGCAGCCACCTGATCTCCCTCACGTGATGCTTGGGTGGCTGCCGGGTCTTCCACAATGTTGTCCGTGTGGACTGCAGCGACATGCTGTGGATGCGGACCAAATTTACCTTTCTCCACATAGGTTGGCTGCCATGTTGACTTCTCGTGTGCAACTGCCCGATTGGTCTTGATGATCTCCCTTGCCTTGTCGATGATTTCGGCGAAGGTTGCGTATTGCTCGCGATCACCAAGTGCCAGGCTCAAGGCGGCACATGACCAGTTGTAGAACTCGCGGCGCAGATGCGAAAATGGCAATTCGAGATCGGGCGTCGCCGCGATCTTTTGCCATTCCGTGAGCCAGTTGTGTGTCGGTGTGTTGCCTTGCGTCATCGTGAAGAGGCGGTTGATGGCGAGCGTCGGGGCGTCGTCCACGATGAACCGCTTCTTCCATAGCTTCGTCAGATCTGCCCAAGGAATCTTCGTGTGCAGATCGGCAACGTCGACGTCGTGGATGGTTGCCAGGTGGCTAAGCCAGATCTGACATCCGCCCTTTGAGTTGAGAAACAGCGTGCCGATGTACGAGCGCTCGGGGACAAAAAGAATCCGAAGTTCCGTCGTAAAGCCTTCCCACCAGGGGATAGGGTCTTGATGCGTATAATCATCGAACTTTTCGATGCGGAATGTCGGCATCTTGTAGTGCTGCGTGGTGTTGCCATCCTTGTTGGGCAGCTGGTGCAGTTGCTGAACCTCGGTCTTCAAGGTGTCCAGCTGCTTGCTGATGGTGGCTGGTGCAGTGAAGGTGTTGATGTCGCCGAGCATTGCGACGACGTGGTCAACTCGTTCCTCCAGTTGGTAGGTAGAGGGTGCACTGCTGGCTGCGCCAGCATCTGGTCTTGGTGCTACCAACTCCAAGTCCTGTATACGGGAATCGAGTGCCCGTGTAGCATCCTCGCGCAGGGCCTTGTGGTTCTGCACCGCTCGTCGGAGATTTGCCAGCTCGGACTGCAGGTGGTTACAAGTGTAAACCAACCGGGTCATGAGTTTGGCAAGGAACTCCTTGTGCTGCTCTTCCGGTGTGGCGTCGTCGTGCTGCTCAGATGGTTCAAAGTGCCAAAACTTGAGCTTTTCGATGCTGGTGGCTTCATGCCGCAGTAACAGATCCTGGGCCTCCTTGCGGCGTGCCTGGGTATCTGCTTCTGCTTCGGCTTGAAGCCGCTGCTTTTCAGCTGTTACCGCCGCTTCAGCTTGTAGGCGGGCAGCCTCGRCTGCCRCCTGACGCTGTTCCTCAGCCTCGATCAGTGCGAGCTGAGCTTCGAAACGCTGTCGGTACTCGGCAATGGACTCATTGGCCAGTTGGCCTGGCATGCCCAGAACTGAGCCCGTCATGGTGGCGGGGTACTGCTGATGTGGCACTGTGGCACTGTTGACGTGGTACTGCTGATGTGGCATTGTTGCTGACGTGGCACTGCTGACGTGGCACTGCTGACATGGCACTGTTGCTGACATGGCACTGCTGACGTGGCACTGTTGCTGATGTGGCACTGCTGATGTGGCACTGTACCAAACCGGGAATGCAGGCAAAGGGGTGGGTGGGACGGAAAACGCAGGTAGGGAACCAACCAAGCTATACTTTCCTCCCGGTCCTAATCAACATAATAAAATAAATATATTAAAAAAAAAGAGGATCCCCCCCCCTTTTTTTTTTTTTATATATCTGTCGATCTGTTATGAGTGAGGTATGTCAGAAGAGTACTATGAGCGAGATCTAGGCCAGGTGCCGCAAAGTTTTGGCTTTCACAAAATGCGATCTTGAATTTTTTTTTTTGCGAAATAGAGTAGAGATGCGATTTTCAGAAAAGAAATAAATCCAGTTTCTGAGAATATGACAACCTCCTAATATGCCTAAAACGAAATGCTGATAGGCTTCGCAAGATTTCGGTTTTCAAAAAAAAAATTGCGAGATAGAATGGAGATTCGATTTTCAGATAAGGATAAATCCGGTTTCCGAGAATATGACCACCTCTATCGTTATCCTAATAGGCCTACAAAACGAAATGCTCACATCAGAAATTTTCGGCTATGTATGCAAAATATCAGAAAACGAAATGCTACTTTCAGAAAATTTTCGGATATTTGTTGCGTGAAAACGAAATGCTAATATCGGAATTTTTCAGGTAGAACGAAATGCTATTATCAGCATGTCGCCAATCCTTGCATACTCCTCCGGAAGATATAGCGGCCTACTGGCCTCTTGGGCAGTGACTTCCTAGGCCGAGTGGCCTCCCAGCAACCGGTACCTCCTCCCTTTCGGAGGGAAACATCATTGCAGGCTCTGCTATCGTCCGGAGAGGCCCTAGACTCGGGGCTACTTTGACTGGTACCGGCCTACCTCTAACCTACCGCTACTAGTCCTCTAAAAATGCCAACTTTTTGTCTTCTTCTGCTCGGCCTCCTGTACCCGACACTTCTACCACTACTTGAGTGGTACCAGCCTACCTGCTACTTGAGTGTTTTTCCCGCTGCTCTAAGTGTCGCGGGCCTACCCCCGCTACTTGAGTGTGTTCCCCGCTGCAACCCTCAAAGTCACGGCCACAGGTAAGTAACGGCCATGCGGGGCCTTTCAACCAGCAAGTACCCTTGCGGGTCACACGCACACTCAGCCGACAAGCACTCAGACAGGCACGCAAACCAGCAGGCACACACACACACACAGACTTGGAAACCACAGCAGAATGCGGGAATCTCAGCAAGGCATTCATTCCAGCGGCAAATCCCAGAAATCAGCAGTGTTCTCAGTCTGTGTTTTGGCGGGTCATTACAATACCCCCCTCTCAAGAGCAAGGTCCCTTCGAGCGAGTAATGCGTCGTAGGCGTAGATCAGAAAGTGAGATTTAGTAAGACCATGAGGAGTGAGTTTTGCAGAAAACTTAGCAGTCTGTCCATCAGCGATCTGTCGTTCATAAGCGTTAACAACACGGGGAGCATTCTTTAGCAGCTCTTTTCGGTCAATCAAGAAGAACTCGTTCAACGGGTGATAGAGGAAGTGAACCTTGTACTGTCTGTTCCTCCCTCTTCCTTCATGGGAAACAATTTTGTCTATCTCATGGCCGCCGTCGATAGGACGAGGTATCATAGGATCTCGGAAGGGAAAAATCTCATCATCGATGTGTGGAAACAGTTTGGACGTGTGAAAGACCATATATGTGCGCAGACGAGGAGGCACGTCAATCACATACGAAGGACCAAAATCATCGCCAACCACCTTTAGAACCTGCCAAGGGCCATAGTTCAATGGAAGAAGCTTTCGTGATACGCTCTCTTCGTAAAAAAACTCAGACACTTTGACCCAGACATAATTTCCTACTTCGAAGTTCCGTTCTTTGTGCGACTTGTTAGCATGTTTGATCATGGCATGCTGACGCTTGTTCATTGCGGCGATAGCAGCTTTGAGCAAGCGTGCATACTTGGCATTGTAGCCAGGCATGCCGAGCGTCAGACCAGGTGACCGTTCGGGGAACAGATAGGAGAGAGGATTGTGCAGCTGTCGTCCGTATTGCAACTGATTCGGTGTTATGCCAATTGCAGAGTGAATGGAGTTGTTGTACAACCCCTTCACTTTGTGTAACTCCTTGTCCCACGTGTTCTGATCTGGAACAATTAACGAGCGAAGTAGTTGAATGACAGTCTGGTTGATTTCCTCGACCAATCCATTGGCTTCGGGGTGTCGACCAGAAGTCTTGTTGAGTTTAATGTCGTAGATCTGAGAAGTGAAGTTCTGCCAATCTTTACTAATGAATCTGGTGCCCCGATCACTTACAATAGTTTTCGGGTGGCCAAATTGCAGAATGTATTGCTGATGAAATTCTTTGATCACAAGCTCGGTTGGGGCATGGGGAGGGAAAGGAATCAAATTAATAAATTTGGAAAAATGATCCACGATGACCATGACTTGTGAATTTCCTCCCTCAATCACCTTTCCCATGTCCGTGAAGTCGATGGAAATCGACTCACCGGGTCCATCAGGAATGGGGAGGGGTTTCATCAGGTCATAAGGCTTATGCCTATGGTCCTTGGTTCTTTGACATACTTGACATTCAACAATAAACTTCTGAGTTGATCCCTTCATTCCTGACCAATCAAACTGATGCAAAAGACTTCCATAACTCTTCTCAAAGGTGAAGTGTCCACTCCTACCATGTGCCAAATCCAAGAAATGAGTCCGGAGAGACGCATCGTTGGGTACACACAAACGATCAAACTTCCCATACCGGCGGGATACAAGACCCTCACACTCATGAAAATCAGGCTGACTGCTAGGGTCATCCTTGAGCTGCTTCAGTTTCCTTCAGAAGTCAGATGAGCTCACAAGGCAAGTCAAAAACTTAGGATGACGCGACAAAGCATCAGCAACACGATTATAACAACCTTTCTTATGTTTCAGTCCAAAATTGTAAACATCAATATCATGCAGCCATCGGGTCAACGTCGGGGAGAGATTTGTTTGCATCTTGATCCACTGCAAGGTCTGATGATCTGAGTAGACCTTGAAGTGGCGACCCGAAAGGTAGTGCTTCCAATGCGTGAGTGTTTCTCGCAAGGCATAGAGCTCACACATGTATGTGGAGGTAGCTACCTTGTGGCTGGGCATGCGTTTGCTGTAATATTCGAGCGGACGTAGGCCATCGCCATCATCTTGTTGTAGCACCAATCCCATACTGGCTGACTCAGGCTCTTTTGGGTGAACGTCCGTAGCAACCACGAACGTGAGGTCGGGATCCGCAATGCGGAGCACAGGATGACTTACCAAAGCCTCTTTCAAGGCTTGGAACGCAGTCTTGCATTTCTCACCCCACGCATAGGCAACATTCTTGCTTGTTAGTCTCAAGAGTGGGTGAGCAATGACAGAAATTTTGGGCACAAACTTCCGGTAATACGAAGCCAAACCAAGAATAGAACGTAGTTCGCGTACGTTCGCCGGTTGAGGCCACTTTCGTAAGACCTCAACCTTGGTTGCCTCCGACTCAAGGCCGTTTGCAGACAACCGGTGCCCAAGATAGATGACGTTGTTCCTTCCAAACTCAGATTTCTCTAAGTTGAGGTGCAGTTGTGCCTCCTTGAGGACTTGCAAACCCTCCTCAAGGTGTTTGACGTGCTCTTTCATGAACTTGCTGAAAATCAGGATGTCGTCGAGGTAAACAACAACAAACTTGTTGAGCTGATGACAGAGAACCTTGTCCATGAGGCACTGAAATGTGGCTGGTGCATTCGTAAGACCGAAGGGCATAACGATGAATTTTTACAGCTCATCGCGTGTTTTGAATGCAGTTTTGTGCTGGTCGCTCGGATCAACTTCAATCTGGTGGTAGCCAGACTTGAGGTCGATCTTGGAGAAGACCTTGCACCCACCTGCCGCATCTAGTCGATCATCTATACGAGGCAAGGGATAAGCATTCTTTCGGGTGATACGGTTTAGGCCACGATGGTCAATACACATCCGGAGTTTGCCTCCTTTCTTCGGTACAAACAGGACAGGTGCACCAAACTTAGACTTGCTAGGCCTAATCCATCCACGATCAATCATATCATCAATTTGTCTCCTCAACTCCTCCAACTCGCCTTGTCCCATACGGTAGACGCAACCCTTTGGAGGAACACTCCCTTCTATTATCTCGATCTTGTGTTTGACCGGACGCTTGGGAACTCCACGAGGTTCAGCCAGAACTCCAGGAAATCAATCTAATAGACGTCGAATATTTATTGGGACTTCCGGTGGACGATTATCCTCACCAAGAGAGAGAAAATCAGATTGAGAATTTACAGCAATTACAACCGAATTCGAAGTACTTGGATTAGAAGCAGACTGATTCTTTACAGTAGAAGTAGATGAAACAAAAGTAGAGATAGTAGAAGTAGAATTATTTTTCGAGGTAGAAAATGCAGCAAAAGTAAAAGGCACATGGAGAGGCTTTACAAGAGCTACATGCACATGCTCAGCTTCCTTGCGCCTGCGCACTGATTTGCAGAATTTGTTTGCACTCAAAAGAGTCACAGGGGACTCGCGCATCTCGTCCAATAGAACGGTACGCTCGTTCCCCTTGGCATCACGCACCACGAACTAAGTATTCGCCCACATGGTCCTTAGACAATGAGCCTTTAACCAGCCCAAGCCAATGACCGCGTCGAAAGGACATTTGTCCAAGACGTAAAAGTTCAGCTCATGTGTGACAGTGTGATCCTTGTCGAAATGAAGTGCACACCTTTGACAACATCTGTTGAGGTGACAACCTCTTGGTTGCCTACCTGGGTCTGACAAGGGTTTTGCAATTCCACTTGCTTCATTCCCAGGCCCGCCTTACGAATCCCGTTAGGAGAAAAGAAGTTAGTTGTTGAGCCATTATCAATCAACAAACGGATGTATCGGCGTTTAATGAGCAGCTTAAAGAAGATCAGTTCCACACTCCCTTGAACACGGCGTTGCTGCTTGAGCTGCAGCCAATGTTCCAGGTGAGAGTGGAAGTTTACTTCCTTAATTTCCTCCCAAGGCTCAGTGTAAAGTACTTGGACTGCAAAAGTCTAGGTTTTAGCATCAGTTCGGGCTTCAAGAGCAGGCTGTTGATCAAATTCAGGCTCCTTGGAGGGGCCTGCAGCTGACTGTTCAGCTTCCCTTGTTGTAGAGAATGCTGACGACTCTTCTACGCCCTTTGCCTATTTCCCTACAGACGATAACATTCCTGCACAGCGTGCCCAGGCTTTTGACAATGCAAGCACACGCGCAGTTTGGATCTTCTCTCCCATTCCTTTTGACTAATGCGGAGGGCTTCCCAAGGCTTAGTGGAAGCATCCTCCGGCTTTTCAGGGATCTTTGCATTTTTGGGTAGGTGTGCTATAGTTCCCCTCAGGGTTGTCGAGCCCCGGCGGGGGTCCGAGGGTCCAGGGGTGGGCACCCCTAACCCCGGCTCCGGACCCCCCCCCCAAAAAAACAAAAACAAAATTGAAAAAAAATTGAAAAAAAATAAAAATAGTGGGGGCTGCGCAGCGAGAGCGCGCACCACATGGGCTAAACCCCAAAAATGGGGTTTTATGCCCCACCCCGGACCCCCTTCAAGGCCACACCCACCACTGGTGGGACCGGGGTAGCTGCTGGTGCGGGCCCGGGGGCGGGACCAACAGCCGGCGGGGGCGGGG